>VMDO01001700.1:0-195496 GCA_007922755.1 Pedetes capensis | reverse complement strand
CCCAGTGTCCAGCCTGGTTCCCCTGCCAGTCCGACTGCCCCTGCTCAAGGCGGCCTAGCCACCCACCAGCTAACACTCGCTCCACTCTCCCAAAACTGTGCTCAGCTCTTCCCACCTGGCTGTGGCCAGGGCCGGGGGGACTGGGCTGCGGCGCAGACACGTGGGCAGGGCCTCCCAGCCCAGCAGGCTGAGCGTCTGCAGGTAAGCACAAACGTCCAGCCTCAGGGGGCAGGTGGGGGCTCACTGCCGACGACGCGGGACTAACCAGTACATCAGAGACACAGCCCTGCAGCCACGGCCTCCACCTGCGTCACAGCCCTGCCACAGGCTCCCCCAGCCCAGGGAGCCTGCCATCCATGACCCTCGCCCAGAACCAGCACAGGCCCCTGTGCCAAAGCCTGGCGCCCGTGAACAGTCAGGAGGCAGTGCACGGCACAGCCAGCGCCCCAGCCCACCTGTGCTGCTCACTCAGCCTGGCTCCGCAGCACTCACCAATGCTACCTGATGCCAGAGCCAATCGGGGCGCATCAGCGCGGCCAGCACCCATCAGCACCGGCTCCAACGGCAGCTGCCTGTCTGCCGCGGACTCCGCGGCCAGGCCGCTGGCAATGAGGCCGACAGTGAGCTCTGCCCCTGAAGCCCCTGCCCCACAGCAGAGGGGCCAGGGCCAAGGCCATGTCCCATGGGGCCATCACAGGCTCAGGCAGACACCTGCAGATAGTGCCCATTTCTGCTCAGAGTCCAGTATTCAAGAAATAGCAGTAGCTAGCTGGGCATGGTGGCACACGTCTGTAATCCCAGTGGCTTGGGAGGCGGAACCAGGAGGATTGCAGGTTCGAGACCAGAGGAAGTCTATGTAACTTAGCGAGACCCTGTCTCAGGAAGTAAGGAAAAAAAATAAATGGGCTAGGGGTGCAGCTCAGTGGTCCAGCACTTGCAAAGCATGCAGGCGTGAGACCCCGGGATTAACCCCCAGGATCACAAAAAGAAAAAGAAATAGCAGTGGCTTTGGGGACAGTGTCCTCCACCATGGGGCAAGGCTGAGCACCTGCCTCATCCACGGCCATCCTCCCCCAGGAGGCTGGAGCCCTCCAGCCTGGAGGGGAGCCATCGCTCAGCTCCCCACCAGCAGCCACATGTACCCTGCGGCCCAGAACCTCCAGGAGCTGACAGAGACAGGGCCTAGGAGTGCCGCCCCAAGTGGCCAATTCCACCCACTCTGCGTGTTTCCCAACAGCAAGCCAAGGACAGAGCAGATGCTGCCCATGGTCACTCAACCCAGGGAGCCGCTGGCAGCCCGCTAGGCTCCGCCCTCACCCTGAGTCTAGGTGGGCGGGAGGAGGGTCGGAAGCACAGCAGGCAAGGGTCTGCCACAGGGCTTCTGGGACCCACAGAGGGGGGCATTCCCTGTCCTCTTGGGTTCTGTGGGAAGGGTTTGCGGAGGGCTCTGCAACACTGCCTGAGGCAAGGCCTTCTGAACGCAGTGAGTGATGGGTGCCTGAGCCGCAGGGGCTGCAGTGACTCAGCCACTGCCTGGACCTGGTGTTTGGTTTGGTTTGGTTTGGTTCTCTCCCCAGTACTAGAGGCTCGAACCCAGGGTCTCAAGCATGCCCGACGAGTGCTCCACCACTGAGCTATACCCCCAGCCCCTTTTTTATTTTTTACTTGAAACCAGGACCCAAGTTGCCCAGGCTGCCTCTGACCTCAAACTTGCAACGCTGATGCCTCAGCCTCCTGAGTCTCTGGGATGACAGGTATGTGTCCAGCACCCGCCTGGACTTTACACGGAGAGCCCTTGGGAAATCCTGGAACTAGGCAGGTTCTAAAGAGGCCCCTGGCCTGACACACAGGTGGCAATTCCACTTATGCTGCAGATGCCGGGGTGGAGTCTGCTCTCCCTTGGCGTGGGCCACCGTCATCCGCAATAGCAATCGCCACCTCCTCCAGAGCCGTGGAAGCTGAGAGACAGCCCAGCCACATCCCAGGGGCAGTGAGTGTCACGGTGCTAATGACTACACTGGGGTCTGGGCGGCAAAGAGACCAAGAAGCCAGGGACTTGCAGCAATGCTCATCCGTCTGCAGGAATAAACCAGCTGGATTCCCCAGGAAGGAATTTCTGATTCCACACGAGGACGTGAGCCACGGAGAACAGAAAGCAGGCCAGACGTGGCCCCCGCCAGCGTCCATCCAGCTGCCTCCACAGCCATGCAGGTCCTACTGCCCCCTCCCACCTCTCCAGTGAGTGCCCACAGCGCCCCTGCCCTGAACAGCTGTCCGTGCCCTACCTAGAAACAGGATGAGCTCACGGTGAAGGAGGCATCCCAGGCCTTCTGCAAGGTGGCACTGCTGGTGGAGGAAGATGAAGTAGGCAGGTGAGACAGGGCGGATGCCTGCAAAGAAAACTCAGGACACGAGGAGGGCCTGGCCCTTGCGGCAACTGGGGCAGAGGATCCCGGCCCCAACCCCAGCCTGCGAAGGCCCCTGGGGCTCCTCCCTAGGCTGCCTGGGTCACCTAGCAGAGCAGCGACCTGGTCCCCTCACCAAAGGCCTGGCACCCACCAGAAGTCGGCTGCAGAGACCACACATGGGTGAGGCACCATCTCCTGGCAACTAGAAGCAGGTGCAACTGGTGGTGCTGGGGGGCTGGGCTCCAGGTGCGTAAGATTCAGGGCCTGCGCAAGGAGTCGCGCGTGTGCAGGGAGTCCACAGCGCCCAGCCCTCAAGGGTCCTTCTCCCTCCCCAGCCTCTGCACAGACATCAGCACCTGGAGCCTCCGCCTGGGGGCAGGAACCGCAGGGCAGGGTGGCTGTGGGAGGGAAAGGCACAGGAGCAACTGGACCCGTGCAAACACGGATCGCAAAGCAGGTCTGCCAAGCTGAAAGGACCTCCCTGGGGCCCGAAAGGAACCCGGGTGTGACGATGGAGGCTGCCCAGACCTCCCCCAGGGCACAATGGGCATCCAGCTGAACCCCTCCAGGCACGGAATGTCTACACCTAGGCCAGTGTGGCCCAGGACTGCAGGACCTCTAAGTTCAGCCAGGACCTGCGCTGGCACCTCTGTGCAAGCTGCTGGCCGTGACGCACTCAAGCAGGATGGCAACATGGGGACACATGTAGGCACAGGAAAACTGTTGGCACAATGATCCTATAAATCCAGAACTGTCCTAAAACTAAAACTTAATTTCAGAGAAAACAGCAAGGCAAAGGGAGGCGGGAGGTCAAGGAGCCGTGTGACGTGGTCCCACGGTGTGCCAACACGCTCAGGGACCCCAAGGTGCCCCAGGACCAAGCACCTTACCCGAGCTGTCACCACCCACAGGCCGTAAGGCCCCCTCAGGCTGGACAGTGTCCCCCCAACAGGTCCCAGGTAGTCTGGATGGGGTTCACAGCCGCTCGCAGCCCGAAACTCACCACCGAAACAATGGCTGCTCTTCCCTAGTGCAGCAACACCCCACCCTGCCTGCAGCTCCCGGAGCCCAGTTCCACCCCGTAGCCACCCTCCCAGGGCCCGTGCCCCTCGCTGACCCCAAGAGCAGCCTAGCCCCTCACCCTCCGCCCTCTCTACGGCAACTGACGCTCCCCAGCCAGTAGCACGTCTTTCCCAGCCTTCTGACCCCTGTGCCCTCCTCAGAGACCTGCAGAGAAGGACTCCCAATAGCTGAAGAGCCCCTGCTCCTGTCGGATGCCCCGGCTCCCACCCACCCTTGCTCCCTCTGGAACATAAGGCCAGTGCCACCCCTGCAGCCTGTCCGGTGACACTGCCCTGCAGTGTCCCTGGCACAACTCTGCGGACGCTGCCGAGAGGCCCTTTGCCTGATTAGCCTTGAGGCCAAGGATGGGGCCTGGCCACACTGCCCAGGGTGGGGCTGAGCCCCTGTGGGCGGTGGGCACCAGGGCCCGACAGGGGAGGAGTGGCTGGGCAGTGTGCGGCTGCATGGACCTCCACCAGGACAGGTGCTGCCAAGGGCAGGACAGATGCTGCAAGGTGCCATCTGCAAAGACCAAGAGCACTCCCGGCCGGCTGGCGCTTGTGCTGCACACCAGCGAAGGCGCCAAGAGCACTCCCGGCCGGCTGGCGCTTGTGCTGCACACCAGCGAAGGCGCAGCAGAAGCTGCGGTGAGAGGCGTGGATTCAAGACTCCCTCGCAGGGATGTCGGTGGCCCTCACGTGTCCACACACGCGTGTGCGTGCCACATGCAAACACTGTGAGCCTCGACCCCTGAGACTCCAGCCTGCTCCCGAGCTAGCAGGAGGGAGCATCGACCTCACCACAGGAGCGTGGGCGGTGACGTCAGTCAGAGCTGGTGCCCTCGGTGCCTTTCTAAGCAGGTCGCCTCACGGGCACTGCAGAGAGGCCCAGCCTAGCAGAGGACACAGAGGTCACAGGGCTTAGGAGACACACTGGAGACGCAGCCTCCAGACAGCATGGCCCAGAGACTGAGGCAGGAGAGCATGCTGTGGGCCACGCGGGGCAGGACAGCCATGTTCACACCTCCGTGGGAGTCGCAGCACGGCCCTCCTGGCCACCCGAGGCCAGCCTGACCTGCTGGGGTTTCCGTGAGGCATCACAAGCCACGGTTCCTCGGGGTGAAGCTGAACTCCACACCCCCACAAGTCTTCAAGCTCCTACGGTTCTGCCTGTCACAGAGCTGCCCAAGTCACCCAGCCAAAGGCGCAGGCCTGGGCTGCAGGAGGACACACAGGGTCCCTGAGGGAGGACCTCACACCAGCTGAGACAGTGCCAACTTGACACTCAGCCAGATCGGTGGCCCCCAGAGGTGTTTCCACTCTGAGAGAAAGACCGAGTGCTTCCTCTTGCGATAGCACGCTGTGGTGGCCAGCCAGGCTCTGGGAGAGGTGGTGTGTGGCGTGGGCAGTGTGCTGGGCTGCCCCCGCCCAAAGGATGAGCCTGGGGTGCTGCGGGGATGCCGAGGCACTCAGAGCTCTCACCCACAAATGCCACTGCCAGCAGCCCGTGACCACTGGAGGATGCAGAGAGACGCCAGCAGGCTTTCTCTCAGGGCCACGGCTCAACTGCAAAACCAGTTCAGCACTAACTGCTGCTTCTCTCACGTGAGGCCAGATGATGTCCTGGCCGCCGCAGGCCTGGAGCCAGGCCACTCTGCCCAGCACCTCCCAGTGTGTCCTCTCCCCTGCCACCAGCAGGGTGAGAGCCGCGAGTCTCTGTGGAGCATGTCACCACGGGACAAAGACCCCAGGACACACAAGTCCGACTCAGCCAGGCCACGTGGAGCCACAGGGAAACGGTGCCACGCAGGCTGGGCTCTCCATGAAGGGCTCGGCAGCACTCAGGCTGTGACTGGTCCTTCCCAGCGCCACGATGCCTCGGGCCAGGTCACACCCTGCAGGGCACCGGCCACCTGAAGTTCAAAAGGCAGGTGGAAGACAGCTGGCAGCCGAAAATGAGAAGGTTGCTGGCTGGCGCTAGCCAAGATCCCACCCTGGCCCCAGAGGAGGTAATGACTCCTCAGGCCTGACACCCTCCGTAGGGACGCTGGCACTGTGCCCCTGGGCTCCTCCAGCAAAGATGAGTGCCCAGGAGAGGTGGCCGGACGATACCAATGACCCAGAGCCGTCCTGGCATAGGCAGAGCTGGGCAGAGCCCACAGCACTGCGCCCTTCCCTGGACACGCGCAGGGCCGCAGCGGGAGGCAGGACCAGCCACCCCCCAACCTGCTGTCACATCCTCAGGCTAAGGAGCAGCGGCTGAAAAGGAAAGATCTGCTCCACTGGCCAGACCCAGACGTCCCTGGCTCACCTCCAAGCTCATGGCACTGAACTGAGGAGCCGCCCCTATTAAGACTGGATAGGATGACACCACAGGTCAGGAGATGAGACGCCCCCAGGAAGGGCTGGGCAGATGGGTGGCCCCTGGGAAGCCACACGCAGCCTGCGCACGGAGCCCTCCTGAAACCTCGTAAAGGACATGCGGCACACTCGTGCTCGAAGCTGTGGTAAAACCACGGAAGGGGGAGGAGGGCAGATGCCCGGCTGACACAGCCAAGACAAGCTGGCGCCTGGAGCAAGGTGGCAAGCACTCGGCTGAGACCAGCTGCAGGCCAGTGGTGACAAAGGACGGCGAGGGGAGGCCAGAGGCCAGGGGCAAGGGCAGCACATCTCTGAGGTTCACCAGGAATCTACCAGCCCCACCGGGCGTCACACAGGACCAACATCTCAGGCGTGTGGGCCGACACCCACAGCAAGGCCACGCCTGACAGAGCTGCAGAGCAGAGGGAGGGTAGCCCTAGCCCACATCGCCATGCTAAATTACAGCTCTACTGGTAAACACAGTTCCAGAGCACAGAACTGCCCTAAATGTGGCACATCCCATGGCCATGACCCCCTACAGCAGATGGGGACACAGTCAGAGAGGTCACAAGCTGGCCTGGGCCTGTGTTCACACCCACTGTGCTCGCTCCGCCAAGGACCGTGCCACCCCAGGACTCAGGAGCAGATGGCACCAAGTGCTGCCCCACTAGTGCAGTGTCCTTTCCACCTCGTTTAGGACCAGCACGTCACGTGGCCCCGTGTGGGCCAGTGATGAGAAGGAGCACAGGGAGGGCGCGTGGCTCCTGCAGGGGAAGGCTGGCAGTTCTGCACCTGCCGCCTGTCCTGCCAGGGGCCTCGCTCACAAGGCCTGACTCACAAGGGCTCACCTCCCTGCCTGTTCAGGGCCCCGGAAGAGAACCAATCTCCCTCCTTTTTCCTTCCTAGGTGAGCTGGTCCTAACCAATCACCAGGAGGCTCACCAGCACAAGCAGGGTCTGGCCGGCAGCCAGGTGAGACTCAGGCAGGCACGCCCAGGTGCCCCAACCCCCACAGGGGGCAAAGGGCTGGGCCAGGTGCCCCCCCCCTTGCAGGGAAAATTCTGGCCTCCAACCCTGCAGGTTCAGGGGCCGGAGCAGGTGCAGTGCATTGGGAAGGGAGAGCTGCTGCCATCCCAGGAGGGGGTCAGGCCCCTCACCCACCTGGGCTGGCCAGGACACACCCCGCAACTGCCCCAATGGAGGAAAGCTGGGCTGCCTGGCGCGGCAGTAACATTTCAAAATGGTTGGGTCGATGAAGCAGCAGCTCAGGCGACAGCAGGCTACGCCGAGGGCTCTCTCGCTCTGCCTGGGCACGGGGCTCGGCCACCAGCAATTCCTGCCAGGCAGGGCACACTGCAAGGGTCCCGCCTCTGCCGCCATTCACACCAGGAGGGGCAACGGTGTCCTGGTGAGGAGACCCCTGCCCCGTGGCACCGGGCTGCATAAGGTGCAGCAGGGCACGGAGAGCACCGTGCAGTTTGCCTAGAAGCCAGCGGTGCGGAGAGTGGGCACGGCTCCTCGGGCCTCCAGGAAGGGCCGCCTGCCACCTGCTGGACCCCTACACTTTCACCAACTTTTACAAATGCGCAAAAAATTCAAATGGCCCAACATCTGCCGAACCGAACGCCACCAAAGCCGCCCAGGTGGTGTGGCGGGCTGGCAGCGGCGCACAGGAGGCCACGCCTGTCCCTCGGCCGCCTGCGGAGCGCGTCGGGCTCAGGACTTGCCGCCCGGAGGCCCGGGCCGGGCGCCGCCCACGGGTGTCGGCAGTGGGGCCGGCCTGGCTCCGCGGGTGCACCGGACCCGGATGGACCCCAGGCCAGGAGGCCCGGTCCGGCAGGGTCACGGCCCGGGGTCACGTGCCGGGCCGCCGCCTCAGGCCCGGGGGCCCCTTTGTCACCTTCCCCGGCCGCGGGCGGGGGGAGGATGCGCACGCGCACTAGCACGGAGCAGCCCGCGCATGCGCACGGACAACCGGCCGCAACCCCACCTGGCGCGCGCGCACGCGCACTCGCACACAAAGCCGGCGCTGCGCGCGCGCCCGGGCGCCCGGCCCCCGCCCCCGCCCGCGGCCGGAAATGCGCGCGCGGGGCCTTACCGAGCGGCAGGCCCTTGTTGAGCAAGTGTGAGCTGCCCATTGAGGAGCGCGGGCGGCCACGGGCCCCGACGACTCCGGTGCGGTGCGCCGCCGCGGGCCCTGTGCCTGGAGCGGCCTCGGCGCAGTCTGCTGCTCCGCCCGCCCTTCTGCGCCCGGCCGCCTCCGTGCCGAGCCGCCGCCGCGCCGCCAGCCGCGTTCCGACCGACGAGCGGGCGGGGACACGCGGCGCGCGCGCGGGCGGGGCCTCGGTTGGTCTGCTGTTTGCAGGCGAGGCGGCGCGCCGGACGTACGCGGGCGGCTCGGGGGCCGCGCTGCCCGCCCTCCCCGCGCCCCAGGCGGACCCCCTTCCCGGGCCGTGCCCGCGGCAGTCGCGCCCCCCGCCGGGCCGACCCCCTTCCCGGCCGCGCCTCCCACTGGGCTGACTCACCCTCCCCGGCGCGCCCCACCGGCTGACCCCCTCCCCGGGCTTCCTCCGGCCGCGCCCCTCCCTGGCCGCGCCCCGGCCCCCGCCCCGGCCAGCGGAGTGTGGCGGTGGCGCCGCCCGCCCCTCGCTGAGCTGCGGGCGCCTCTGGGCAGCGGGCAGGGGCGCGCGGGGAAGCGCGGACCGGGGCCCCGAGTGGCGGCTGGTGCTCGGGCCGGAGGCCGGGCCCGGCGGGGAAGGTCGGGGGCCCTAACGACGGGCAAAGAAATTCCCTCTTAGCTAAAAAGAAAGAAATAAAGCCGGACAGCAGCGCACGCCGGACGGTGCTGTAGTCCATCGTGTCACCTACGCGTTTTGAAAAATCAAACCATTGAGCAGGTGGGCAGAGCCGGTGAAGGCTCTCCAGGATTGGGGCGGCCGTTTGAAAAATACCTTGCTGTAGTGGGAGGGAGTGTGGCCGGCGTCGCGGGTGGTAGAATTTGCCAGGGCTCAGAGTGGAAAAGAAAAATGGTTCGTGGTCCACTGCAAGGACGCAGCAGGCGGCAGCCAGAGACCGGCCCTGTTCTGCCCTGCGTAAAGAGGGCCTGCTCTTAATGGTGTGGGGGCATTTTAACAACTGGCTTCACCTGGGCTTTACCTTCCCGGGAAGTAATGCCCTCTACGGACAGGCCGGGGAAGGTTAGTCCAGGTAACTTTAAGAAAGTCTAATCCCGCTTGTTTTTTCTTCCTCACTATGGTTTTGAATGACGGTGCCCGTGTCGGTGGGCGGAAACTCTGACTTCAGGCTTTCCTCCTGGTAGCCTGGTGTCAGGGTGTGCCCGTCTCTGTCATTTCACGGCACCTCTGCAGCACCCCTCAGAGACAGCATTTTCCCCACACCTAAAACATTGGATTGGGACTGGGATTTAGCTCAGTTGGTAGAGCGCTGCGTTGCAGTCTCTGAGGATCCGAGTTCAAGTCCCAGCACCGCAAAAATGGGAGAAGGGCCTGGCAATCCACTCCCAAGGCAATCCCGAAACAGTCAGCCATTGAAAACCCTATGAGGGTCGCTATGAGTCGGATACCGACTCGACAACAAAACATTGGATTAGGAAATGGGCCTGGGAGAAAGGGCTGTGAATATTTCGCACCTCTCATACAGAGCTTGCCTAAAAACACAAAAGGTCACCAGGGAAGGACTCGAGTGGTCCCCCTGCCTCTTCCGTGCAGGTGTCCAGTGGCCCTCTCCGTGGAGGCGTGGCATCTCGTGCAGAGATGCAGGCAACTCAGGACCTCTGGCTCCGTCAGCCCACCTGGATGCCCAGGTCTCTCACTCAATGTAACAGCACGCTGCGTTCTATCAGCACCTGTTCAAAATCCCCCACGGCCTTCCACTGCGCTACAAACTTTTTATCACGGAGAGCCCTGAGCATGGGCCACTGCCGTCATCTGCCTTCCGCCTTCCCACCTGCCACGTGACCTGTGCGGATCTTCCCGTGGACGCCTCCTCGCCCCCGTGCCCGCTGTAAGAAACTGCTACACAGAAGCTGCGAGGGCTGCATCATCCTAAATGTGTCTGTCCTGGGCTGTCCCAGCCTCAGGGCTCCCACAGGCCCTGCTCCTTGGAGAGGGTCTGGTGGCTGGCAAGACACCCTTATCCTGAGCCCGTCGCCCCCACCCTGAAAACTAGAGTCACCACTGAGGGACTGTGTGGCCAGCAAAAGGGTGCGGGTTCATCCCTGCACTGGCCATCTCGGCCCCAGGCCCCAGGCTGCCCAGGCACCCGGGAAGGGGCCTGTGCACTCTGCCTGCCTCACTCAGCCATCACCCTCCCCCCTCCAGACCTGTCCCCCTCCGCGGAGGACGAGATCCCTCCCTAGCAAGCGCTGGGATCCTGCCCCGGGGAACACAGCTCTGCCTTCAGTTTCAGCAAGCCACGCCCACCCACTTCTGCCCCGCCCTTGCCCCAGGAGACCGGAATGTGTCTTTCTCCCCGGGAGGGGGAAGTTTCTCTCCTCAGGCCTGCTCACCCGAGGCACTGCCCGAGTGCCAGCAGCTGCTGCTTTGCATGGGCGAGACTTTTTCTCCTGGTAACTGTGAGTGTTCCGAACTGTTGTTCGGATAGCTGCCCATCCAGGGCAGACCCGTGCCCATGCGTCTGCTGCGGGCTCCCGGCTGCCAGTGGCTACAGCTGGGAACGCACTCAGCAGGTATCAGGGAACGCTGGCTGGGCCAGTGAGGCCCAGTGGTGTGGGACACGCGTGGAGCCTTGATGGGGAAATGGGCAGCCCTGAGAGGAAAGAACTCTCCAACAAAGTGAACAGAAAACTCAAAGGCCAAATATGATGCAGGGGGCAAAAGGCCACAGCTGGAGGCTGGTGACAGCAGGGCTCGCAGGGTTAGAGCTGCTGGAGGGTCCCTATCGGGCCTTCTTGCAGCTCTTTGGGGACAGGTCTGAGTCCAGGAGAGACCAGCGTAGGCAGCAGGAGTCAGGGCCCAGAGCCTGGCCACTGGGCTGAAGCTGGGTGGAGACAGGGGCGCTGGGTGCTCCAGCCTCTGCAGCGGAGTCAGGCGGACTCACTGAGGTCCTGCTCAGCCGTCCTCAGCTGGACCGGGCGTGCCGAGGGCCACGTGAGCAGCCAGCACCCCGCAGGGCTCTAAGCAGGCAGGCAACCTCTGCCCAGAATGCGGCTTCTCCCCAGGACCCACAGGCACCCCTGAGAATGAGGCAACCGAGAGTGGGCCAGAGTCTTCCGTGGCCCTTGCTCCGCAGCCGTCCTCTGCAGGCCTTGTCAGTGCTGTGTCCTGGTTTCTGTTGGTGCCCCATCCCCTCTCCCACCAGTCCTGCCCTGTTCCTGCTTTCGCCTTCTCCAGCTGCTCCCTAGTATGAGGATCCGAGGCAGGAGACTTACACCCACGAAGGCCCAGCTTTCTGCGCAAAGCCCTGTGCCTGGCTCCTCTCCGCTCCCCACGTGTCCCCACCTGCCTCTCCCCTCCAGCCCCTCTGCCTTCCCACCTGGAGAGGTTGCCACTAGCAGCCTCCAGGGTTGATGTGCTTGTCCCGGCTGCTGAGTGGCCTGCTCCCCGTCTCTTCAAGCCTGGCTGGGCCCGTGTACGCACACGGCCAGTATGGCTCAGCGCCCGATGCCCTGCAGAGAGCGGCACTGTCCTGGGAGCTGTGGGAAAGTAACAAGGGAGGGTGGGGGACACAGGCCTGGCCAGGGGTCAAGCAGCACCAGCCTCTGTCCCCAGGCCGAGTCAGTCTTGTTTCCATCATGTGGAACAAGCTAGTGCTGGGGAACACCAAGGCCACAGAGAACGCTTAGCATTTTGCGTGAATGGATGCTGCTTCCTATTCGACTTCAATATTTGTGAGAGTCTCCTCTGAGCCACCACACGTGACCAAGAAACTCCATGGCAAGTTCTGTGACACCAGCGCAAATCAGGACAGAGGCTTTGTGGGCACTCCCCTCTTCTGGCTGACCCTCACCAGCCCAGGGGCCATGCTCTCTCCTGGCACAAAGAACGAGGGGCCGCTTCCTCACCACCCAAGGCCTCTGCTGTGCAGCCCGGCCCAGCCCAACCCCTCAGGGAGTGGTTGATGCACTTGGCATCATGCCTAGGGCAAAGCTACGCTGCTATTTCAAATCCTACCCACGGTGTCCAGAGGCTGGGAGAAGATGGCCCTGTGGTACAGGGAGCCACAGCCTGTCAGCTGTGTCCACACAGGAAAAGCACCAGAATAACAAATCAAACAGGTGAGCTGGAAGCAGAAGTGGAAGAATACCTAACTTGCCCCCCCCCACACACACATGCACACACACACACTTTTTGTTTTGCTTTTTGAGGCAGGGTCTCACGATATAGCCCAGGCTGGCCCTGAGCTCATGATCCTCCTACCTCAGTCTTCTGGGTGCTGGGATTGCAGGTGTGCACCACCACACCTGGCCTAAAATATTTTTAACATTTAAATTATGTATTCCTTTGTTTATGTAGTGTTAAGGATCAAACCCAGGGCCTTGGACAACCTACATAAGTGCTCTACCTCTGAGCTGTATCTCCAGCCCATGTTTATTTTAATTGACAAATAAAAATTGTATGTATTATGTATAACATGGTTTGGAAATATATACACATTAAGGCCTGGCTAAAAGAAACCAGTTAACATAGGCAGTCCATTACATACTTATCAATTTTTTTGTGGTGAGAACCGCTAAGCTCTACTCTCTTAGCAATTTTCAAGAATACAATACATTGTTATTAACTATAGTCACCATGTTACACAATAGATCTCTTGAATTTATTTCTCTGTCTAATGGAAACTTTGGATCCTTTGACCAACATCTCTCCCTCACTGCCCACCCTTGCCCGTGGTCTGACAAAATTCTATCATGTGATCTCCAGCATCATTCCTATCACGAAAACCATATTTTCCAAATACTGAGACTTCTTGATTTCCAACCTTACTACTCTCTACTTCCAGAAGATCGGTGTGTTTAGATAGCACATATAATGAGATATTGTGAGGATCCCCCCACGTGTCTCTCAGTTTGCTGTATTGTAAGGGCTTGCTTGTTACTATGATACTGAAAGCTATGCCACCAGTATTACAGATACCAGCAGGGTCACCCATGGTGGACAAGTTTCACCTGAGCTTCCAGACTAAAACAGACTAGGGAGAAGGACATGGATAACCCACTTCCAAATCAATTAGCCACTAAAAATAGCAGAGAAACACTGTCCAATATACTACCAGATATGAGTCCCCCAGGTTGGAAGGCACTCAAAAGACTAGTGGGGAAAAATTGTCTCCTCAAAGTAGATTTGACTTTAATGATGGGAATGGAGTAAAGCACCAGAGATTTGAATTTGCTGATGTGGCATGACTCAAAATGAGGAGAAACAACTGTAAACATCCATTAATACTTTGAACATGGAATGTACCTAGTGTGAATCTAGGAAAATAAGGAATTGACAAAAGGGAAATGGAAGCCCATAAACATTGACATTCTAGGCATCAGTGAACTAAAATGGACTGACATGGGCTATTTTGAATCAGGTAATCATATGGTCTACTAATCCAGGAATGACAGATTAAAAAGAAATGGGTTTGCATTCTTCATCAAAAAAGACACCTAAAGATCTGTCTTGAAGTACAATGCTGTCAGTGATAGAATAATATCCATATGCCTACAAGGAAAGCCAGTTAATATGATTATTACTCAAATATACATACCCACCACTAAGGCCACAAATGAAGATAGGGAAGATTTTTACCAGCTCCTGCGATCTGTAATAGATCAAACATGCAGTCAGGATGTACTGATAATTACTGGTGACTGGAATGCAAAAGTTGGAAATCAAGATGAAGGCTCAGTATTTGGAAAATATGGCTTTTGTGATCGAAATGATAGAAATGATGCTGGAGATCACATGATAGAATTTTGTCAGGCCAATGAGCTTTTCATTGCAAATACATTTTTTCATGAATATAAATAGTGACTACTCATGTGAAATTCACCAGATGGAACATACAGGAACCAAATTGACTGCTTTTGTGGAAGAGAGAATGGGAGAGCATAATACCAAAAGTCAGAACAAGACCAGATACTGATTGTGGATCAGGCCATCAACTGTTCATATGCTGTAGGGCATCGCCCTGCCTCTGGGCTTGCTCCCACCATGAGGGGGAACCAGCCACTGAGGACCCGCCATCTGGTGAGGGGGAGCTGAGCACCTGAGAACCGCACTGCCCAGAAAGGAGGCTTATTCCCACAGCTACTCTGAGAAGCCTTGAGAAAGGCAGGTTCAGAGGCTTATGCCCATGACAGCTCCTTGCTTCTTTCTTCCCAGTGAAGACGCCGACTCCAAGTGCCCTGCTCCAACAGCTCTTTATTGCTTTGTCTGTCCAGGTCGATGGAATCGACCCAGACTGCTCCATGTACTCCCCTTATATCCTCTCCAGGGGCTAGCCAGGGGCCAATCAGAGGCAGTCAGCCCATAGGGGTTTGGGCCAATCAGGGGGGATATGCAAATTTGGGTTTGTAAAAGTAGCCAATCAGGGGTGGTTCCCAAATGGTCCAATCAGGAGCCGTTCAGTGGTTTGGAAACAGCCAATTGGTGTTGAAGGGTCTGAGGAGAGGGATTGGATGCCAGTGCCATCTTTAGAAGGTCATTGCCCAGGGGTTCCCAGATGTAGGGCAAAGGTTATTGCCTAGGGAATAAGCCTCAGACCTCCAATCAGGCCTAGATAGGCGCTGGGGCAAACTGCCTCTCTAGGCAGTGCCCTACAATATGCAAGTTCAAACTGAAACTGAAGAAAATCAGAACAAGTATAGGAGAGCCAAGGTATGACCTTGGGTATATTCCACCTGAATTCAGAGACCACCTCAAGAATAGGTTTGATGTGTTAAGACACTAATGATTGAAAACCAGGCTAGTTGTGGCATCATATCGAAGATGCCATTCATGAGGAAAGCAAAAGTTATTTAACAGACAGGACAAAAAGAAAAGACAAAATTATGTGTCTAAAGAGACTCTGAAACTTGCCATTGAACATTGAGTAAAAGGAAGACATGACAAAGTTAAAGAACTAAACAGAAGATTTCAAAGGGCAGCTTAAGAAGATAAAATCAAATATTATAATGACATGTGCAAAGAGCTGGAAATAGAAATCCGAAAGGGAAGAACATGCTCTGTTTTTCTCAAGATTAAAGAATTGAAGCAAAAATTCAAGCCTTGTGTGGCAATAGAGAAAGATTCTATAGGGAAAATATTAAATGATACAGTAAGCATCAAAAGAAAATGGAAGGAATACACAGAGTCATTGTACCAAAAGGAACTGGTGGATGACCAACCATTTCAAGAGGTTGCATATGGTAAGGAACCAATGGTAGTAAAGGACAAAGTGGAAACTGCCTTTAAGGAATTGGAGAAACATAAAGCTCCAAGAATTGATGGAATACCAATAGAGATGTTTCAACAAGCAGATGCAGCACTGGAGTTGCTCATTTGTTTATGCTAAGAAATTTGGAAGATAGCTACCTGGTCAACTGACTGGAAGAGATCCTTATTTGTGCCTATTCCAAGAAAGGGGATCCAACTGAATGCAGAAAATATCAAACAGTATCATCAATATCTCATACAAGTAAAATTTTGCTAAAGACATTGAAAAGCAACTATAGGAGTATACAGACAGGGAACTGCCTGAAAATCCAGCCAGATTTAGAAGAGGGCGCGGAACCAGGGACATGATTGCTGATGTCAGATGGATACTGGCCAAAAGCAGAGAATACCAGAAAGATTTCTATCTGTGTTTTATTGACTATGCAAAGGCATTTGACTGTGTCGATCATAATAAATTATGGATAACATTGTGAAGAATAGGACTACTGGAAGACTTCACTGTATTCATAAGGAATCTGTACATGGACCAGAAGGCAGTTGTTCAGATAGAATAAGGAAACCCTGCCTGGTTTAGAGTGAGGAAAGGTGTGCATCAGGGCTGTATCCTTTCACTGTGCCTCTTCAACTACTATGCTGAGCAAATAGTCGAAGAAACTGGACTTTATGAAGAAGAACATGACATCATGATCAGAGGAAGACTCGTTAACAACTTATGTTATGCAGACAACGCAACTCTGCTTGCTGAAAGTGAAGAAGACTTGAAACATGTACTGATGAAGACTAAAGAACATAGCCTTCAGTATGGATTGTACCTCAACAGCAAAAAAACAAAAATCATTACAACTGGGTCAGTATGCAACTTCATGATAAATGGAGAAATGATTGAGGTCCAAGATTTTGCTTTACTTGATTCCACAATCAACATCCATGAAAACAGCAGTCAAGAAATCAAAACATGCATTGCATTGGGGAAAGCTGTTGCAAAAGACCTCTTTAAAGTGTTGAAAAGTAAAGATGTCACATCGAAGGTGAAGGTGCACCTGACTCATGCCATGGTATTTTCAGTTGCATCATATGGTTGTGAAAGCTGGTCGTTGAATAAGAGAGACAGGAGAAGAACTGATGCTTTTGATTTATGGTGCTGGAGATGAATATTGAATATAGTAAGTACTGCCAAAAGAACCAACAGATCCATCCTAGAAGAAGTGCAACCAGAGTGCTCCTTAGACGGAAGGATGGCTAGACTGTGTCTGACATATTTTGGATATGTTGTCAGGAGGGACCAATTCCTGGGGAAGGACATCATGTTTGAGAGAGTTAGTGGGTCAATGAAAACGAGGAAAACCCTCAACTAGATGGATTGACATAGTGACTGCCACAGTTGACTTAAACATGAGAAAGATTGTATGTTTGGCACAGAATCTGGGAGTGTTTTGTTCTGTTGTACATGGGGTTGCCATGAGTTTTACTTGACTCAACGGCACCTAAGCAACATTGTCATGATCACTTTCCTGGGGAAACACCAAGGAGACATCCATTCACTCCAGACACCAAGAGACCGCAAACAGACCAAAGGAAAGGTCTCATTTAAACTTGGTGAGCCACGAGTTTATGAGGGCTACTTACATGGGTAGGGATGACTCGAGGAGGGCATGGAGCAGCATTTACGTCCAGCTCCACCACTGGGAAGGATCCCTCCAAGGAGTTCCCTCCAGGCCGTCATATGGTAGGCTGCACCCTTTGAGGTCACCCTCGGGCAATCAGTTCTCGGTTTTACAGTGGTCCTCTTGTGGCCGTCCTTCTCACACACCTAGGAAATCCTGAGAGGCCCTCTACAGTATAAGCTCCGCCCTCAGCTGTGTACTGTCGCCTATTTTGTTGCTATGACTACGGGCCAAGGTCTCCCAGGTCTTCACAGCTGCTCTCCTCTAAGACAGCCCAGAGGAATCTGTCACACCACCTGAGATCACGTGGTACTTGCCATTCTGTCTTTGGCTTATGTCACACAATGCTGAGCTTTGAATGTGGCTTCTTTCCCTGAAAATCAAGCAGGATTTTAATCCCCATCATGAGATACTCAGAAAGAGGAAATGCAATTCAGCTACAGGGCTTGGAGGTGGGGCCTTTGGGAGGGGATTAGGATTAGATGAGGTGTTAGGGTAAAGCCCAGTGGTTGAACCCTGGTGGCTTTGTAAGAAGGGAGAGAGACCAGCAGACACACGCATGCACATACGCCCATGCTGTTTCTACCCTGTGGTGCCCTGTGCCTCCTCAGGACTCTGTGGTGAGAAGGCCAGGTGTGGACCAGAGCCAGGAGCCAGAGTAAACCTCCTTCCTTTATTGCCTCCCTGGTATGAGGTACTGCATTATCAGCAGTGGAAAATAGAACAGTATACCTAACATAAAGTCTTCCAACTTGATCTATGTTGTTGTAATGACAATTTCCTCCTCTTTTAAGGCTAAATAGTATTCCATGTGGGTATGTGCCACATTTTCTACCTAAAATATTTTTAATGCAAATAGCGAAATCTGCCACATAATTTATAACATCTGTGAGACCTGGTTTTCAGCCATAGAGGGGAGAGAAGTCACATCTACCTTGCAGGGTGATTGCAACCTGTAAAGTGCTACAAAGCTACAAAAGGACCTGAGGGGAACTACAGAGGCTGGATGGTACTCTGGAGACAGACAGACCTGCCAAGCATGTCACCTCTGCAGGGCCCATCTCCTCCACGATGAAATGGGGACAGAAGCGTATCCTGGGATTACAAAATGTGCAGAGGGTGTCTGAGTCCTCTGTCACTATTGCAGAATGCTACAGAACATGTAATTTATGTTGTTGTTGTTGTTGTTAGGTTCTGTCAAGTCAGTATCTGACTCATAGTGACCCTTCGTACAACAGACAAAACACTATTGTCAGTGCTTCTCTGTTGTTCATAGGGTTTTCAATGGCAGATTGATTTTTGGGAGTGGGTTGCTGGGTCTTTCTCCCAAACAATTTATACTGAGCCCAAATTTACTGGCTCAGATATGGAGTGGAGTCTGAGAAGTCCCAGACGCAGTGCTGGTCGGGGTGAGGGCCTCTGGCTGCCCCTCCCACAGTGGAGGCATCACATGGTGAAGCCCCGACACCCTCTCCTCACGCCCAGATTGGCCAATCCATGGGGAGGCAGAGCCTCAGGGCCCAATAGCCTCTCAAAGGCCATCAGAATCCTGTCGCCATGGCAACTAAACTCCACGGTGGACCTGGGAGGGGACAGACCTTCGTGCCATAGCACGGAGAGTTGGCAACTGTTCTGAAGATGCTCTCAGAAGCAAAGCCCCACCTCTGGCAGCACCTGTGGCTGCCCTATGCCACAAGCTGCCCACACAGAATAGGCAAATGCTAGACGGAAGCAGCTGCCTGCCCGTGCACATCTGAGCGCACACAGAGGCTGGGAGGGTTGAAGGACTGAACACCAGGAATCAGAGTGCAGCGCAGAGCCAGTGCTCTGCAGAGAGCCTGGGCTCAGAGCTGTGATGGTTGAGACTGGACACGCACGCAAGACGGATGAGGCTCCCCTGTACTGTGTGAGACAGGCTCAGGACAGGGCCCGAGGAGAGGCGTGAATGGGGGGACAAGCACCCCCAGGCCTGAGAGACATGACAAGTCGGTCCCTGTGGGGAAAGTTCTGCCACAAGCTTATGACCAGGGCTCAGGGCCTCGCTAGACTTTAGACACTGAATTTTCACAGGTATCCCAGACCAGGCCCTATGACTCTGGAGCAGATGTTGTTGTTGTTGTTAGGTGCCTTCGAGTCCGTATCCGACGCATAGCGACCCTCATAGGGTTTTCAATGGCTGACTGTTTCGGGATTGCCTTGGGAGTGGATTGCCAGGCCCTTCTCCCATTTTTGCGGTTCTGGGAATTGAACTCAGGACCTCAGAGATTGCAGCGCAGTGCTCTACCCACTGAGCTAATCCCAGCTCCTGGAGCAGATAAGCTAACACAAAACCTGGGTCCAGGCCAGTGGCACCCTTGGGGCCCATCACAGAAGGAGATGTAATGACAGCAGCAACATCCCGGGGAGAGAGAGGCTCTTGACCCAGCCCCATCTGACTCCTGCCAGCAAAGCCCACCTAAGGTGCATTCTGTGCTGCTGCTACTGCTGCTGTTAGGTGCTGTCGAGTCGTGTCCAACTCATAGCGACCCTCATAGGGTTTTCAATGGCTGACTGTTTCGGGGTTGCCTCGGGAGTGGATTGCCACATCTTTCTCCCAGTTTTTGTGGTGCTAGGATTCAAACTCAGGACCTCAGAGGCTGCAGAGTGGCGCTCTACCAACTGAGCTAAATCCCAGCCCTAAGGTGCATTCACAATCATAAAATACAAAACACACAGAGAATGAGCCCACATGAGGGACATCAGTGACACATGAACAGTAGGCTCAGACTCCCCTGCCAAAAGCCTTCAGACGACAGCTGGATCAATTGGGAGGTCACTAACTAAATCTTTTTAACATGATTAGAAAACTAAAAGAATAAAAGAAGTAGATGAGCAGGAATGAGAATGGGCAGTTTTGAAGAAGGGAAATAGTGGAAGTGGGCGCATTAGAAGCTGCCTGTGTGAGAAAGAGCTGATGTCTCCAGTCAGCAGCCAGAGAGCACTGGGGCCTGTCCACAGCCACAGGGGGAAGTGGGCCGTCCTTCAGCTGAGCCTTCGGATGAGACTACAGCCCCTGTTGGACTTTGTAGCAGACACACCAAGCTACCACACAGGCTCCTAACACAGAGAAACCGAGAGGACAGGTGGTAGTTGTTTTAAGCAGTGAGCTGTGGTTTAATAATGTTCTATGCATTAATAGATGGGAGAAGGATGTGGCAACCCACTCCCAAGGCAATCCCGAAACAGCCAGCCATTGAAAACCCTATGAGGGCCGCTATGAGTCGGATACCGGCTCAGCGGCGCCTAACAGCAACAACAACAACAGCAACATGCATCAGTAGGTAATGCGTAGAGTCAGGCATGGTGCCTTGTGCCTGTAACCCCAGCCACTTGGGAGGCAGAGGCCTGAAGATGGGAGGTTCAAGGCTGGAGGCAGCTTGTGTAACTTAGTGAGACCCTGATTCAAAACAAAAAAATGAAAAACGGGCTGGGCAGGCAGAGCCTCGGTAGAGCACTTGCAATGTATGCAGGAGGCCTGAGGGTCCAACCCGGAAGTGCCGAAAGGGGAAGACAATGAATGTAAACTACAAAAGTAACAATGTAGCAAGACCAAGGAAGAAACAGGGAAAGAAGGCACTACTACAACAGAGTGTTAGGGATGAGAGGGGAGAGATCAGCGCAGATAGATGCAAGTGGCTCCGGACTGTGATTATCAGCTGCATGGGAAGAGAAGTCCCTGGGTCCCCAGCCTCAGGCGATGTTGCAATTCAAGTGAGTCCACAGACCCAGGAGAGGTGAGAGACCTAACAGAGAGATCTCCCCGCTCAGGGAAAGCTGGTGTGAATGCTGACAGAGCCCCAGATCCCCCCAGTCCTTATCCTCCTGCTCCAAGCCCAGACTGCTCAAGAGGATCTCTGGAACTCGTGTGCAGTAGCGAGCACCACATTGAGCACAGAGGATGCCGCCTGAGCAGGGAGCACTGGTTGGGCCAACGCGTCCCGTGTGTGCCTTGAGGGTGCAGGCACCACTGGGCAGCAGGGGCCTGGGCAAGGGCTCTTCCTGAGTGCCTTAGGTCACGGGTGATGTCACACCCAAATGGCCACTTCCAGCAGACAGGTGTCCACCCAGAGTCGCCCTCCACCACAGTCTGTGCCAGTAAGGAATAAACCTGAGTGTGTAAGGAATAACCGTGTGTGAAACCTGAGTGTGTAAGGAATAACCGTGTGTGTATAAGGGATAGGAATATAAGTAAATAATGAGAGAAACTGTGTGTAAGACATGAAGTGTGGAATGCTGTGACACCCCATAAAGCTGATGCAACCTGAGCCCCCCTGGGGCTGCCCCAGGGGAGAATGACATAAGTTAGACCCCCGGCACCCGATAACCACACAGCACAATGACGTCGATGCGAGATAACCAAATGGAGCTCAACTCCACAGTGAACTGTATAAGAAGAGAGGAGACCTGACAGCAGGCGGGCTTCTCCCAATCAGAGCCATGACAGACTCATGTCATGCTGAGTCCCCCACGAACAGAGGACCCATCGCCACGTCGCCACCATGTCGACGCTGTGAGAGAAAGAACATCGGGACGGAAGGCCGAGGACACCGCTCGACCGGACAGATCGTGAGGCTTATCTGCGTCATCAGGTGCGACTACAGAGGTGCCAGGTATCGGTGTGCCAGGGTGAAAGTGTGTGTGAACTAACCCTGTGCGTAGCAATAAAGGTTTCCTGCCAGTGACAATACCTGGCCCTCTTATTCCCGACCTCACCTTACGTGAGAAAGAGAGGCGATCTCCATAGCTCTTGCTCAGCTCCGTCCCTATTTCCTGTCTAGGGATAGTGCCCAGGTGGAATCTTCAGGAAGGACTCCTTTTCAGGCCCCGCCTTGCTACAAGGTCCTCAGAATTCTTTTTTCAGTATTGGGGAGGGGGGTTGTTGAACTCAGGGCCTCTCGTATTCTAGGCAAGTGCTCTATCACTGAGCCGCACCCCCAGCCCCCTTTTTATGTTTTGAGGTAAGCTCCCGCTAAGGAATGCAGGCTGCATCTGGCCTCCCACTGGAGATCCTCCGGCCTCTGCCTCCTGAGTAGCTGGGGTGACAGGTGTGTGCCACACGCCCTGTTTGCCACATGGTCCTTACAGTAGTTTCCTCCCATCTCTGCTCCAGCTCCCACCTTTTTCACCAGCCTGCTCTTAGGTGTCTTCTGCAGCACGTTGCCTCGACCTCCTGAGCAGCCCTGGGGAGCACTCTTGTCACCAGAGGACATGGATGTGGCCCCAGAGCACAGGATACTGGGCTCGATTTTAAACCTCCCATAAGACTGCTGGGAGAAGGACCCAGCAACCCACTCCCAAAAATCAATCCGCCATTGACAACCCTATGAGCAGCAGAGAAACACTGACATAGTGTTTCGCCTGTTGTACGCAGGGTCGCTATGAGTCAGATACCGACTTGATGGCACCTAACAACAGTAACAATAATAAGCCAGCCAGGTGCCTGTGCAGAAAGCTCATTCTCTCTGTCCCTCCTCCCTCCTGGGAGTGGAGGTGAGGGTAGAAATCATCTGCCTCAGGAGGGGCAGGAAATCAAGAGACCTGGGGAGAGAGGTCAGACATGCCTCCCCCCAGGTGGCTGGCAGGGAGAAGGGGGCTGTGGGAAATGGGTGGCACCCTTTCGTGGGTCTGGAAGGGAGCCGCAGGACAATGGACCATGACAATGTGATAACAGCTTCAAGGGGGAGATGGCTGACTTAAGTTCAGATAATGGCAGGTCTTCCTCTTGGGCGGCTGGCAGGTGAAACCAGTTGATGGGAAAATGGAGATCACTGTGATGTCAACCCCACGACTTGCTAGGGGAGTCCAGTGGGTTGGTGGACAAGGACATTCAGTCGCTCCCCACTGTGATGCAGTGTGAGGTGGGTGGGGGAGTGCTGAGATGAGGAGAGGCCGTCTCTGAGTGCTCGTGTGAAAGGAGTGGGCTAAGGTACAACTGAGATTACACCTCCCCCCTGTGGCTGGCCAGTGGAGTTGGATGGACAGGATGAAACAGTGCTGACACCTGGGAAGGCTGGAGGGATAAACGGGTGGATGGAGGCTGGAGATCACGACCCATCCACACTTTGTGTTACGGAGAGGCTGAAGTGGGTTGATGAGAATTGGAGAAAATGAGATGTTTTTTGTGGCTGCTGGTAGGACCCAGGAGGTTGATGAAAGATGGACATTCATATGTGATTTTTTGTATGAGGGGGGAATAAGGAAAATGTTCTAAAATCAATTGCAGTGATGGTTGCAAAGTCTGTGATAACCCTAAGATTCACTGAATTGCATCCTGTGAGTGAATGGCATGTACACAAGTCATATCACATTTTGTAACAAACAAAAAATGGGCATTCTCAATGGGAGAACAAAGGGCTATACGAGGTCCCATGGCCAAAATAATATCTAAAAGCAGGTGGCCAAACATTTTCAAAACTAACTGGTCTGCAAGTTCAGAACATTTCCTGACTGCCACCTACACAGAAGAAGGCTGTTGTTTTTGTTTTTAGGTGCCATTGAGTCAGGTCCGGCTCATAGCGACCCTTTGTACAACCAAACAAAACATCCCCTGATTCTGTGCCATACACACAATCTTTTTTATGTTTAAACCCATTGTGGCAGCCACTGTGTCAGTCCATCTAGTTGATGGTCTTCCTTTTATTTTTGCTGACCTGCCACTCTCCCAAACATGATGTCCTTCTCCAGGAATCGGTCCCTTCTGACAACATATCCAAAATACATAAGACACAGTCTAGCCATCCTTGCTTCCAAGGACCACTCTGGTTGCCCTTCTTCCAAGACAGATCTGTTGGTTCTTTTGACAGTCCATGGTATATTCAATATTCGTCTCTAGCACCATAATTCAAAAGCATCAATTTTTCTTCTGCTTTCCTTATTCACCACCCACTTTCCACAAGCATATGATGTGACTGAAAATACCATGGCATGAGTCAGGTACCCCTTTATCTTCACGTGACCTCTTTTTTTTTTCCGCACTGGGTGTTGAACCCAGAGCTTTGTGCTTGCATGCTTTGCAAATGCTGTACCACTGAGCTGCACCCCCAGCCCATTTTTTTTTTTTTTTTACTTTTTGAGACAGAGTTTCACTAAATTACACAGACTGCCTCTGGTCTCGAACTTGCGATCCTCCTGTCTCTGCCTCCCAAGCCGCTGGGATTACAGGTGTGTACCACTGAACCCAGCCAGACCTTTTTACTTTTTAACACTTTAAAGAGGTCTTTTGTAACAGCTTTTCCCAATGCAATGTGTCTTTTGATTTCTTGACTGCTGCTTCCATGGGTATTGATTGTAGAACTAAGTAAAACAAAATCTTGGACGACCTCAGTCTTTTCTCCATTTATTATGAAGTTGCGTATTTACCTAGTTGTAAGGATTTTTTTTTTTTTTTTTTTTTTTTTTTTTTTTTTTTTTTTTTTTTTTTTTTTTTTTTTTTTTTTTTTTTTGGTACTGAGGGTTGAACTCAGGGCCTCGCGCTTGCATGCTCTGCAAGTGCTGGACCACTGAGCTGCACCCCCAGCCCATTTTTTTTTTTACTTTTTTTTTGAGACAGGGTCTCTCTAAATTACGCAGACTGCCTCTGGTCTTGAACTTGTGATCCTCCTGCCTCCGCCTCCCAAGCTGCTGGGATTACAGGTGTGCGCCACCGCAACCTGCAGGATTTTTGTTTTCTTGATGTTGAGGCACAATCCATACTTGTTGGGGTTTTAGCTCTAGCCCGGCTAAGATTAGGGCCAAACCCTCAACATAACAAATGGCTGGAGTCGTGAAAGAAGGACCTCGAGAGACCTTCTGATGGTAAAACAAGGGTAGGTAAGGTTTATTGGAGTGCTCCCCTGATGGACAGCAAGGAGCAAGCAGCCCCTATAGAGCAGAGCTCTATACCCTTTAAGTGCTGGCTCTAGCAGGCTAAGTGCTGGTACAGCTCAGCCTTAAAGGCACAGCCACAGTCACTGGTGTTCCGTGGAGGTCTGATGGTCTTGACTCTCGCGGCTCGCCTTCTTTACCTCCCTCTTTCCCAAGATGGGAGGAGTTGGGAGGCTCTTCGTGGCTTGCTAGAATCCTTCAGCTCTTTGGGGCCCCTGGGCTTGATCCTGCCGGCTTGCTAGAAGGTCTTGCTGGAGTAGGGAGCGCTGGTCCAAGTGATGGGGTTCAGGAGATGGTCAGAGAGGTGAGGATTCCAGGGGGAGTCTTCAAGGGATGAAGGGGGCTCCAGGAGCCCTGCTTATATAGGGTCCTGGAGGGGTCACATGGTGGGGTTCAGCCAATCAGGGCCCACACCTGACAGGTACAGCGGGTAAACTGACATACCTGCCAGGTGGGGACAGTTATTACCTGAAAATGCTGAGGGGAGCCAATCAAAATTAGGGTGGTTAGAGCAGGTCAGGCTGTCCAGGGGCCATCTTTGCTCACTCGATGGGAGGGGCTGGTGTGAGTGAGTGGGATGAGCCCTGGGGTCAACTAGGGGTCAGCCCCTCAGGCTGTCATGAGGGACCCTAGTTGAGAGATATAATTTTAAAAATCCCCAACACATACTGAAGGCTGTGTTCTTTGATCTTCATATGTAAATGTTTCCAATCCTCACTTTCAGCAGAGTTGTTTCAACTGCATAATGCAGGTTGTTAACGAGCCTTCCTCCAATCTGATGCCATGTTCTCCCTAAAGTCCAGTTTCTCAGATTATTTGTTTAGCATAGACATTGAAGAGGTACAGTGAAAGCACACAGCCTGACACACACCTTTCCTGACTTTAAACCAAGCAGTGTTTTTGTGTTCTGTTCAAATGATTGCCTGCTGGTCCACGTACAGCTTCCTCAGGAGTACAATTGGATGTTCCCACTCTTCTCAGTGTTATCCATAATTTGTTATGGTCCACATAGTCAAATGCCTTTGCATAGTCAATATAACACAGACATCTTTCCGGTATTTTCTGCTTTGGGCCAATATCCATCTGACATCAGCAGTGATGTACCTGGTCCTGTGCCCTCTTCTGAATCCAGCTTGATTTTCAGGCAATTCCGTTTACTGCTGTAGTTGCTTTTCAATGATCTTTAGCAAAATTTTACATGAGATATTAATGATATTGTTTGATGTTTTCTGCATTCAGTTGGAGCCTCTTTTTTGGGGAATAGGCACAAATATGGATCTCTTCCAGTTAGGTAGGTGTTTTTCAAATGTCTTAGCATAAACAAGTGAACACCTCCAGTGCGGCATCTTTTTGTTGAAACATCTCCAGTGCGGCATCTTTTTGTTGAAACATCTCCATTGGTATTCCAAAGGCCCTCATTCTAACTTCTCACCAATCTCCCTTGCCCTATTAAGCCTCAGCCTCAATCAGCTCCATGTAGCAGCAGCCATCTCTTTCTCCCCTCCTCCCATACTGCTGCCTGGTGGTGCCCCCTTCCCTTCCCTCCTCTTTACTTGCCCCAAATAAACATGCTTCTCTACATGGTGGAGTGCATGTCTGTGGACCCGGGCCTGGCAAGATTTTCACTCACCTCTTCCCGGCGAGTTATTGGGAGGAAAGTGCTTTGATGGAAAACGCAGATTATGACATACACTTCTGTGGGTTGTTTGGGGGGTGAAGAAGAATGAAAGAATGTGGTGATTACCTGATTACCATATTCTTTTTTTTCTTTTTTTTTTTTTTTTGGTACTGGAGGTTGAACCCAGGGCCTCACGCCTGTATGCTTTGCAAGTGCTGGACCATTGAGCTGTGCCCCCAGCCCCCCCCTTTTTTTTTTTTTTTTTACTTTTTGAGACAGGGTCTCCCTAAATTATGCAGACTGCCTCTGGTCTTGAGCTTTCGCTCCTACGGCCTCCATCTCCCAAGCGACTGGGATTACAGGCGGGTGCCACCACTGAGGGCATGATTAGCATATTCTTGTGTAGCTGGACGATGAAGCGTGCTGAGAAAATACGAGTAGTTGACAGTGCCTGCCAGCAAGGACAGGCCTGTACACAGCTTCTCTGGGATTTTCCTTCTTTACTCATGGTCTCACTTTGGCTGCTATGGTTCCTAACATCACATATTCACTTGGCCAGTCACAGGCAGAGAGCAGTGACTGACTCCTACCACCTGCCTTTTGTGTGTGTGTGCGTGTGTGTGTGTATGTGTGGTGCTGGGGGTTGAACCCAGGGCCTTGCGCTTGCATGCTCTGCAAGTGCTGGACCACTGAGCTGCACCCTCACCCATTTTTTTACTTTTTGAGACAGGGTCTCGCTAAATTACGCAGACTGCCTCTGGTCTGGAACTTGTGATCCTCCCGCCTCTGCCTCCCAAGCTGCTGGGATGACAGGCGTGCACCACCGCCTGGCCCACCTGCCTTTCTTTAGTTGAAGAGAAAAACCGTCCCGGACGTCACCCGTCTCCTACAGCAGACTCTGCTGACCAGCGCAGGCTCAAACGGCTGCCTGCCCCCACCTATCCTGGCAAGAGGAAGGGAAGGCCTGGGCTGTTTCCCTCCAGGTACGATGTCCTCCTGGGGACAGGCCTGCGTCTCCCAGTCCGCTGCGTCAGGGCACCGGAGTAGCTCAGGCTTCTCTGGGCAGCGGCACCGCTGTCCGGTGCGGACTGGGCAGACAGCCCTGGGGAAAATGCCAACAACGATGGCCACGAGGGCGGACAGGTCTGGGACCAAAGTACAGCGCAGAAGGGTTGTCCTCCCGGCTGCACACACCAGAAAATGAGGACCGGGCGCAGCAGCTCCAGCAGCAATTGGGCTCCATGGTGACCCGGGCGGGCTCCGGTGCCAGCCACGGCCACGTCCCCGCCCCCGCCTCGAATGCGCCAGGTCCGCAGGCCCAGCTCCCCCGAGGCGCCACTGCAGGCTCTCCGGGGGGGCGTGCGGTCACCTTGGAAACCGCGGGGCGGGGCTCTGAGAGGGGCGGGGCCCAGCCCAAGGCCAACCCCGCGCTCCCCGCGCCCCTGGGGCAGGATTCGGCCGCATGACGTCAGGCGGCCGGGTGGGAGCCGTCCGGTGATTGGCCGGCGGGCGCGCTCGGCGGCGACGTTACCAGCGTGGCCCCGCCGCGGCTCGCGGAGGCGGAGGGGGCGTGGTCGGGCCCGTGTTCGCCGGAGCCCGCAGGAAGCGGCCTCCGGCGGGCTCGGGGATTCCCTGGGGCGGCCGCTCCCCTTCCCGCCGCTCCGAGCCCTGCGGCGCGCACCGCCGGCTCCCGAGGCTGCCGCTGTCCCGGGGCTCGCCAGGGGGCGCCCTCTCCCCGGGACGGCCCTCGGCTCGGCGGGAGGGAGACCCCGCGCGACCCCGCGCTGGCGTCGTCGCGGGGGTCGGAGACACCTGCGCGCGGTGTCGTCAGGCCGGCGCGGGGCGCACGCTGAGGTCCCACCGGCGGGAGGCCGCGGCTGGAGGAGGGCGGGGACCTGGCCCTGCGGGGAGCCCTCGCCGTCGGGCCTGGCGGCCCACCCCACCCCGCACCCCCAGCGTGGGCGGGAGAGCCCGCCGCAGAGCCCGGATGAGGGGCGTGGGGAGCGAGCTCCGGGACGCCAGGCCTGAGCACCGAGGCCTGGCGGAGCCCGCAGGCTCTGCGAGGAGCAGGGAGGCCGGAGGAGGAGGCCGAGGCGTTGGGGGGCGGAGGCAGTCGTGGAAGCTGCGGTCCTGCCTGCCGACCAGTGTCACCACCCGGGAGAGACACTGCGGCGGCTGCACCGCGCGGCGGGTGGCTTTCAGCCGCATGATGTATCAGTGCCCGGTTTAACAAACGCTTTTGTTGGCATAAGAAGGTGACAGTGGAAGGCAGGGAGAGAGTGCCACGAGGGCCTGTCCCCGGCCTGGTGGGAAAGGAGCAGTCTGTTTTTGTTATTGTTGTTGTTTGTTTGTTTGTTTGCGGTACTGGGGGTTGAACCCAGGGCCTCTCGATTGCAAGCTTTGCAAGTGCTGGACCACTGAGCTGCACCCCCAGCCCTTTTTGTTTTGTTTTGTTTTTGAGACAGGGCTTCGTTAAATTAGGCAGACTGCCTCTGGTCTCGAACTTACGATCCTCCTGCCTCTGCCTCCCCAGTCACTGGGATTACAAGTGTGCTCCCAGCTTCAGTGCTGTCGTCTAATTTAACGGTCAGGTGGACAGTGAGATCTCCAAGGTTTTTTTTTTTTTTTTTTGTTTTGTTTCTTCTCGGTACTAAAGGTTGAACCCAGAGCCTCAGGCATGTTTTGCACATGCCTTACCACTGAGCTGCACCCCCAGCTCACTTTTTACTTTTTATTTGGAGACAGGGACTCACTAAGTTATGCAAGCAGCTCTGGCCTTGAACTTGGGATCCTCCTGCCTCTACCTCCCAAGTCACTGGCTGCCATTAGAGGCGTGGGGCACTGCACCCTGCTTGCATGGTTTATTGATACGTTTTGAGAATTCTTAATGTGTTCCTGATATAAGTCCTTAGCTCTGTGGTTTGCAAATGTGTTCTCCTAGCAGGTAACTTGTCTTTTCATCCTAGCGGGACCTTTAACAGAGCAGATGTTTTTAACTTAGGTAGTCTTTTCTAACATTTCACTTTATGGATTATGCTTTTAGCTTCGTGTCCTGTAGTGTCTTGAAGCCTAGGTCTTGGAGATTCTTTTCTGTTTCCATCTAAGAGTTGTATAGCTTTTTTATCTTTTTTGTTGTACTGGGTGGTTGAACCAGGGCCTTACTCTTACTGTGCAAGTCCTCTAGTACTGGGCTGCACCCCCAGCCCACTTTTTATTTTTTATCTTGAGACAGGGTCTCGTTAAGTTGCTTGGGCTGCCTCTGGCCTCAGACTGGAGATCCTCCTGCCTCCACCTCCTGATTCACTGGGATTACAAGTACGCATCTCCACTCTCGGCAGTTTTATTGCTTTATATCTTACTTTTACGTCTATCTTGGGGTGAATTTGAGTTAATTATTGTTTTAAGGGCAAGTTTAGGTCAATGTATTTTTGCTTAATTTTTTGTTGTTTCGTTGCTGGTTGTTGTCTGTGGTTGTGTAATTGCTCAGCACCATTTGTTGAAAAGACTATCTTCTCCACATTAGATTGACTTTATACTTCATCAGAAATCATCTGGTTTTATGTGTGTAGGCCGTTTCTGGGTGCTCTGCTCAGTGAAGTTGATCGGTGTTCCCCTCCACCAGTACCACAAAGTCTTGCTCACTGTGGCCATGTAGTAAGCTCTGAGGTGGGATATATTGAGCCCATCTGTTTTATTCTTTCTCAACATTGTTTTAGCTGCCTTAGTTTCTTTGCATTTTCACACAAGCCTTAGAGTTACCTTGTCTTTCTCTATGTCTATGAAAAACCTGCTGTGATTCTGATGGGAGTGTGTTTAGCTAGCATATCAGTGTGGGGAGACTTGACATCTTTACTGTGTTGAATCTTACAATCCATGAGCATAGTATGCTTCTTCATTTAAATGATTTTATTTCTTTCATCAGTACTTTGTAGATACTATTTAGATTTCATCATACAAGTCTTACACATTTGTAATATATTTTAATGATTATATGTGGTATTGTATTTTTATTTCACTTTTTGTATGTTCATTGCTAGTATGTGAAAACGCAGCTGATTTATTTATTTTTCTTGTATTCTGCAACCTTGCTGAACTCAATTATTAGTTCCAGGATCTATTTTTAATTTTGTATATTCCTTGGCACTTTCTATACAATCTTTCTGTCAACACATACAGACAGTTTTATTTTTCCTTTTCCAATCTGAATGCTTCCCCTACATCTTCCTTGTCTTACTGCACTGGCTAGATTTCCTACCATTTTGAATAAAAAGTGAGAGAGGACATCCTTGCCTTGTTTTTGATCTTTGGAGAAAGGCATTCAGTGTTTCCCTATTAAGAATAAGGTTAGCCCAATAAAGGGAGAGGAAAAAAGGATAAAGTTAGATCTAGGCTTTTTATAGATATTCTCTATCCTGGTGCATTCTTATTTTTTTCTCAAAGTTTGTACCATGAAGAGGTGTTGGATCTTTTCAGATGCTTTTACTGCATCAATTGATGTATTCTTGTGAATTTCCTTTTTCATCCTGTTGATATGGTGGATTATATTGATTGATTTTCCAATACTGAACCAGTGTTGCATCCTGGAATAAACCCCTCTTGGTCATGGTGTATGATTCTTTTTATAATTTGTTGAATACTATTTGTCATTGTTACAGATTTTTTGACATTTCTATTAATGAGGGATCTTATCTAAGTTTTTCATATTATCTTTCTCAGTTTGGGCATAAGTGTAGTACTGCCTTCATAGAGGAGTTGGGAAGTGCTGTCTTCTATTTCCTGGAAAAGATAGTATAGAATTGTTAGTTCTTTCTTAAATGTTTAGAAGAGTTCTCCAATGAAACAATCTAGGCCTGGAGATCTCCTTTTCGGAAGCTTTAAAATTGTAAATTCAATCTTTTAAACAGTTATGGGGCACCCAGATTATCTATTTCACATGTGGAGTAGTTGGTACTTTTCAAGAAAAACACTGAGGCCATCAAATTTGTGTGTGCAGTATTCCTTCTCTCTCTCTTTTTCTCCCTCCCTCTCTCCAACCACCACAGGGCCTCACACATACCTTGCAAGTGCTCCACCACTGGGCTGTACCCCCAGCCCATTTTTCGTTTTTAGTCAGGGTCTGATGAAGTTCTGCAGGCTGCCTCTGGCCTCAGACTTGCAATCCTCCTGCTCCTGCCTCCTGAGTTGTTGGGATTATAGGTGTGTGCCGCTGACTGTTTCTCTGTTTCTGATGTTTATAGAGTCTGGGCTACCCTCTTCCTTTTCATCCCCAGAACAAATAATTTATGTCTTCTCTCTTCTTATCAGGTTTGGCAGGCATTCATCAATTTATTGATTGCTATTTCATTGATTTTTCTCTATTTTTTCAATTTCATTTATTTTTGCTCCATTTTTTCTGTTTTCTGCATGTTTTGGGCTTATTTTGCACTTTGTCTAGTTTCTTAAGGTGGAATTTTCAATTACAGACTCAAGACTTTTGCTCTTTTTTAGTTTCCATGTATTGAAGATTTTCTTGTAACCTTTGTTATTTCTCAGTTTGATTCCATTGTGGTGAAGAACATAGTCAGTATGGCTTCCTTTCTTTTAAATTTGTTCAAGCTTTTTAAGACCCAGGATATGGTCTATCTTGGTAATTGTTCTGTGGACACTGGAGTACAGTGTGCATTCTGCTTTGTTGAAGAAACAGTCAACAAAAGGAAGTTGGATACTGTTGATTGCTGGTGGTGAGTTTCTTCTGTGTCCTTGCTGATTTATTTTACAGTGAGTGTATTATTTGTTGAGAGAGCTGTGTTGAAGTGGGCAACCGTAATTATATTTAAATTTTCAGTTGTGTCATGTATTGCTTTACTTGGTTTTACAATCAACACCCATGGAAGCAGTAGTCAGGAATTCAAAAGATGCATTGCACTGGGAAAAACTGTTGCAAAAGACCTCTTTAAAGTGAAAAGTAAAGATATCACAAGATGAGGGTGCACCTGACTCATGTCATGGTATTTTCAGTCGCATCATATAGTTGTGAGAGCTGAACGTTGAATAAGGGAGACAGAAGAACAATTGATGCCTTTGGATTATGGTGCTGGAGACGAATATTGAATATACCATAGAATGCCAGAAGAACCAACATATCTGTCCTAGAAGAAGTGCAACCAGAGTGCTCTTGGAAGCAAGGATGGCTAGACTGCAGCTTACATATTTTGGACATGTAGTCAGGAGGAACCAATCCCTGGAGAAGGACATCATGTTTGGGACAGTGGCAGGTCAATGAAAAAAAGGAAAACTCTCAACTACATGGATTGACACAGTGTCTGCAATAATGGGCTTAAACATAAATAAGATCATGTCCCTAGCACAGAGTCTGGGAGAGTTTCATTCTGCAGTGCATAGGGTCACTATGAGTTGGACCCAACTCAACGGCACCTAACAAGAACCCTTTCCTGCATGACCATACCAAAAAGGCATCACTTGTGCTGAATGCCTTGTAATCAAACAGAACCTAGAAAACCCCAGGTCAGTTTTCTAAAGAAACAGGAGATTCACAGCAATCACAAGGGGCCAAGTTGACATGAGCCAGTACAGTGGGGAAGTCAACCCACACATGGATGTTACCAGATGGTGACCTGCCCCTTTATGTGCTGTGCTGTTTCTTTGACTCTGCTACAGAGGCCTTGTGAGAGCAGTCATTTGGCCACACCAGCACAGCTGCTATTTTGTAGACCGAACATTGCTCAGCTTGCCAATTGCTAGTAAAAGTGATTTGATTTTTGAAACTCAGTTTGATGAATTTTGTTCTTTGGCAGTTTTCAACCCTGAGTCAGAACCAACTGGGACCCTCATAGAGCTGCACAGCCACCAGCATTATACTGGCTGAGAGGGGCGCACTGTTAGGATGGGCCAGACGTGGCCAGAGACCGCAGGATAGGTAGAAGCTGGGCCTGGAATGCTGCTCCCATACACAGCCAGAGGCATCGCTGGGGTGGTGAACCATCTACTCTTGATGAGCGCTCCACCCTGGGGCAAAAGTGTCCTGCTATAGTGGACCCCATCACATAGCATCTAGGGATCTGAGCCTTGCAGTGGAACTGCATCCCTGGGGCCATCCATAGCCACAGATCCGGGAGCTGAGCCCTTGCCTTCCCACCCCAGCTTCTTTAGTATTTTGTAGAGCAGGGTGGGCTGTTAGTGCTGCAGCTGCTGTATCTCCTGGCTCGCAGATTTCCCGTATATACAGCTGTAATTTGTCAATGTCTAATAAACATTTTAAAACACTACTACAAAATCATAACATGTCACAATTCTTACTTGGACACTTTCCAAGTTGTTTGAGGTGGAGATTCAATTTTTTTTTGAGACTGCCTTCCCAGTGTTGGGATTATAAGTGTGCACCACCATGCCTGGCTGAGACTCAACTTTTATAATAAAATTATTTTGTAAAAGAAGAAAAACCTGTCTCTCCTGATATCTTGAAAATTGTCGCCTTTGGTTAGATTCCTCATGGAGGTACTTGTGGGCAAGAGGAGATAGAATTAGCACAATTTCTAGATGTTTTGTTTTTTTCCTTATCTCCAAGTCTCCATTTTGTGGTATTGTTTTGGTTTGGTTTGGTTTATGTTTTTGTTTTTTATTTTTGGTTTTTTGTTTATTTTTGCATTACTGGGCCTCATACATGCTTAATGCTCCACCACTGAGCTATACCCCCAGCTCCGTTTTTATTTTTTATTTTGAGACAGGGTCTTGCTAAGTTGTGTAGACTGCCATTGGCCTGAACTGACAGTCCTCCTGCCTCAGATTTCTGAGATGCTGGCATTACAGGTGGGTGCCTGTAATGGGTCATGTCAGTGTATATAGATACACTTCCATTTTTCCAAAATAAGATATTCATGTAAACAATCTTGGCAGTAGCCACAACACATTTCAACATGTTAAATTGTCATTTCATGCACGCAGGGAATGGCTGGCCCACAAGGGTCTGTATCCCACATGCTGGGCTCCCAATTAGTGCTCTAGCTCCCATGGTACATATTGCACTGAGGATCAAACTAGATTTGTGTTGTTCAGGATGAAATGTTAACTTCCCTGATATTTGCACAGAATTCTAAGTAAGGCTGTCTTTGGTCACATCTGGTAATGTTGACAAGATGTAGTCTACCAATAAAGAAGATGAGAACAGATGGTCAACTCCCTTCTAGTTACTGTAGGATCCCACTATAATGTCATGAGAATGCCAGGCATCTCTGGAACATGATATCTCTAGATGTCCTGACGACACTTAGGGATGATCTCAAATAAATATTCCTATTGTTTAAAATATATTCAATTCCTCATATCTTTAGCTATTGGAGACCCCTTGCAATTCCATATATAAATTTGAGAATCTGCTTCTATTTCTTCAAAAAAGGCTGTTGGGATTTCAGTGGGCCTCATGTTGAATCTGTAGGTCACTTTGGTAAGTCTCCCTGTCCATGACTATCGGCTGTCTTTCCATTTATTCACATAGTCTTTAGTTTCTTTTAGCAATTTTACATGGTTCTCAGCATACAAGTCTTTCACCTCCTTGCTTAGAGTTAATTGTAAGTATTTAATTCTTTTGGATGCTATTATAATTGAAATTGCTTCCTTAATTTCCTGACTAGACTTTTTGATGCTTGTGTATAGAAACAACTACTGTATGTTGATCTTAAATTCACTTACTAGCTCTAGTAGCTCTCTTGTAGGTTCTTCTTATATAGGATGACTTCATCCTCAAAGGGAGAGAGTTTTACCTCATCTTTCTGAGTCCAGTCTTCTTCATTTTTCTTCTATAGCTCTGGGGAGTACTTCAGTAAAATGTTTACTAGCAGTGATGAAATTGTAATAGAACTCAGAGGCTACCTTACTGAAAGCACTGACTCTTCACTTAGGCCTACAGATGCCTGATGGGTAACTAAAAGCAGGATAAAGCTTGGCATCTCTGCCTTCATTATGCCTCTGTCTTGTCTCCCCTGCTACCTGAAACGTTGGGTCTGATTCTGTTCAACTCTGCTTGTAGACCTGTCAGTCACTTAAGGAGTGTTAAGCTGGCAATCCTCACCCTTGGAGGATGGAAGACACCAAGAGAAAAGCAACTAAGATATCTTTGAGAACTGCAGGAACACCATAAATCAACAGATTGTCAGTTTCCAGCTTTTACAGTACCCTACTGCGGCCCAGCAGAGCAGCACCTAGAAGCCTCCAGTCACTGCCCTAAACCTGAAGGAACCAACTCCATCCTGCCTTTCTGGCCTGCCTGTCTCTCCAAGGCATTCTCTTCTGCAGTCACCATGGGTTCCAGGAAGCACAGGTCTGATGGATAAACATCTGTACAGAGTCAGAACTACACCCTAGGTGGCAGCAACTTTCTTGCTGCAGATAGGGCTTCAAACAGCTGATGCAGAGATAAAGATCAACCAGACCACAGTCTGACCAAGACTGCTTACCTGTACACGCCCCGTCTGTTCCTTTCCCATATCACTGCAAAGCTCTTGTCAGCCCCTGAAGACAGGGCTGAGCAGCCTAGGCCCTTAGTCCTTCCCAGAATGTTGTTGTTAGGTGTCATTGAGTTGAGTCCAACTCATAGTGACCCTATGTACAGCAGAACAAAACACTGCCTGACACTGTGCCATGCCCGACACTATGTCAGTGCTTCTCTGCTGTTCATAGGGCTTTGTTTTGAATGGCTGATTGTTTCGGGAGTGGGCTTCTGGGTCCTTCTCCCAGTGTTAGAGCACAGTCACTTAGAAATGCAAGTGTCAGTTTAGAACCCACAGTGAGTGAAACCATGGGTGAAGAGAAGAAGCCTGGAAAGAGGTGGCCTTGGAGGGGAGGCCAGGCAGACATAAAGATGCTGTAGTGGAAAGAAAAGCAACCAGAGCCATCCTCAAGGGAGGGACCGGCCGCCTCTTATCCTTCCACACTTGACACTCATTCCTTTCTGACTTCATCATTATTTTTTCTGTTTGATTTTTGGGGCCCATGGCTGTTACTGATCTGTTGGGACTCCCTGGAGTCAAGTCTCTCCCTGGCTAGGATTCCAGTAACAAACAGGCATCCACACCTTGTTACTGATCCAAGTGGGAAAGCCTTCAGTTTTCCCACCATAGAGTATATTGTCTGTGGGTTGGTTATTATACCCCTATCACACTGAGGAATTTTCCCTCTTAGTGCTTCTTTTTTAATCACAAAAAGATGCTATATCTTGTTAAATGCTTTTTCTATGTCAACTGAGAGGACTGTATGGGGTCTTTTCCTTCAGTCTATTAATGTAGTAGTGTTTTACGTTAATGGGGTTCCCTCTGCTGACCCACCCTGCACTGTGAGCTAAATCCTACTTGGTCATAGTGAGAAATCCTTTATACTATGCTGTTGGTTTGACTGTATTATGGTTGGGATATGAAGTGTCCTCCAAAAGGCTGATGAGCTGAAGGCTTGGTGCCCTACTGGTGGAGCTGGTCACAGACAGGTGATTGGACCCTGAGGTCTCTGACCTGATCACTGGGTTCATCCTCTGGTAGATTCATAATGTGATGTCATTATTGGGAGGTGGGGCCTGTTGGAGGAAGTAGGTCCCTGGGGGTGTGACCTTGCGGTCTGTGTCTGCCGGTCCCAGGGCCTTTGTGTGTCCGTCTCTGCTTCCTGGCCCTGAGGTGAGCAGCTTTGCTTTACCACGCCCTCTCTGCCATGATCCAATTTTGTGAGTTTTTCAGTTTTCTTCCCTTTATTGATCTCTCATTACTGTGTTCAATGGGAATTCTAAAAATGTAAATATGATATTAGGAATGAAGAGTTAATTACATGAGCTTTATCTCACAGGAAAGAATTGGTATGCTTGAAGGCAGGGAAACATGAGCTATCCAAACTGAAACACAAGGAGAAAAATTAGTTTAAAAAAAGACATCTGAGCCAGATCTGGTGATGCAGGCCTGTAATCTCAGAGTGGTAGGGAGGCTGAAGCAGGAGGATCATGAGTTCAAGGCCAGCCTGGGCCACCTAGTGAGACCCTGCAAAGAAATTCTTGAGATCTGTGGGACAAGGTTAAGTGGTCTAATGATTAGTGTGTAACTCAATACTCAGGAATATTTGTGAGGGATAAAAGGAGTAAACTAACATTTGAAGGGATGAGTGGTCAAGAACTTCCACAAGTTGATGAAAAACTTCAACCCACAAACCACAGAAGCTTGCTGAACTTCAAAGGGAGTAAACACAAGGAAAAGCACACCTGGGCACACCCACCAGGCTGTGGAGGAGCAAAGATCAAAATAACAAAGCTGCTACCGGAAAGTGAGGGATAAGAAAAAAAATCACATGAGAAAAGAGTGGAGACCAGAGGGCAGCAGAACATGCTCAGAGTGCTGAAAGAGTAAGTGTCAACCGGCAGAAATGAAGGTGAGTGAAGACGGACACAGCCCGGAGAGTCCCACTGCCAGCAGCCTGTGCTGCCAGGGGCTCCGAGGGCTGAGAGGCAGCCGCTGGGGGGCTAGGTGAGCATAAAGAGGTGAGAGAACTCAAAGACTAAACATGTGAGCAAATGTATAATATTTTTGTTCTCTATATATGAGGTAGAGAGAAAGAAGGAAGAGGAGGAGGAATAGAATCTATCTGAAAAGAGATTCTTCCTCAAAGACTGTTGACTGCTTAAAGAGAAAATAATGGCACCCTGTTGGGTTTATGGATTAATAGAAGGAAAAAATGTAGGACACAGGTGCATTCAGGAAGGAGGGTATTAAGTGAGACCACACTCTGACAAGGTTCTTATTTTGTGATGCAGCATAATCATACTTGAACACAGGCCACTGTGTGTTAGAGGTGTACCCCGTAAACCCTAGAGCCACCCCTAAAAATTAGCACAGAGTGTTGAATAGTCACCAGAGATGTGATGGACACCAGAATCCAGACACACCCAGTCCAAGCCCGTTTCTCCACTTATTTAGGTCTCAATCTCTCATAAGAGCTTTGCAGTTTCGCCTCTGAGGTCCTACATGTGTTTGCTGGGATTTCAAAGTCTTGGTGTGTTGGGCTACTGTGGCTGGCACTTTTATGTTTTCATTCCAGTGGCTCTTGCTAATACAGGGAGTTGGTCCATAAGGCCTTGACCGTGTTATCACTGGCTGCCTGGCAAAGAACTCGTTGGCCAAGAGCCCCTTTAGTCCATTCCTGATGTCAAGGTCAGGCCAACGTGGCTGTTGGGGGAGCAAGTCTAGGCTCCCATGCAGGTGTAGTGAACCCAGTTCTTGGGGACAGCGGGGTCAGGAGTGGGCCCCTGCTCACTGCCTACCGCCCTCTGGAGATCCTGGTGGGTCCAGAGCCCCCACCTCCATCTGAGTGGCTGCAGAGAAGGATGGGTGGTGGCCTGGCCCCGTCTCCAGGTCAGGGAGGAGCATTCATGACCACGTTGCTCCCAAAGAATCCAGCTCGACCTCCCGCCTGGAGACCACTCATCGCAAAAACCTCACCAGCATGGCGGGCCCCAGGACTCAGATCTGCTGCACTCAGGACAGCCTGCCCTGTCTCCCGGAAGGCCGCGGGGATACGCACAACCAACTCGTGTGCAGGTAGGTGGAAGACTGCCTCGGAAGGCCAGGCTGGGGCTCAGCACTGAGAGCCCCTGTCTGCATACACAAGGCCCTGGGGTACATTCTCAGTGCCCCTCCTCCCCGAACCATCTCACTGACGCAGTAAGTTCCACAATCCTTCTTTATTGTATTTAAGTGATTAAAGTGAGAAACTTAAGCAAGGGGTTTCCGTGTCAAATCCACCCTCTGCGTGCAGCCAAGCCAGCAGGAATGAGCCAGGCTTGGAGCCAGGCCAGCTTCCAGGGCGCCTCCTCCACATGCTTGTGAAACTCCCGTCCCCAGGTGGCCCTGGGCTCCCTTGGGCAGCAGCCCCTTGCGCTCTGCTGACAGATTCTCCTGGTGCGTGGAGGCCAGGCAGGCTGTCCAGGCCCTGTGCTGGGGCAGTACAGATGGTGCAGACCTTGTCAGCCTCCTTCCAGGAGGTCTGAGGGCACTTGTTTGAGAAAAAAGTTCCATTACAGTGATTTAACATGGAAACAGCGACCACTATAGTGTGATTGACAACTGGCAGTTTCAAGTACTCTCCTTTGCAGATCAAGATGTCTATTTCTCCCATGCCCAGGAGTGACAAGCAATGACACTGTGTGAGCACATGCTGATGGTTGGCTGGTAACTGTGACAAATGACATGGCTGGCATCTGTGGTGATAGATGAAATGACGGCCGAATTAATAAAATAGAGACCACAAAGCATGCATTTTTATTAAAGCGTAATTTTGTGATAACCAATTAATGTGGGAGCCTCCAAGCATAAGATTAAATTATGTGCTGAGCAAATCTGACATTTCGTGATAAACTGCAAAATTAGATTTTCTCTAGCAACTGGGCAACAACTAAGTCTGTAAACATATTTTATGAAGCAGCTACCAAAACAACAAAGACGGGAGCAGCCGTGGGGATCTGTGGTGGCACCAGGAGTGACGACGTGGCTGAGGCGATCTCTCCTCGGGCAAGAAATCATTTTCACTGACATCTCTGCTGCTTGTGTTACAGGCTCATTGTATCATCATCATCATCATCATCATCATCACCATCATCATCAACATCATGGGGAATTATTACACAACAGATTCAATCCCTGTTTTGACTTCTTGACAACACGTGATTACGGGTTTAATTACCTTCTGCAGGATCCAAGTATGAAATTATTTCAATCTAGAGCACTTGCTTCAGAGACTCATTTTCTAACTCCAGCTGGGCCAGAAGGCACTGTCCTTCCAGGCGTTAGAAAGGGCTTTCCGTGCTGGTCATTTTCTGGCACCCTGTAGATGTCTCCACCTCCCCGGCTCTGGTCCAGCACTGCCCCCATTGCCCACTGCCCACGGGGGGTAGAACAGTGTCTTCACCCTGCCTGGCTCTGCTGCCCTTCCCACCCAGGGTGCTCCCAGCTTTCGGCCCTGGCTCCAGGGGTACCCTCACCACATGTCTGCCAACAGCCTAAGCCTGTGGAGTGGCCATCAGTTCCTGCTGGGTCCCTTCCCTAAGGCAGTGGGTACACCCTGAGGCGCCTACAGGGGGAGAACCCAACACTGCAGCACTGAGATGGGGTCCCCAGGGGGATCTGAGGGCCACAGCCATTAGGTCCTGGGCAGCTGGACACTGCAGACCAGAAGAAGCCACAGGGTGCTCGGCTTAAGCCTTCAGTCCTAGCCCAGGCCCCGTAGAGTGCAGGGTGCAGGCTGGGAAGCCTCAAGGCCTCAGGCCTTTTGCACTTCCTGAGGTCCTAGCGCAGACAGGCTCCAGTCCAGCCACAGTCAGGGCCACAGAGCTATAACGTGGTCAGCCATGTCCCTGCCCCTCAGGGGGCTGCGGATGGGGGCACCAGCTTTCCCATCACCAAGCCCCTCAGGACCTCCCACCTGGGAAATGGCCTCCAAAGGGATCACTGGGCCACAGAGCCTCTCGCCGACAGTCTGATCTCTGAGCTCATGCCTGGAGTCTACCAGCCAGGGAGGGTGGATGAGGGGACTGGAGGGTGCAAACACAGGAGGGCCGATGCCCTGTGCAATCTGGCAGGGTGTGGCCAGCAGGCCGCGTCTCCAGGCCAAGGCCTGCGGCCGAGCCCTGGGGAGGATCAGGCAGCAGAGAGACCTTCAGGAGCCCCTGATGGGACTGTGGGTCCTGACCACTGCGGGTGGGACTTGGAAGCAGTTAGAGCTAGAAATCAGCCTGAGTCCTGCGCTTGGAGGACAAGGCGCACTCCTGCACTCCTGCCAGGCCTCAGCCTCTCCCTGCAGGTCCTCCTTGTCCTGAAAGTGCTTCTGCCTGTGGAGTGCTGCCGAACAGCCAGTCCCGTCCTCGGCCACCGTGGTCCAGGTGCGTGGGCTCATCCCAGCCTGGGATCTGCTACCCCGATGAGGACCCTCTGCCTGTCCCAGGATGGTGCCCCCTGCCTGCCTCCCGCGAAGTCCCCTCCATCGGCCTGGGCTCCAGCTTTTCTGGGCAGTGGCCTCCCTTCTGGGCCGCAAGTCCCACTGGTGGCCCCACAGCCCCTCTAACACCACCCCAGCTCACCCTCTTTCGTGGCCAAGCACCTCAGAAGACTCGTCCCTCCACTTCTTTGCTCAGCTCCTGAGCCAGCTGGTCTGTGTGGGAGGCCACTCCCTGGACTGGACGTGCTTCCCTGGCTGGATCCTCCAGGAAACCCTGCAGAGGTCCCTGCAGCCCAGCCCAGCTCTGACTCCAGTTGTTGTTATTAGCTGTCTTTGAGTTGGGTTCAACTCATAATGATCCTAGGTACAAAAGAACAAAGTACTCCCCAACGGCCGGGTGTGGTGGCGCACGCCTGTAATCCCAGCGGCTCCGGAGGCGGAGGCGGGAGGATCACAAGTTCGAGACCAGAGGCAGTCTGCGTAACTTAGCGAGACCCTGTCTCAAAAAGTAAAAAAAAATGGGCTGAGGTGCAGCTCAGTGGTCCAGCACTTGCAGAGCATGCGGGCACGAGGCCCTGGGTTCAACCCCCAGTACCGAAAAAAAAAAAAAAGTACTCCCCAACGCTGTGCCATGCACATGATCTTTTTTATGCTTAAGCCCATTGTTGCTGTCACTGTATCAATCCATCTAGTGGAAGGTCTTCCCTTTTTGTTGTTGTTGTTGACCTGCCACTCTCCTAAACATCATATCCTTCTCCAGGGATTGGTCCCTCCTGAAAACATGTGCAAAATACATCAAATGTAGTCTAGCCATCCTTGCTTCCAAAGAGCACTCTGTTTATACTTCTAGAATGGATCTTTGTTGGTTTTTTTGCAGTCCATGGTGTGTTCAATATTTGTCTCCAGCACCATAATTCAAAAGCATCAGTTCTCTGAGTCCAGGATCTGGACCAAATGCCCATTTTTTGAACTGGCTCCATGATCTGAAGACTTCCTGTAAAGCCCAGCAAGTCTGGATTCAGGATGGTTTTGAGATAGATCGAGAAGGCCCTCCTGTCCTTGGGGTGCTGGGTGTACAGTATGGTTAATACACTGTTATAAATCAATGTTAGTGTTAATGACAAGGTTTGTTTCATTACTGTAAGTGCTCCTTCTGCTTATTTTCCTGCAGGGGAGCACAGATATTAGGAGATCAGGCAATCTGACTTCCTATTTGACAGCTGTTAGACTCTCTCTTGCTGCTGTAGCTGCTTTGAGTAAAAATCTCTCAGTCAAGCAGCCAGCAGAGCCATCCTTACACCAGTGCCAGTGGTTTTGAACACTTCATAGGCACCTTAGAGAACCCACATGACCATAGCTGCTACAGCACAACTCCAGCTCCAGCTGTGGTCGTTTCAGACTTTGCACCGGATTTCCTGCTATTGCAAGCCTCAGTGAATCCTGGGTGACTCTGTGACCGACCCAGGCCACAGTGGAAGCACTCCCCTGGTGGCACAGAAAAGAGACTGCTGTGATTGGTGTCAATACAAACCTCCATTTCTGTGACTGGTTCACAAGGGACTTCTGTGACTGGTGTGAACGTCAACCTTCCTTCCTGTGACTGGTCAAGTTTCCCTTCTGTGGCTATCTGAGAAGGCTGTTCAGCTCACTTGAGCTGGGCCGGCCACAAGATACCTCCTATGTTGCCTCCTAGTGTTGTAACAGTAGGCCCAAGGAAGGCTTCTCTTGAGTGGTTTCTGCCTACTTTTAGCCGTGCAGGATGAGCTGGTAACGTGAAGAAAGGAGCAGCGGAGACAAGAGAATGGTGCTGATGGCAGCAGCGCGGTCAGTGGAGACAGTGGGGCATCCGTGGCAGAGACAGCAGAGTGGCCAGAAGGCCCAATTGCGGAAGCAGTGAAGTAGATGGCTGCTTGAGAGCTGAAGAAGAGGTGAGGCTGCAAGACCAGTGACTGGCAGCAGCAGGAGCAGCAGAAGGGCCATGACTGCTGCCTCCTGAGTGGTAGCCGCAGTGACAGTGGCCATAGCAATAAGGCAGCTGAACATTCAAGAGAGAAACCAGGGTAGGAAGAGAGGGAAAAGGCTGTAAAGGGCCAGAAAAGAGAAATTGTAGGCCATGGCTGTTGGAAGAGTTCCAGAGAGCTGTCAAGGCCTTATGACCAGGGGTCTCAGACACCCGAGATGTGGGAGCTGTAACACTGCCTACTCTCTAGGGCTGGGGAATCCTGACACCTAGTCCTGCCTGGGAGCTGCAACACCAGCTGCCATTTAGGGCCAAGGGATTGCTATCTCCTCAGGCTACGTAACACTAGGAGGTGCCACTTGCTGCTGCCGCCCCTCCCCACATTCTGTCACTGCTCACTGCTGTCAAACACTAAGGGACACAGCGGCAGCCTAAGACCAACACTTGAAGGGCTTCTCCTTGCCTACCTATGACTTCTATTTTGGTAGAGCAAAAGGACCCCAGCCACCTGATTGGTGAGTTTGGTGCAGGGCTAGACAGACCTGTGGAGCAGAACAGAGAGCCCTAAAAATGGAGTAGCACAAGCGCAGTCAGTTGGCTTTCAACAGTGCTGCTAGTGCATCTCAATGAGAAAAGGGAAAAACAATTTTTTTTTGGTGGTACTGGGGGGTTGAACCCAGGGCCTCGTGCCTGCATGCTCTGCAAGTGCTGGACCACTGAGCTGCACCCCCAGCCCATTTTTTTACTTTTTGAGACAGGGTCCCGCTAAATTACGCAGACTGCCTCTGGTCTTGAACTTGCGATCTTCCTGCCTCCACCTCCCCAGCCACTGGGATTACAGGTGTGTACCACCCCACCCGGCTCAGAAAAGGAAAGTGTTTTTAAACAGATGGAATGAGGCAGGCAGAAGTGGCCTGTGTAATGCAGCAAGACCCTGACTCAAAATAAAAAATAAAAAACGGGCTGGGAGTGCGGCCCCATGGTAGAGCACTTGCAAAGAATGTGTGAGGCCACAGGGTCCCTCTGCCCAGCGAGCCAGGCGTGCACGGCTGCTGTGCTTCACCACGTGGTGCAGACCACAGCGCTGTCCTGAATCCTTCCCTTCCCCTTACTTCTGCCATGGTTTCCCCTTTGGAAACTGGGTTTCTCTGTGGTTCAGCAAAGGACCCCTGGTTCTGACCCACGGACTGTTCTGCTGCTGCTATTTCCTAGAAACTAGGCAGGTCTGCACCTGTGTCCTCTCTGGCTCTATAGAGGTTTGGGTTCCTGGTTGGAACCTCATTTTCCTCTAGTTTGGGGGGCATCGCAGTCAAAGATGTCACTTTCACGTGTCCTTTGCACCATCTTCATCATGACCTCACATATGGATGATTTTAGTGACTATTTGGGGCATCCTCTTTATCTGCTGGCTCAACTGCTGAGAGTTAGGGAACTGATGGATTAACTCCGCTAACCTGCCCTCCAGGTAAGAAGAAAGCCTCTGCAGCGACCCAGTGGCCTCGGGCCAGACAACCAAGCTCTCACCTGCTCACAGTTTCTCCTTCGCAACACCTGTCCCCAACAGAATGCCATGGCAGCCGAGTGTCTGCACACAGCTCTCCCCTGCTTTGGCCTGTGCACCCTCTCAGGGCCCCCGACACATTGTGCACTAGGTTCACCGGCCAGCCTACAGAAACACGTGGTGTGGGCACATGTCACCCTGGCACCCTTGGTCCCCAGCTTCTCACTGAGCTGAGCCTCAGCTACTGACATGGTGTGCACAAGAGGCCCTTTCTGGATCCAGGACACCTAGTCTGGTCCTGCACCCCACCCTTGCTTTCATAGAGCTCATACCACGTTCTAGAAGGAACTTGTACCATCTTGGGTATGACAGTAGTGAGCTCAGACCATAGCACCCACCCCTGGAGGAGCCCACCCAAGACTCTGACCTGCCCGACGTCTGGCAGCCCCAGGAGGGGCCTCTGGGCCTCTAGGCAGCTGGAAGCTGTTTCTTTGAAGGAATTTATAAGCAGATGGTGTGAAAAATAACAATTATGTGGTTTGGGTAGATTTAATCTCTAGCTAGTCATAGAAATTATAGGTTGTATTACTAAATAATTTCAAGGGATAATCAAATGTTATTTTCTTGCAAGTAAACCACTCAACTACGTATAATGTTACCATTTGATGTGAGGCACACATTTTATTCAACAACTAAGTTTTCAAGCAGAATTGGCAGGTGTTAACCCCTTCCTATGGGATGTGCAGATCAAAATAACCACAGGGCAATTCCAGCTCACAGAGTTGGTCTGAGCAGGCAGGAGGAAACAGCTGTGGTCTGCAGTGCAGATCAGAGTCATCAAGCTGAACCCTGATTAAGTCAGTCAAGGCCTTGACTCACCCAGACACAAATTCCTTAAATAACAAAGTGCGTAAGCTGACTTTGCAGAATCCACTCAAGGACCAACGGGAACAAAAGTAGCCAGCTCATCTGGCCAATGACCTTTTGATGTGGTAGGCTCAACATCTCCCAACCCGAACTCGGTAAATCCCCACAGGAAGAAGCCTGAGACCCAGGAAGAGGCCCAAAGACTGGCTCTGCTTGTGCAGAAGAAACCGGAAACTCTTCTCTGGCCATCCAATGGGCAACTAGCTTCCCCTTCTCCCTTCCTATAAATTCCTTATGACCAGCTGATGGGGAAACAGATTTGAGCTTCCTTCCATGTCCCAGCCTCCTAGTAGGTTGACCTTGCAATAAAACCATTTGCAGGAAGATTGCAAGTTCAAGGCTAGCCTGGACAACTAGAGACCCTACCTCAAAACCAAAACTAAAGCAACTCTCCCTGCTCCAAGCAATAAAGCCTTTTTGTTTTTGCAAACCCCTGGTGCCACAATACTGGTATCTATGCACACTGGGTGGGGAGCCCTTGCTCTGTACCAACAACAGACTTGCCTCCAAGTACCCAGGGCCTGGCAAAATGAAATACAGCTTCCTGCATGGAAGATTCCCACCAGCATGTCACCTGAGTTGGCCATGACCCCAAGTGCCCCAGGCTCAGATGCAGGAGCAAAGCCCCTCCCTAGGCACTCAGCATGGTCAGCCTGGCCTCTCCTTGCCAGCGGCAGTGGAAGACACAGCCCAGTGCTGCCATCTGTAGCCCGAGGATTTCCCTCCTTAGGAAACTCCACGTAGATAAAGCCAGGCCCCTGTGTCCATCACAGAAGAGAATTTTAGGACAAGTCAGAAGGAAACCAAGGTGGTGAGTCTATTAGGTAGATAAGAGACAGCCCACGCTTTACATTTAAGCATGGGCATTTGAAGGGAAAGAGAGATGCCTAAGAAAACAATAATACATGTCCAAGACACACCTTCTCTAGAGTCGCCTTGGAGTGCCTAACCAAGAGCTACACCCATGATTTCAGTGCCTTCTGAAGCTCTGTTGTTTCGAGGAGTTAAGGAACGTTTAGCAATGAGATCAGAGGGTGTCCAGGCGGTATGTTGCAGGAGCTTGCAGGTAAGAAAGGAGTGCGGATAGAGTCAACAAAGGTTGAGCGGCTTCTTCCTGAGGAAGTCAAGGCCTAGGTCTGGCTGCAAGCAGGGTCCATAATCTTGTTTGAGGTTTCCCTGATTCTCAGCCAGCAGCTTGGAGGAAGTAGCAGTAGTAGAACAGTCCATGGTCCTTTTCCACGTCCCTTTAACTTTCCGTCTTCTCATCCTGCCTCATCCTCTCTGGCCACTGGCGTGCCTTCAGAACGGGCTTCCAGGAGCCAGTGCACCCCATGGCCCTTCCCCTGGCAGGGCCGGATACTCAGGACAGACAGCCCATGGATGAACCAATCAGACTTTGGATTCTAAGGTTTCAGCAGTTTGAACCAAGAGACAAAGAACCTGGCAGCGTCAGGTGCTATGGAAGGACAAAAACCACACATGGTCTCTTCCCACCTCAGGGCTCTGGAGCTCCCAGAGTGACAGAAAGGTCAGGAGTGACCGCAGTGGCTCTGTTCCTACTGCGCCCTTCCCTACCCCACTGAGTTCCTGCCACAGGGACTCAGGGCGGGTCCAGGTAGACTCGAGGAAGGACTGGCTGGGGGAAGGACGCTGTCCTTAGCGAACAGGAATTTTTGCCCTCCCCACTTCAGGAGGCCAAGTTTCAAAATTCCTGAATGGCCAGAGATTCAGGAGAGCTTCCTGATAGGATTGAGGAGCTGGGAGGATGGTGCACCCAAGTGTGTGAGCGCCCCTGCCCCCCAAACTGAGCCCTGTCCGTACACCTCTTCCACCTGGCTCCTCCTGAGCTGCACTTTATAACACACCTAGAAACATGAGTGATGTGTTTTTTGGAACTACTGACCACAGGAATGGTCATGGGGCTGAGGCAGGATAGAAAGACAGGGAAAATTGGGAGGACATTGAAAGGAACAGAGATTCCACCCCAGGACCCGGTTTAAATCCCACCGGATGAAGATCAAGGGCTTCAACACAAGCACCAAGAAATCTGCTGTGAGGACTGCCAGCACATAGAGATGCCAGAGAGAGAGTCAGATGGAAATGTTGAAATGGATATACTTAGGGTGAAAAGGGACGGGACCTTTGTGCTTAAACTTCCTTTGCCCTCTGTAAATCTGCGAGCCTTTCCTTACCTATGCAACGCACCTCCTGGGCCACCTCATAGTCTCATTTTACTAAAGGGAAGTTACTCAAATAGAAGCTATGCCAAAACATCTCCACTTACTCTTTTAAAGCCTAAACAATGGAAATTCTTCTGATGTTTCTATCTCATTGACACCTTCCTAATCTACAAAAGGGGCTTTTCCCAGGGGGAGCCTGAGGCTCATGTCATCCTAGGCACCCAAGAGTGATGGCATACAGGGTGTGGCCTATGCTAAATAGAACTAGAAGGAACACTTGCCCTGCACTCTTCTCTTTTAAGAGACCTGTATCCAGGTGTCAGACATGTGCTGTTATTTTCTTTTCTTTCTTTCTTTCTTTTTTTTTTTTTTTTTTTTGTGGTACTGGGGGTTGAACCCAGGGTCTGGCACCTGCATGCTTTGCAAGTGCTGGACCACTGAGTCACGCCCCCAGCCCATTTTTTTACTTCTTGAGACAGGGTCTCACTAAGTTATGCAGACTATGTCTGGTCTCGAACTTGCGATCCTCCTGCCCCCACCTCCCGAGCCGCTGGGATGACAGATGCGTGCCACTGCGCCCGGCTGTTATTCTTTTCTTAAGCATCTCTTTTTCTCCAAATGGCCATGCTTACATTTAAAGTTGTACTGTTTCTTATTAGTAATAAACTCTCTGACTTTGTTTCACTTTTTGGCTTGCCCTGAAACCCTTTTCTGCAGCGAAGCTAAGGACCCAGCTTATCCTGAGCAGACGCCCCAACTAGGGGACCTTCCCAGGCTGTGTGGCAAGGCTGAGCTGCATTTCTCATCGCTGCTGACAAGGTCACGCAAGTTAGCAGTCTGCAGAGGTGTGGGCGGCCTGGGCCCCATTTGCAGCTGTCATCTGGAGTGGAGGCAGCCTTGTGGGACTGGGACCTTCACCTGTGGGTCCACAGTAACTCTGCGAGGGAGAGAATGGGATTGTAGGGCTCTCAGCTGCAGTTGGGGTCGGAACATGGGTTGTGGTGTGGAAACCCACACTACAGGAGGCTGAGCACCCGGACTCCTTCCAATGATGCCCCCCACACTGAACTCATTCATCCCCATGACTTGACCTGACCAGCAGCACCCAGCCTCCTGCACCCTGGGGCCCTGGCACATCTTTGCTCCATGGCTAACCAGGCCTGTGCCTGATGAGTGCCCCCTATACTGTGCCCTGTCCTGTGGCAGCCATGCAGTGTGCCTCTGAGGGTGAGGGACCCAGAGACAGAACCCAGGGGCACACGGGGCCCGGAGAAGCTTCCAGAATGGAAGACAGAGCCCTGTGGAGGATGGGCTAAGGCTTCAGCCTACAGATGCCACAGTAGCAGCACAGGTTGGCAGGAGACTGTCACAGGGCATTTTTCCAGGCTCCCAAGCATGCTCCTGTGCACACACTGCTGTGGAGTGTTAACGGGACCCCAGCCGCCTCACGGCCCACCCGCGAGTGGCATCTTTGCCCATAGTGAGAACGTGGGAATATTGCACCACACGTAGACCCTGTAGGCGAGCCCCAGACCTCCACTCCTGACAGCGAAGACATACTAGGGAGGGACGAGCAGACACTGGGAGCTCGGGGGAAGACAGAGCTCAGACTCCGCTGGCCCCACCCTGGCAGCCTCCCCAGGAGGGACCACGAGGGATCAGGGATCAGGCCGTGTCTGACACCATCTCTCCCAAACACTGCCATGAAGGTGCTCCCCTAGCTGTAAGTAGACCCCACTTTCTAACACTGAAAAAGAGAGGTGTATAAAGTATAAAAAGATGCAGAGGAAATAATCTGACGACTCCTCAGCAGCACCCGTCCTCGAACCCACGAAGTCCTCTGTTCCGACATGATGCCGTCAGTGGCTTGTAAGTGTGGATGGCTTCCTGCCCACTGGGCCCAGACACAAGCTGCCACCACTTGGACAATCTCCCTATGTCCCAACAGTGGTGACCAAAGACTCCTGCGACCACACATGGCCGTGTCCCACCAGGCTCAATACTCGGGATCAGTAAACAGATCCTCAGCTTCTACCCTAACCCCAAACCAGAGACGGGGGAAGTGGAAAGGACACAGTTCTGTCGACACGTGGGCAGATAAAGCTACAAAACGCAAGGCTATGTGTTCGCTCTCCCATTTGTTCCTCCCGAAGTGACAGGCACCCTGTTTCCTGCGGGCACTGTCTGAAGGGGGATTGGGATCGGCAAAGGATGGTCTTCTCTTCTTACCTTAATTTCCACAAGGTCAGTACGTTCCCTTCTCACCTGTTAGGGCGCCATAGCCCATTTGTGACCCCAGGTGTGACAGTGCAGGGTGGCTGAGCTCCTTCTCCAGAGGAGGTCTGGTCACACCTTGTTGTCCCCTGCATTTCCCAAGGGGCTTTAAAGGTCACCCAGGCCTGGGCCCATCTCCTGTCTGCCTGCCAGGATGGGAGGGGCTCTTGCTAGGACAACAGTTACGCTCCCTCAGCGGGCTGGGTTCCAGAAGCAGATTCCCCAAAGAGCCGGGGACAGACCCCAAGGGAGGAGCCACCCGGGTCTCTGACTTCTGCCAAGAGCCATCACTAGACAGGAACCCCTGCTCCAGCCACTGTTCCTGCCCAAGGACCCAGGGACGACAGCTAACTTTCCCACCAAGCTCTGAGGACCAAATCGCTTCCCCTGAACCTGGCGTTTGGATCTGGGACAGCCATGAAAACGGCCGCGAGCTGCTGCACAGGAGCGCGGGAAGCTCTGGTGACAGGACTCGGATGATGGGACTCGCAGGTCTCCTCTGGGTGAAACAGAAATGGGGGAAGAGCAGTAGCCACTTAGCGACCAGCAGGCAGCCTCTCCCCCACCTTAGACGATTATCTGTGGTGGACCCCGACACTGTCACTCCTCAGAGAAGGACGTTCTGTCCGGGGCTGAGAACTGCTCTGACCAGCTGACCCTGCCCCAGCCCTTCACATACCAAAGGCCACAGGTACTGCGCTTCCAACATCCCTTTTGGTGGAGCCTTCTTTTTTTTTAGTGCTAGGGCCTGAACTGGGGCCTGGGGGCTCCCATGTATCTGGCGTCTGCTGCCAGGATGCAGGGTGCCAGGCACTGGGTGCTGTTGGCACACGGGTGCTCTCCCCAGCCCGCAGTCTGAGAGGGAGTGAGCTTCCAGAAATGTTGTATCCGAAACGCAGCGCACTAGAAGCACTATTCATTTTGGCAACAGCAGGCTGCACGGGGTGGAGAGCAGAGCCTTTTCCCCTGCCTTTGGTGGACGGCTACATGGATGCCACCGTGGAATGAAAGGCACCAGGGCTTTCTGCTCGCCCCTGGGGCTGCTCCCAGTGGCCACAGAAAGGACAGTAATTTAAAACTGTTTAAAAGAGCATTGACTTGCTTCCTGCAAGAGTGCAGTTGTGTGGCCAGAGCCCCAGACTCCTTCAGGTTCTTGGTGACCGTTCCCACGGGGCCCACCCGCCAGAGCCACCAGGTCCTAAGCTGCAGACCCTGGTCTACCATCCACATACGCAAGTTCCCAGCGTGATGCTCCTCTGTGCACACTGCATGACCACGCAGGGGCAGGGCTGGGGCGTGATCCAGCTTCAGAGTCAGGGACACAAGCAGGCAACGTCTCTGCACTAAGAGAGACCATCTGGGAAAAGACTAGTCATGATTTGGATATGGTGTGTACCCACCCCCATGCCTCATCCAGCGGGTGGCACCACAGGGAGGCAGCTGGGTCACAAGGTGCTGACCTGAGTTCACACTGCAGAGGCCATGAGGAGGTAGGGCCTAGTTGGAGGAAATGGGTCACAGGGTGTGCCTTTGCAAGGTACATCTTGCCCTGGACGCTTCCTCTCTCGCTGTGCCTTTTGTTTGCACGAGGTGAGCTATGGAAGGCCAGCCAGGGCCTGCTGGTGAAGCTTTTCCTGTGTAACTTGAAGTGCTTGACGGAGGCCCAGAAAGCTGTGGCCCAAGGGAATGAACCGTTGTTCCTGAGGCCTCTTGTTCTCAGGATAAGGCCAATAACTGCACAGAGTGGACTCTGTGCTGACTTCCCTGTCTGTTTATTAAGCTTCAGGAGACACCTGTGCTGTGTGTCCTTGGATGGCATGGGAATGCTGAGAAGAAGCCTTTGTTTCTCTATTTCAAGTACTTTGACAAGCTGTGGACAGAAACTAGAGTGCTTGGAAAGTTCTTTCTAGGTGAAAACAAAGTGTATAAAACTGCAGCATGAAGTTAATAAACATCTGACTCTCTTGTAAGATCCCCTGTGTCCAGCTTTCTTTCTCATCAGCCCCTCACCTCCGCCGTGCAGGACACGGTAACAACAGTGAGCCACTTTGCTCCAACACACGCTCGCTTGCCATGATGCGCTGCCCGGCCACACATGGTTCCAGGAACAATGGGGCCAAGTGACTATGGAGTGAAACCACAGCCAAAATAAACCTTTCCTCCCTGGAGGTTTTTCTCAGGTATTTTGTCACAGTGATGAAAACTGACTAAAGCAGAAAACTAGTACCCAAGGAGTGGGCTCATGGCTATGACTCTACCTGACAATGTGGCTCAGAGGCCTTTGGAACTAGTTTGTGGGAGGGAGGAATTCAAAAAGCTTAGCATGCTCGAAGCAGTGTTGAATGGGCGACCTGGTGGGAGCTCAGGTCATAGTGTGGATAGGACCCGTAAAGACTGTGCTCATGAAATTTCATGGGAACAAGGACTCTCCTGGCAACTGCACTAGAGGCCGCCTACAGGCAAATAACTTGTCAACATTTTGTCCATGCCCTGAGACTTTCTGTAAGGCTGTTTAAAGATGACAGACTAATTAATCTAGTGGAGGAAATTTTAAGGCAGCAGAGCAATCAGGCTCCACATTGATATTGCTGGTAGCTTTTAGACACATTTACAGTAACAATCAGGATCAAAGAGCAGAGCAGGATTTGAAAAACTTGCAGCTGGGCCAGAAAACAAGCTCATTTAAAGTTGAGGCCAAGGAAGGTGTGGTTGCTGAAGAGATTAACACCTATAAAAAGAAGTCAAGTAGTTTCCATCTGCAACAATGGGCTTAAACACAAATAAGACCGTGAGTCTGACACAGGATCAGGGAGTGTTTCATTGGGCCGTACATAGAGTCACTATGAGTTGGACCTGACTGGACGGCACCAAACAACAACAATAACAACAACAAGTACTCTGCATCAGGACAACAGGAAAGATGTTTTGAGGGCATCTCAGGAAATGGGCAGACCCCACTCATCACAGGCTTAAGAGTACAAAAGCATAAACTATTTTGAAAGACTTGGCTTTGAGGATAGAGGTTGGCAGGGAGGTTATTTACACAGAGCAATCTAGGGGAGTGTTTCCCTGCAATCAGGCATCCAGACACACAAAGGACACTTCAGCCGTGGTCCAAGCTGGCCTGGCTACTGCTCGAGCTGGCAGTAGGCCTTGGCATCGTTCATTTAATGCTGGTTTTGTAGTATGTAAAAGTTGTGAGGTCATGGAGGCTTTAATCCTAATTTTTTTTTTATTGCGGTACTTGGGGTTGAACCCAGGGCCTTGTGCTTGCGTGCTTTGCAAGGGCTGTACCATTGAGCTGCACCCCCAGCCCCTTTTTGTTTGTTTGTTTTACTTTTTGAGACAGGGTCTGGCTAAATTACACAGACTGCCGCTGGTCTTGAACTTGTGATCCTCCTCCCTCTACCTCCTGAGTTGCTGGGATTACAGGTTTGCGCCACCATGCCCAGCTTTCAATCCCAATTTCAAAGTGAGGCCTGGGAGGCTAGGCAATGTGTAGCAGGGTCAGAACCCTTCAGGTACCCACTGACAAGAGGATGTGTTAACGCTTCATAGTTTAACTGAAGATGCAATGAAGACCCTAGAAAGTTGGAGAAGCCAGGAATACGGGCCATCTGCCAAAGAAAGTCACTGGCTGCAAGCCAAGCTGTGGGATGCAGCAGGCAAGGTCATGGTATAGGGCTGCCCAACACACTACCACCCTGGCTGCTGGACATGGAGCTACAGGACTTAATGTTTGCTGGGTTTTAGTCTTGCTTTGGTCCCATCCCTCCTTTCAGCTTTTTATTAACTTTTTGCAATACTGAGAGGTCGAACTCAAGGCCTCACGCATGCTTAGCAGGTGCTGTACCACTGAGCTTCACCCCAGTCCTTTTTTATTTGTCTCGCTAACTCTAACAGGCTGCCTCTGGCCTCAAACTTGTGATGCTCTTGCCTCTGCCTCCTCACTCACTAGGATAACAAGTGTGCACCATAGTGCCTGGCTCCCTTTTAGATTTTTCTGATTCTCTTTTTTGGAATGAGAATGTTTACTGGGTGCTATTGTAGCTTGGGAGTATGTCATTTGTTTTTTGGTTCATACAGGGGCTCACAGCTAAGTTTGCCTTGAGTCTTAGAGGAGACTTTGAACTTGGACTTTTGAGCAGTGCTTGAACCATTTGAGCCTCCCCGACTCCTGGAGAGGGACTGAATGCATTTTGCAGTGTGAGATGGATGTGAGCCTTTGGGGGCTGGGGTGGAATGTTATGGATTGGATAAGGCATGCCCCCCCACCCCAGGCCTCTTCCAGCTGGTGGCACTATGGAGACGCAGCTGGGTCACAGGGTGCTGACCTGAGTTCACACTGAACAGGCGGTTAGGAGGTGGGGCCTAGTTAGAGGAAGTGGGTCACTGTGCCGCTGCCTTTGAAAGATACCTCCTGCCCTTGCCTCTTGTCTGCATGAGGTTAGCCACTCTGCTCCACACATGCTCACTGCCTGACTAAACATGGGCCAACTGACCACGGATTGCAACCTCTGAAACTGTGAGCCAGAATCAATCTTTTACTCCTTTTAAGCTTTTTTCCTCTGGTGTTTTGTCGCAGTGATGAAAACTGACTAAACAGGACCATACAGTTCCAGTGTAGTTTTATCTTTTTTTCCCCCATATATAAGAAACTTTATTCTTTTTTTTTATTGGAAATTTTTAATGTACACCTTAATGTGATTCATTCTGACATGTTTTTCATTGTGACATTTCCATATATGCATTTTGTTGTACATTATTCATATAGGTTCCCCCTTACCCTCTTGTATGCTTTCCCCCATCCCACCCCCACATCAAAGACTTCTCTACCATTTACTTGTCTTTTTATGGTAATGTTTTTCTATATATCCTTATAGTTTTATTTTCATAACTGAATCCTAAAACAAATACTCCAGACAGGTTGCGGGGGGTCTACACAACTTCAGTGGGCAAATCTCTACTTTACCTTCCCTACATATTCCTGACTACCACGTCTCCAGGGCATGATCGCTCTGCCATGGAAATGAAATCTGCATCCTTCTCTTTGGAGCAATGACCTCCACCTCCAACCCCTTGACAAAACAGAAAACTATTCTAAATGAAGGCATGGCTTACCTTCCAGCTCTGGTGAGTCATGGCTGAAACTCCTGCACATCCTCCCAGCATAGGTTCTTCCTTCATTGCATACAACGCCTTAGGTTGTCTTCTTGTCTTTTCTTAACACTACACTTAACGCTTACAACACTGCTTAGAAATAATTTTTTTTGTGTGTGTGGTACTGGGGTTTGAACCCAGGGCCTCGCGCTTGCATGCTATGCAAGTGCTGTACCACTGAGCTGCACCCCCAGCCCATTTTTTCACTTTTTGAGACAGGGTCTCTCTAAGTTACGCAGGCTGCCTCTGGTCTCAAATTTGAGATCCTCCTGCCTCTGCCTCCGGAGCCACTGGGATTACAGGCGTGCGCCACTGCGCCCAGCTAGAAATAAATTCTTTAAGACACAAGAAATGGCTTCACGTGGAAGTCATTTCCTAATGGAATCTAATTGCATTTTTCTTTTCAAAAAGAGAGTGGGAAATACTGGTGACACTGGCAAGGATGGGAACGTGAAATGGTCCAAACAAGACAATACCACCGCGGGTGGGCTCCGAGGCCCTTTGCTCCTCCGCGAATCTAAACATCTGGCCGTCGGAAGCGTGGCTGCACATCAGCACTCCCGCCGGGGTAGGTCCGCGAAACAGGGTGGAAGGAATGTGGTCCCCCGACGCGCGGCGTTACCATGAGGGGCCACAGCCTCGAGAGGCCGCCTCCAGAGGTGGTGACCGTCAAGACCGTGACCACTAGGAGGGGTGACCGCCACGGGTGGTAACCCAAGGACCTGTCACCGCTAGGAAGGGTGGTCATCAGAGCGGTGGCTCCAAGAGGGACCTCCTGCCCCCGCGCGGTACCAAGCGCGCCATCCGCGGATCCACAGCACCTGCCCACAGCGATCCCGACCCGCGGCCCAGCGACCTCGCCGCCTGCCGAACGCACTGCCTGAGCCCGGTGGGGAATTCAAGGAGGAAGCCGCCGTCAGGGCTGAAGCCCATTGGCTGAGCCAGACGAGGACCGGCGCTGATTGGCTCGTGCCTTCTTCCGCCGCCCGGCGGCCGCGCGACGGGATTGGCGCAGACTCGCCGGTGCTCCTCCCACCTCCCTCGCGTCACGACGTCACTACCCGGCGTGCCCCGCGGCGGCCTCCTCCGCTCGGCCGGCCCAAGATGGCGGTGCAGGAGTCGGCGGCCCAGCTGTCTATGACCCTGAAGGTGCAAGAGTACCCGACCCTCAAGGTGCGCGCCGCGGCGCAGCCCGGCCGGCCGGCGCGCCCGCGCGGGCGCCATGCGGGGTCCCCGGGTCTGGGGCGGGCTGGGCGGGGGCTGGGCGCGGCCGAGGCGGCTGGAGCGGGGGGCGGGGTCCGCGGGGCGGTGGGTCCGGGGCTCCGGGGGGCGGGGCCCGCGGCTCGGCCGGGGTCGGGCTGGGCGGGGGCCGGGCCCTGTCAGGTGCGTCCGCGGGGGGCTGCGGGCGACGCGGGGCCGGGCAGGCGCGTGCGGAGGGCTGCGGGGCCCGGGGCCCGGGCCGCCGTGCCGCGCCCCTGCCCTCCCGGTCCCCGGAGCCCGGCGGCCGCCCGCGGCCTGAGGCTCGATCCGGCCCGGCCGTGTCCCGGCGAATTGGGGGCCGGCGTCGCGGGTGTGGGTCGCGGTGGCGTCCGGCGTCCTCCCGGAAGCTGGGGCCGGGGCGTGGCGGGTCCGCCCGCGGGCGCTAATTAGGGAGCCCGTGCGGAGGCCCAGCGTCCCGGGGGCAGCCGCGTCCGCCGGCCTCTCTGAACCCCAAGGCTGCCGGGCCGTGACCTTGGGTGGTCGCTGCGCCGGTCGCGGCCCCTCGGGCGAACGTGCGCGCCTGGCGCAAGGCCGGCCCTGGACCTTCTGTTCCTGGAGCGTTGGACGGTGCCTCGGGGACTGCGGTGGCGCACCGGGGAGGAATCACATCAGACGGGAGCCGGCGGGGCGCTGGAGTTCTGCGTTGCTTTCCCGGGGGCTGGGTAGCGTTGCTCTGCCCGGGCACGCAGCGATCCCCTTGTCTATCTGGGTGGTGACCCGTGGTGGATGCAGCAGTGCGGCCGGGGCGGGAGTGTCCCCAGTCCCGAGGTGGTTTAGTCGAGGCTGGAGAGCAGAGGCTCTGAGCTGGCCCCGGGGGTCGAATTCTGCCCCCTGCGTTTCCTGTGGATCTGGGGTCGGTATCTAGGTCTCATGGAGTGCCCTTGTCAGATGGAAGCGCTGCCAGTGCATGTGTGCCCTGGGGTGAAATGAGTGGCCACGTGCTGTTCAGGGCAGTCCTTGCACTTCCTGGAGGGCACCTGTTGCCTGGTCATTGGTGACATAGTTGGTCTTTGCAGGAAAGCGTAAGGCCCTGTTCCTCCTCATTAGCCTGTGAGCAGCCATATTTAAGGGCCATTTTGTATCCCACACTTCATTTGACCACAGAAGGAAGGGTAACAGTGGCGTCACCAAACCTCTATGCCAGATCTTCAAAATGTAGATTCTTTTTTCTTTTTTCCAGTGCTGGCGATTGAACCCAAGGCGCTGCTTGAGCTAGGTAAGCGTTTTGCCACTGAGCTACTCACTCCCCAAGCCCTTGGTTTTTTTGAGACAGTGTCTCACTGTGTATCTCAGGCTGGTTTCGAAGTCACAGTCCCGCCTGCTCCCTTTGAGTGCTGGGGTTACAGGAATGCGTCACCATGCTTGGCTTGTGGTTGGTTTTACTGATTAATTCCATGACATTGGTGGCTTTCTCTTGGTTGCCCGGTGAAAGTCCTGCAGCTTAGAGTGGTCACTACTTTGGAACTGTGCTACCCTTGAGGGGATGGGAGACCTATATCCATTGGCCTTTAGTCTTAGCACCTCCAGGTCTGTTGCAAGGAAGTGTGCAAACCAGAGCTGTGTTGTTGTGTTGTTTTTGGTCTGGCTGGTGAATATGGGAACAACCAAGTAGGAAAGGTTTGCAGAAGTTCCTTCCTTACTCAATGAGTGCACTAGGAAAGGAAATGGATGGTCAGGAAAGGGTTTGTGAAGACCTCTGTTTTCTGGTGACCATGGATGGGCTTTGCATTCCAAAGCTACTGACGAAAATAGTCACGCAGATACTCTTGCAGGTACAGAAAGATGTCGGTGTCATTTCACACAAACTTGCCTTATTTAAAAAAGAAAACGTTTTCTTTTTTTAAAGAATTATATTGAAGCAGAATTTTTGAAAGTGTAGATTATACTTCCCCTAGGAAGTCAGAGCTTTTCTCTTCGGGGCCCTTTAGAGCCCAGCTGTATAATGACTTCTCTGCTCTGTTGGCAGTGCATCTCTGCTGAGTTAACGGTTTTTCCTAGAAGTTTTTAGTCGTAGTTCTTGGTGGGTGATGAGGAGGTTTTACTGGGAAGGTAGAGATCCTTGATCTAGAAGTGTTTGTTAACATGGAATTAAGCAGTCCATCAGGAGAGCTGATGGCTCCAGAGCTGTATTGTTGGCAGTCCGAAGGAGGGTCCAGATGCAGGTGGGGCAAGCATTGTGGGTACTAAGAGAGCGAGGGCTGGGTGCTGGCAGGTTTGGGAGCTACGCCTCTCCGGTCAAGGGCACGTTGTCTTGCAGGGAGATGGGAACTGGCTTATACTGGACGGAACCTTCCCTTGGCAAAAATTAAACTATTTTCTTGCCATGCAAGTACTCATTAGACATGCAGGATTGAGAGCCCCAGGGTGGGTTCAAGCAGTGGACCTGAGATGTCCACTCCACAGTGTGAGAGCCAGTGGTGGACTTCTGGTACCTGGCAGGCACTTTCCTTTCTCTTCTTTTTCCTGGAGTGTTATGAGGTGCTGCTGCCACCGTCCTGTGACCCTGGGCCTGGGTCTTCCATGGGCCTGCATTTCCACCTCAGTGGCAGAGTGGCACGGGCTTCCCCATAGACCTGGGGATCTTTGGGTTGCGTGATCCCTTGTTGCGGGGGATCGTGCATTTCAGGGTGCTTAGCAGCATCTCCGGTATTTGCCCACTGAGTGTCAGGTGCGTCTATCCCCCAGAGTGCCTGCAGACATTGCCAGGGGTCCCCTGGGGACAGTCCCTTGTGGGAGAACCTTGGGACTACACCCTGCTTTAGGGGACTTATTTCTTTGTCCTTCAGAGCCACGGTGCTGTGGTTCACGAGACACACCCTTGATTTCTGGCTCTGGCTAGGGTCTTTTGCTGTTGAAAGCCTGTCTGACGCAAGGTTGTAGGCCACAGCCCTTTGGAGCGAGAAGAAACGGGGTGCATAGTCTGCCATCTTGAACTGGGAGTCCTTGGAGGGTCTGTTGTTGTTTGTTGTTTTTGCAGTACTAGGGGCTGAACCCAAGGCCTTGCACACACTAGACATGTTCTACCACTGAGCTTCACTCCCAACACCTTGCTATTTATTTTTTTTTTCAAATTACTTTTTATTTTGAGACAAAATCTCACTTTGTGTAGACTGTCTCTGACCTCAAATTCATGATCCTCCTGCCTCAGCCTCCCAAATCACTGAGATTACAGGTATGTGCCACTGTGCCCAACTTTTATTTTTTGAAAAGTTTTTTGGAGATTATAAAAGTAAATTTCTTTTTCCCAAATCTGTTGCACAGAGCTTTTTCCACTAATATTTCTACCTTTTCTCCTTCAGATAGCTGAAGTAGAGTGCCGAATTTACCTATTACCACTAGATCAGGTGGGAGTTTGCACAGCCTGGGGTAGGGACCTGGTACTTGTCACTGGGAGACCCGCACTGTCGACCCCGACTTCTCCCTGAGTCTATCATGGGCCCACCTCTGTTCTTTCCTGGAGCCCAGCCAGGGGTTCCCAGCTCAGCCCTGTCCTCTCATACCCCAGTTGGTAATGCTGTCCTTGCCTCACAGAAGATGTTGTTGTTGTTAGGTGCCGTCGAGTCGGTATCTGACTCATAGCCACCCTCTGCACAACAGGGGAAACACTATTGTCAGTGCTTCTCTGCTGTTCATAGGGTTTTCAGTGGCAGATTGATTTTTGGGAAGGGGTTGCCAGGTCCTTCTCCCAAGCCTTCAGCTTGTGGTGTTCCCAGGCGGTCTCCCATCCAGGTACTAACCAGACCTGACCCTGCTTCCGAGATCTGACGGGATCGGATGCCACAGGGCTACAGCTGCAGGCTCACAGAAGATAGGCTGTTCCTAAACGTATTCTCATCTGCCTTTGAATTCTTCTTAGGAATTGGTACATTTTCTGCCTTTCATTTGGTAACAGTCTGGTTGACCAAGCCCTGTCCTAGAATTCACTGACTGGGTTTATACTTGACGTAGGAAGTTTGGATGCTAAGTACATGCCTTTCAGTGCTGTTTTCCAGCTGTAGTCTTGGTTGGATTTGGAGGATCATGCATTCTCAAGTGGCGCGAGGAATGCTGGTAGCCATGAAGCGTTTGACCTAAGAAACACACATTAGGCTTGGTCACGGTTGTGCTGTGCCCTAGATGGTGGCCTTACACTAGATCTTAACTTCTTTGGGAAGAGTGGGGGGCTGTTCTGGGGAGCTGAACCCAGGACCCTGTAAGTGTATGGCAAGTGTTATACCACACTCTGAGGCCACACTCAGAGGCCCTTAACTTCCTTTGATGTGCAAAGTAGAGCTAAGTCCTCCCCCAGAGGGCTGTATCACATCAAAGACACTTGGTCTCCCCTCTCTCCCTCTCTCTCTCTCTCTCTCCCCCCCTCCTTCTCCCTCCCTCCCTCCCTCCTATTGGGCACTTAGTTAGATTGTAATCCCCTTCCTCTGCCGGGCTCCAAACCCTGCCAGACCTTCAGAGTGCGGTTTGCTCTTATCTGAAGTGGCCTCTCCCTGCCCTTCTGCCTTCTAGAACCACCTGTCACAATATCTTTCACATCGTTTGTTGGACACCGTGTGCAGTGGAGCAGATGTGGGGAAACGCCCATTGCTGTACTTCTGTGTCCTCTGGGCTAGCTCTTGTTTTGCCTCTTTGTGCCTGTGCCTTTCTGTCAGGATAGGTGCTGACAAAGATAAGCACGCAGGCTTAGATTCCCTGCTAGCTGCAGGTTGTTTTTTGTTTTGTTTTTAAAGTATTATTATTTTAACAAGATGTCAGGTGAAAAAAGAAAAAAAAGGACTTTGTAATGGCTAGTTCTGTATGACAGACTACATTAGAGTCAGTACTAAAATGAGGCCCAGCACAGCCAAGGGTTCAAGCAGACTGCATGAAGTAGGCTGCAGTTGGCGCTGCCTGGCGTTGGGGTCTGCATGCTTACTCTTGCCTGTGCATTCCTGCAGCAGCTGTTTGGGAGCCTCTCTGGGCCAGGCATTGTGATGGCAGGTCGTGATGGGAGAGCAGAGCTCCTGTCCTCTTTCACAGTCTGGTGGGAGGCATATGTTAAACAAGTAAGCAATGCTTAGATCTGTCAAAGACACTGGGAAAGCCAGTGCGAAGTCAAGTGGCGGAGGGATGTGCTCCTCTGTGACTGCGCGGCTCCAGCTGGTGGCCAGAGGAGTCCTACCTGGGGCAGTGAAGCTACATGGGCTGTAGGAAGCCTCGGCAGGCCTTCTCCATGGTGAGGCTGCGGAGGCATTGGAAGAGAAGTGAGCCTGGAGGAAAGAGGCGCTGGCGCACGTGGCAGGTGAAAGGGCCCCTCTGCAGAGACTCTGTGGCCGCCACCCTTCTCTTTGGAGCTTTAGAGAGAGTGAGGGCACCTGGGTGCTGAGCTCACGCGTTGCTACCAGTGACTGTCAGCTGTCTTAAGTGTGCATTGTTAAGGAATTTTTAGACCAAGTAGCCACTGATTTGAAACCCTGAAGGAATCATTTTTCACTGATTAGCAACCAGTAATGTGGATGGACTGTGGCTGGGTGGGGGACAACACCCCGCCCCGCCGAGGGCCTGGCTTTACCTTCTTGTGCTGCCCAGCACCTGCCTCCCTCCAGGCCCGTCTCCCTGCGGCCCCTGCAGGCATCTGTCCTACCCAGGGCTCTCAGGCCTCCTCTCCCACCTCCACGTGCACACGCCCATTGTAACCGCTTGTGCGTGTGCCCCTGCACCTGTGCGTGCTCTGGGCACCCACCTGAGCCGCAGCCTTTCCCGCTTGCCTGCTGCTCGGGCACTCGGCCCTCCTTTGCTCCTGTGCTGCAGCTCCCCTCTCACGGGCCGTCCCGTCACGGTGCAGTTGGCTGGCTGCTCCTTTCTGCCCTCCCTTTGCCCTTCTGTGCTCCTAGCTTGGCTGTTGGCCCAGCCACTCCTGCTGAGGATGGGAATGTCTCTGGCTTGAGGGATCAGCTCCTGGATGAGCAGCTCTCGAAACTTCCTCCACGGGGCTCCCGTGGCTCCCGTGGCTTTGCTCTCCATGCTCTCTTCACTCCCCACGGTGAAGTCTGCAGCTGCTTTTGCCCTTGTCTCCAACCTCAGGGTCTTTTCCCTTATATGTCACCAGCTAAGCCCTAGAGGCCCTTGGTCCCTTGGCTTCATGCTTGTGCCTCCTGCTGGGCATCTCCCTGAGCTCCCGCCTCCTGTAGCTAGTGGAGCGCGCACTTTGGATGTCAGGAGGTGGATCAAAAGATGCCTTGTGCAACACTGACCAGATGTAGGCCTGGTCCTCCTCATCCCTGTTGAAGGCAGTGTCATCCTCCCTCTTGTCCTGTAGCAGGCCCTGCCCTGGGTTTTCTTTATCTTTTAGGGGATGCACTCTACCACTGAGCGGTGCCACGGCCTCCTTTTCTCCATGGGTGATTTGGGTGGCTGTGCTTTTCACATTCATCTTTGGGGTCCCTTTCCTGCACAGTGGCTGCTGGGGCTTGGCCCTTCACATCCATCCTGGAAGGATGAGGAGAAAACCACCCAGTGTGGATCAGCTTCCTGCAGGGGCACTCCTAGAAGACCTAGGAGTGTTATACCCAGGTTCATTGGCCAGAGCATGGCTTGGCCATTTCCAGCTATAAAGGGACCTGGAAAAAACAGCCCTCTGGTGGCTCCTTGCTGCCCTAATAGAGTGCGGTTCCCTTCAGTCTCTGTTCATTACCATATTTTTGTTTCTTTATAGCATTAATCACTGTCTGATAGAATTGCCTACACCTGTGTGTGTGTTTTTCTTCCACACGTCTCCTTTAGAATATGTCCTACGGGGCAGCAGCTTTGTTTCAGCCATTCCTTTCTGTATTCCCGGTGCACTCAAGAGTGCCTGGCATGGAGTCACAATGAATAGCTATTGGCTAAATGAATTTCTCCACTGTCTGGTTGGAAAATTCCTTAAAACTTTGCTTCTCACTTCCATCTGCCTGCTGCATTCCAGAGCGCCTTTTGTGGCAGACACAGTCATGGGTATCGTCAGCTTTCCGCGCTGCCTTTTCCACCCTTCTCCAGCCTGGGTGTCCTCTCCATGCAAACTCTGTGCCCTGCCAGCCAGTGTTCTTTCTGGTGAATTCCAGTCCAGAGGCTGCACCCACTGCCGGGGGCCCGGGTTGCCCCCTGGAGCGTCCTCTGCACCCCAAGGACTGTCCCACGGATCTTCCTTTCTCCTGAAACCTCTGGCACCTGCCGTGTACCCAGACGCTCAGCTCACAGCCTGGTTTCTGTCTCACCCCTGCCTGTGCTCACTGTCCCGTCCCCGTGACTGGCGGTGCGTCGTCTGTGGCCGGCCCCATCCTAGCCCTGTTCGTGTCACTGCCGCTCACTTCCAGCTGCCCAGTGGACAGAGCCCGCTGTTGTCTTTGAGCTTTCCCCGTCTCTGGAATTGCTGCCCGCCTGCTTTTGCCCCCATTGCTCATGGCAATGCTGCATGCAGAGCCACCAGGCCCAGCGGTGTCCTGGTGTCATCTTGGCCTTGTGAGGAGCTGCAGCCATTAACTCTGCCTCCTCCCGGAAGTGCATACCTGTTTCCCCCCGGCTCACAGCTGCCTCTCACTACTCCCTTGCTACACCCAGCCCAAATCCTGGGGCGCCCAGGTTTATTTCTTGGTGCTGATGATCACCCTTTGGTGGTCACATGGGTCTCGTGTACGTGAAGGGCTCTCCGTCCACACTGCTGATCTCAGCCCCAGAGTCCTGCTTCTGGGGCCTGGGGGACACCCTCACTTGAATCCTTGTAAGGTGTTTGGCATAAAGCTGAACTTTGATTTTTTGGAGATGGAGGGCAAAGTCTCACTGTGTGGCCCATGCTGGCCTCAAACTTGTGCTTTGTCATCTTCCTGAGTTCTGGGATTCCAGGCACATAACCACCTCAGCTCACGCTGAATTTCCATCTTAATTGCCTCCCCTCGGGCCATCCCCGACCTTCCTTCTGCAGTAAAGGGCATCCCCTTAGGCCAGAGCCTCGGAAGTGCCCTTGACAGCTCTGTTCTCACAGCTCACCCCCACGCTGCACGCCTGCTCTTCGCTGTAACTTCAGAACACCTGTGGGATGCAGCTGCCTCCTGCCCACCCTCCCCCCTCTGCTGCTGTGGCTGGCCATGCCATCATCTCTCCAGGAGACTTGAAGTGGCCACCACTCCGGTCCACTACGTCCCTCTGCAGCCCAGCCACCAGATAGCAGGCCATGTGGTTATTTGGCCTGGTGGCTTCTGTCTCACCTGGGGTAAAGATCAGCATGTGAGAGTGGCTGCCTTAGGCCCTGTGTGACCTCCTCCTCCGTTCCCACGGCAGCCTCGCTGCTGCTGCTGCTGCTGTGACTTGCCTGCTTTGCTTGTAGACCTCTCTAGGGCTTTTTCCTCACTGTCTCACTGTCCTCACTCCCCTGCTCAGTGAGCTGCTGTCACCTGGTGAATCAGGCAGCCCCGCTCCCCTCTGAGCCTGTCCCCTCCCCAGCTGGCACTGCCACCCAGTGCTCTGTGCGTGCTGCTTTAGTTCTGACTGCTGGGCACCGCAGCTCTGCTGGAGGACAGAGGTGATTCTGTAGTCAGCAAACGCAGTGTTAAGTACTGGTGTTATTGTAGCAGTCCTGCCAAAGCAGTGAGAACTGAAGTAGATGACAGTGCGGCCTGAAAGGTCAGCATGGTGTCTGGGTATGCAGTAGGCACACAGCTCAGGCACCGCACTGTCGGGGGCCAGCAAGAACATGTCCCGAGGAGGTGCCCCCCCACAGGAACCTGCTTACGGGCACAGGTCCAGCAGCAGTGACACTGGAGGAGCCTTGGGAGGCCCGGCTGATGGGAGGCCAACATTAGAGAGGAGCGCTGTGCTTCTGTGTGGAGGTGGCAGTGATGTCTGGTGCTTTCTATGCTTGGCACAGCGTTCCTCAAAATAAGGGGAGCACCAGCACACAGAGGGCCCTGGTGTCCCCAGGACTGCCCATGGGGTGGCCTTCTTGCAGAACTGCTGACGGGCACTTTGTCTTCTACAGAGTAAGAGGAGGTGAGTGAGCTAGCCCTGGTGCGCCCATGGCTTGTGTTGTGTGGGATTGCTGAGCTGTACCAGGGTGAAGGTGCTTGCCGCGTGGCGGCTGGCCCTGGTGCCAGCTTCTGTCACACCGACTTCAGTGGCAGGGCCCATGCCATGTCACATGCACTCCGCTGGCTCAGGGTCTGTGGCATGTGCTGCTCTGCTCAGATTGTCCTTTCTCAAACTGATGAGTGGCACACAAAGGGTTCTGCCAGGAGCCGAGGACAGGTATTGTGACACAAGCCAGGAGAGGGTGAGCTTGTTGGCGCTGCCAGCTCTCTGCCCACCTTGCGCCTTGGCAGTGGCATCCCGCCTCCCTAGAAGCCGACCAGAAGAATGTCGTTCATTAGGAAGCCTGGGATCACCCAGAGCTGCAGGGCTGGGGAGTCCGCTGCGTGCCTCCCTGGGGCCCCAGCCAGCATTTCAGAAGATGTGATTGGCTTTGTGGTGAGTGCTCACAGACTTCCTCTGAGGCTTCCTCGTTGTGAAAGGTAAAAGCCCTCATGCTGTTGGGGAAATACTTCCTTCCTGTACTGGTAAAAATGGCTAAAAACATGACAAACTAAAAGCTTTTTTTTTTTTTTTTTTTTTTTTTTGTCAGCAAATGCTGTCAGAAAACCCACAACAAATGTTGGACAAGCCTTGAGGAACCACATTCTGAGGCAGATGACACTGGGAGAGGGCTGCAGGGTGGGGGGAAGTGCAGGTGTTCTCTACAGGTCTCCGCACGGGGTGCTCACCAGGCTGGGTTTCAGTGACGAAAGCAGAAAGATGCGCTACAGGAAACCTAACGGAACAGTAGCTAAGTAGAGAGCTCCTGTGATCTTAAGCACTGTCAACCTCGGATTACCAAGGAAGAACAGAGCAGATCTGAGCAGTAAAAATTTCAGTATTTGGAGCCAGGTGCCATGATATACGCCTGTAATCCCAGTAACTCGGGAGGCAGAGGCGAGAGGATCGGGAGTTCAAGGCCAGAGGTAGCCTGTATAATTTAGTGAGATCCTATCTCAAAAAGTAAAAAATGGGCTGAGAGTGCAGTGCTTGCAAAGCTCACGAGACCTTGAATTCAACCTGCCAGTACCAACACCAAGAAAAAATATATATATATTTTGCATAGCCAGATAAAATAGGACCAGAATTTAAAAGCAGATAACAGACTTTGCCAGAAATCGACCAAATAGAAACTGTAGAGAACTGATTGAAATTTATAAGAAAGATCCGAGACCTCTCTTCCCCATGGGGTCTCTCCTCCCCATGGATGAGCACACAAAGAGAAAATATGGAGAAGGAAAAATATATTAAGTTGAACTATATACAATCTAGTTGTATAGGTTAAAAAATGATGACTGAATAGCTCTGTAACATGTAAAGACATTTAGAAAAAACTTCCCACAAAGAAAAGCCCAGGACCAGATAGCTTCACTGGTAAATTGTCAACATTTAAAGAAGAATTTACGTTAACCCTTCACAAACTGTTCAAAAAACAAAAGGAGGGAACACTTCCTATCTCATTTTGTGAGGCAAACTGGATCCAGCAACATACAGAAAGAATTACGTATCGTGACTAAATGGGATTTACTCCAGAAGCACAAAGTTGGTTCACCATGCAGAAATCAACACAGTGCACTATATTTCATAATAGGTAAAAGGACAGAAACCATATGTTCATCTCAACATATGCAGAAAAAGCACTTGACAAAATCCAACACCTTTTCATGACGAGAACACTCAGCAAACTAGGAATAGAAGGAAACTTCCCCACTTCATACAGGGCTTCTATGAAAAACTCATATTGACATCATACCTAGTAGTGAAAGACTTAAAAGCTTTCCCCCTAAGATCAGCAACAAGATAAAATACCGGTTCTCACTACTTATATTTAACATTGTCCAGGAAATTCTAACCTGGGCAGTTAGACAAGAAAAAGAAATAAAAGGCTTCCAGATCAAAAAGGAAGAGGTAAAACTTTATTTGCAGAGGACAGGACCCTGTATGTAGAAATTCTAAGGAGCACACACGTGCACATAAACTATTAGAATGGATATATTAGTTCAGCAAGGTTTGAGAGCACATCAATATATAAAAATGAGTTGTATTTCTATACTCTAGAAATCAACAGCCAAAAAGGAAATTAAGAAAATTTGCCTTAGAGTAGCACTAAAAATAGTAAAATACTTAGGAATAAGACTTATTATTGTTAGGGTGACCCTACTCCCCAAGTTGATGTACACATTCAGCACAATGTATATCAAAATCCCAGCTGCTTTTTTTAAAGAAATTGACAGGCTGTTCCGTTAATTTACTTGGAGATCCACAATGGCCAGAGTAGCTAAGACAGTCTTGAAAAGCAGCAAAGTCATAGGACTTAGATTTCTTGATTTCAAAACTTTAAAGATGTAAAAATTAAGACTGATACTGGCAAAAGAATAGACATGTAGATAAATAAAATAGAAATCAAAATTCATAAACCGTAAGTTTCACCCTTTTAAAGGATACCATTTAGTGGTTTTCATGTAATTTCAAGGTTGTATAACCGTCACTGCCATCTACTTATATTTTCATCTCCCCTGAAAAAGCCCCATGCTATAGCAGTCCCTCCCAGACCTAGACTCCAGCCATAAACCCATACATTTGTAGTATTTATTTTTATTTATTTATTTATTTATTTATTTATTATGTTTGTGTGTGTGTGGTACTGAGGGACCTCACCCATACATTTTGCATGTGCTGTGCAGCTGAGTTGCACCCTCAATCCTCATCCCCATTTTTAAACTTTTTATCTTGAGACAAGGTTTCACTAAGTTATGTAGGCTGCCTCTGGCCTTGAACCTGCAATCTTTCTGCCTCCACCTCCCGAGTCACTAGGATTACAGATATGCACTACCATACCCTGCTGCAGTAATTAATTTTTAGCAGGGGCCAAGGTAATAGGCAAAGAATAATATTTTCAGCAAGTGCTGAGACAGCTAGGTTTTCACATGCAAAGTAATGAAGTTAGATCCCTATCTTACCATATATGAAAACTAACTTAAAATGGATGAAAGAGCTGAAATTATAAAGGTCCTAGAAAAACAGATGAACTCTGTCCTTGGTTAGGTAGTGGTTTCTCAGAACACCTGAGCATGAAGAGCCAAAATGAAAAGGGTAAATTGGACTTTGTTAAAATAAGAGATTTGTGCTTCGTAGGACCCTATGGAAGAAATGAAGAGCTGTTACTGTAGGCTGTGTGTGCCCCTCAAGTCCATATGTGGACTCCCTGATCCCCAGTGTGATACCTTTGGGAGGTGATTGTGTTTAGATACGGTCGTGAGAACTGAGCCCCATGATGGAATTAGTGCCCTTGTAAGAAGATGGACGCTCAGAGCACTCCTTACACACGTCAAGGAAAGACCGAGTGAGGCCAGTAACCGGGAGGAGGCCCTTGCCCAAAGCCAGCCATGCTGGCACCCTGCTCTGAGACATCTGGCCTCCAGAACTACAAAGAGAAAATGTTTGCTGTGTAAGCTGCCTGGACTACAGTATTTGTTATAGCAACCTGAGTCAACTCACACAACTGCTCACAAAACAGGGACAAATAAGCCAGGATCCCTGGGTGCACACCTGCAATCCCAGCAACTCAGGAGGCAGAGGCAGAGGGATCATGAGTTCAAGGCCAGAGGCATCCTCAGCAACTTGGTGAGACCCTACCTCCAAATAAAAAATAAAGAAGAAGGGGTCTGGGCTGGGGGTGCACCCCAGTGTGGTGCACTTGCTTAGCATGCTCGAGGACCTAGGTTCAATCCCATTACAGAGGGGAACTAAAAATCCAGAGGTATTTGCAAATCGTCTATCTCATAAGGGTCCAGCATTCAGAGTATATGAAGAACTTGCAGTTCAATAATTAAGAAGGCAGATAACCCGATTTAAAAGTGAGCAGACAATTTGAATAGACTTTCTCCAGAGAAGGTGCTCAGCGTCATTAGTCATGAGGGAAAGGTGGACTAAAGCTGCAGTGAGATGCCGCTTTATCCTCACCATGACTGCAGTAGAAAAGATCCCAGTGACTGGTGCTGGGTATGGGAATGTAAAATATGCAGCCACCTTGGGAAACACTCTGGGAGGTTGTCCAGAGCTGTACGTAGAGTTGCTGTCCACTGCTGGGTATATCCGGGAGAGAAGGGAAAACATGTCCACACAAGATCTCACATAGGAATGTTCCAGCTTTGTTATTCGTAATGGCCCCAAAGTAGAAGCAGCCAAACATCCCTCAGTTTACACATGCATAAACAGATGCATGTCTGTCAACTTTTGCACATCTAAGCAGTTCTGTTAACACTGTGAAATATTATTCAGCCATAAAGAGGTACAGAGCACTGGTATGTGCTGCATCGTAGGTGAAAACATTGTACTAGACGAAAAAAGCCAGGCACAGAAATCCACCTAATGTATGATTCTACTTATGCAAAATACCCAGAGTGGCCAGATACACAGAGACAAAGCAGGTCCATGGCTAGATGCCTAGGTCTGGGAGAGACTGCCATAGCTGGGGGCTTCGGCGGGGAGAGGGGGATGGATATAGAAGTGGAGAGTGTTGATGGTTGCACAACCTTGCAATTGCACTGAAGCCACTAATGGCACCCTTTAAAAGGGTGAATCTTATGGTTTGTGAATTATAAAAATAAAAAACGATGGCACATTGGCATTGTTTGGTAAGATTTGGCTTGCCTGGTGATTGAAGAACACAGCCCAGTCCTGGCCAGGCCTGGTGGGTGGCTGTGGTGTGCAGCTCCACACACAAGCAGTTTTTTGTTTTGTTTTGTTTTGTTTTTAGGATCTATCCATAAAGTGAATGGGTCAAGTGGCCCAACACAGTCTTGGGACTCGTGTCAGGCCAACTTGCTGCCTCCTGCTAATGGAGTCTGAGACCCAGGCTCCACTGCTCATGTGTTCTGTCTTGGGGCCACGTTCTCTATCCAGGTCGCTGTGAGCCGGTGTGGCACTTGCAGTATATGTACTCTGAGTTAAGACGCAGCCTGGCTTCTAAAGATTTAATACAAACGGAAAAAGAGTGGAGAGTGTGTAGTAACTATTTAATTATATGTTCATATAAAATATTTGAGATTGTTTTTGTTTTTGAGATGGTCTCACTGTGTAACGTGTGCAGGCCTCGAACTTGTGAGCTTCCTTTCTCAGCCTCCCAGGTAGCTAGGATTGTAAGCATATGCCACCATGACTGGCTTCTTTTTAGGTTTTATTATGGCTTCTAGAGAACTTGTAATTGTGTGCATTTGTGACTTGCAATATGGTTCAAGGGGATGGTGCTGCTCTGTGTGGCTTTATTTACTTCCCCCCCCCCCATTTTGCAGTGATGGGGATTGAACCCAGGACCTTGCACATACTAAGGGAGTTCTCTACCACTGAGCTACGCCCCAGCCCTATGAACTTATTTTGTCCACTTCTGTTTCTGAGAGATGTTTATAAAAGAAGGCAGCTGCTCTGCCAGGCATGGGGGTGCACACCCGTACTCCAGGCAATCCCACCTCTTAGGATGGAGAGTTGGAGACCCGCCTGGGCTACACAAGATCTTCTCAGACAAAACCAAAGAAAAACAAAGAAAGGGCACTTGTTCTGAGGTTTGTCCTCCTGCTGCTGAGGTCTGTGATAGCAGTGATGCAGACTTGTCCTCGCCATCTTATTTTGTTTCATTTTTGCATATGCTCTTATCTTTGTTTTTTCACTTCTTCCCTTTTGGTGGATTGATGAAGTTTTCTTTGTTCTGTTTATTTCCTCTGTGGCTTGGCCACTTCATAGCCATGCTGCAGTTGTGACAAATCAAGACTATCCCCGCACGTTGCCAGATGCACGTGGGGAGTGCATTGCTCAGTGGAGGGCCAGTGCTCCAGGTTTGCTCTGCCGTGTGGGCACAGCTTGCCAGAGGAGCCCCTGTGGACACTACTGTGCCCAGCGTTGCAGTGGATGGTGCCAGGCTGGTCCCGCTCTGTGTGCAGCAAGGGCTCGTTCCTGTCCACGGCTAGGGTACCAGGCTCTTCAGTGTGCCTGTTGATGGACACTTAGACCACGCAGGTCTCTTTGTGGGTTGTCTCTGTTCCTTTTGCTTGGAGTAGGAGTGCTATGCCAACTGGTAGGCATCTGTTTATCACTGGAAGAATGTGACAGACTCTTCAGAGGATCAGACTGCTGCCAGCAATAGGCCAGGTGTTCCTTGACTTTGCCAGCCTCATTCAAACTGTTCTTTTTTTATTAACCAGGAGTCTCCAGAGAAGCAGGACCAGCAGGACGTGTGTGTCTGTGTGTACATTTGTATACATATATATATAAAGGTTTAAAATAAGGTGTTGGCCCATGTGATTACGGAGGCAGGGTAGTCCCAAGATCTGCACGGCCAAGGCCCAGGAAGCAGTGAAAATTGTAATCCAAGTGCTGGCAGACTTCAGCCAGTGTTTTGTGTGAATCCAGAGCCAGAAGCCCAACATCCTTCTGGGCATGCAGAAACAGAGCCTTTCTCAGCCTGTTCTGTACAAGTCTTCAGCTGATGGGACCGGGCTCACCCTCACTGGAGGGCTGTCCATCATACTCACAATGGTTTCAGACGTCTGTCTCATCCAGAAACACCTCCCAGACACACCCAGAGTTGGATTCGGCCAAATATCTGGGCACTTGTGGCCCTGTCAAGGTGACACATCAGAGTGACCGTGACACCTCCCGGTGTGGTTTTCATTTATGTTTGGTCACTCATGGTGTGGTGGAGTCTTCCTGAGTGTCATTTTGGGTGGCAGTTCTGTTGAGATCTTTCACCTGTTTTGAGAATGAGGCGGTGGTCCTGGTTGTGAGTAGTAGGAGGTCCAGGTCCATCCTAGAAAGGGCAGGATTGGGGAGCGTTTTGAATGCTTCTCCCCAGTCTGCAGCATCCGTTCGCATTTCCTCAGGTTTTCTGAAGAGTGGAAATTTGGGCTTGTAAGGGTTAGTGATCAGTTTCCTTTCAAAGTTAGCGTATTTCATATCTTTAGGAAACATTTCTCATCTCAAGGTTGGGATGATACCTTCCTGTGCTTCCTCCTGAGACACTTTATGGCGTCAGCATGTATATGTGGCGCTGTGATCATGTCAGTTTGATCTTTGCAGATTGTATGAGGTGCAGGTTGAAGTGTGCTGGCCTGTGTGCATTTCCAGGCCTGGCACCATTGCTGCCAAGACTGCCTCCCCTTCTCCTCTGCCTTAGCCTGTCCAGGACATGCTCAGACCTTGTGTGGTCTGTTGTGGGTTTTCTGCCCTCCCTAATGTCTACTTCCACTCCCAGACCAGCACCACACTATTTGGATCACTAGCTTTATAGTTTGGGTTTGGGTTTGGGTTTTTGTTGTTGTTGTTGTTGTTGCGTTTTTGTTTTGTTTTGTTTTGCTTTTGTGGTGGTGATGGTGGTTTTTTGGTTTTGTTTTTTTGACAGAATCTTGCTGGGTGGTACGGGCTGTTCTTCATCTTGTGATCCTCCTGTCTCAGCCTCCTGAATGCTGGGATTATAGGCATGTGCCCACCATGCCTGGATTATAATAAGTCTTGAAATCAGGTACCATTGCCCGTATTTTATCAAAGTCTTTAGGAACTTTTTATTACAGTAAAAATGCAACATAGATTTTTACCATCTTAGCCAGTTTAAACATGTGGTACATAGGGCTGACCATGTGCACCGCACTGTGTATCAGGGCTCTGAAACTCTTCATCTCATAAAACTGAAATTATGCCCCTGGAGTTGGCTTCCTCCTCCCTCCCCCCATTCCCTGGCATCCACCATTGTACCTGGGGGTCTCTTAACAATTTGACTGCATTAGACATGTCATGTAAGTGGAACCATGCCATGTTTGTCTTTTTGTGATTGACTCATCTTTCTTTGCATGGTGTCCTCCAGGTTTGCCCATGTTATAGCATATGACAGGGTTTCCTATTTTTAAGACTAAATAATATTCCATTGTACATATATACCACATTCTCTTCATACGTGTGTTGATGGACACTTAGGCGGCTGCTGTGAGTAATGGTGCAGCAGACACCGTCTGCAAACATTTCATCAAGATCTTGCGCTCAGTTCTTTTGGACGTACACCCAGAAATGGGCTTGCTACCTGGTGTGGTGGTCGTGTTTTTAATTTTTAGTTGTCCCACACTGTTCTACAGTGGCAGCATTTACAGTCCTACCAGCAACTACACACTGGTAACCATTTCTCCACCACCTCACTGATGCTTTTCTTTCATTTTGCTAAAGCTGCCCTAACAGGCATGAGGTAATTCCTCATTGTAGTTCTGATTTGCACTTCCTGATGACTAGTGATGCTGAACATCTTTCCTTATTCTTGCATATCGCCTTTAGAGAAAAGTCTACTCCAGTCCTTTGCCCACTCTTATCCTCCCAGTACTGAGGGATGGAACGCAGGGTGCTACACCATAGAGTTGCACCTCTTGCGCGTCCCCCCCTTTTAATTTTTTTATTCTGCTGCAGGGTCTCACTAAGTTGCGCTGCAGGAGGGACCGTGCTGGTGGACTCCACTCCACCTCCACTCCTCCCCTGCTCCTGCCTGGCCCCCCATCTGGGTCTCATCCACCAGCTCAGAGCACAAGGCTGCCTCTGGCCTTGAACTTGGAATCCTGCCTCATGAATCACTGGGGTAACAGGCATGTGCCGCAGTGCCCGGCTGCTTTGGCCACTTCTTTAATTGGATGGTCTCTGCTGAGTTGTAGAAATTCTTGTTTTTGTTCTTGCTGTTGTTTGAGACAGGGTCTCACTATGTAGCCAGCCTGGCCTGGAACTGTACAGCCCTGGCCGGTCTTGAACTCATGATCCTTCTGCCTTTGCCTCCCAAGTGCTGGGATTGCAAGTGTGTACCACCACGCCTAGCTTATGGAAGTTCTTTATATATTCTGGGCTGGGATTTGGCTCAGTGGGTAGAGCGCTGCGCTGCAGTCTCTGAGGTCCCGAGTTCAATTCCCAGCACCGCAAAAATGGGAGAAGGACCTGGCAATCCACTCCCAAGGCAATCCCGAAGCACTCAGCCATTGAAAACCCTATGAGGGTCGCTATGAGTCAGATACTGACTCGACGGCACCTAACAACAACAACAATTGTCTCGCATTCTATAGGTTGCATTTTACTCTGTTTTCTGCTATATAGAAGTTTGTGAGTTTGATGTAGCCACATTTGTCTGTTGTTGTTGTTGTTGTTGTTGTTGTTGTTGTTAGGTGCTGTCAAGTCGGTATCCGACTCATAGCGACCCTCTGTACAACAGGAGAAACACGATTGTCAGTGCTTCTCTGCTGTTCCTAGGGTTTTCAATGGCAGATTGATTTTTGGGAGGGGGTTGCCAGGTCCTTCTCCCAAGCCTACAGCTTCTGGTGTTCCCAGGAGGTCTTCCATCCAGGTACTAACCAGGTCCGACCCTGCTTAGCTTCCGAGATCTGACGGGATCCGATGCCACAGGGCTACAGCTGCAGGCCATTTTTGTTGTTAGGAATATATTTTTAGTACTTTGTCTCACTTTCCCCAATTTTTTGTTGTTGGGTGCCATCTTGTTGTTGTTGTTAGGTGCCGTCGAGTCGGTATCCAACTCATAGCGACCCTCTGTACAACAGGGGAAACACTATTGTCAGTGCTTCTCTGCTGCTCATAGGGTTTTCAATGGCAGATTGATTTTCGGGAGGGGGTTGCCAGGTCCTTCTCCCATGGGTGCCGTCTAGTCAGGCCCAATTCATAGCAACCCTGTGTACAACAGAAGTGAAACACTTCCCAACACTGTGCCGTGCCTGGCACGATTGTCAGGTCTTCTTTGCTATTCATAGGGTTTTCAATGGCTGACTGTTTTGTTTTTGTTTGTTTGTTTTTTTGCGGTACTAGGGGTTGAACCCAGGGCCTGGACCACTGAGCTGCACCCCCAGCCCATTTTTTTTATTATTTTCTGAGACAGGGTCTCGCTAAGTTACACTGACTGTCTCTGGTCTTGAACTTGCGATCCTCCTGCCTCCTCCTCCCCAGCCGCTGGGATTACAGGCGTGCACCACCACGCCTGGCTATGGCTGACTGTTTTGAGATTGCTTTGGGAGTGGATTGCCACATCCTTCGCCCATTCCATTTTTGCAGTGCTAGAGATCAAACCCAGGGCCTCAGAGAGTGCAGAGCAGCACTCTACCAACTGAGCTAAGCCCCAGCCCCAGTTCTTCCTTGTTGTTGTTGTTGTTAGGTGCCGTGAAGTCGTGTCCAACTCATAGTGACCCTCATAGGGTTTTCAGTGGCTGATTGTTTCGGGATTGCCTCAGGAGTGGATTGCCATATCCTTCTCCCAGAATTCTTCCTTAAGGTCTGTTAAATTTGTAGCCGTCTTCGTTTAGACGAACTCTCTCTTTTGTTGGTATCCTCAACACTGTTCCTCCTATCTTTTGTCGTCTTCTCTTGTAGACTTACCATTTTACTTCACTGAGCACAAATCTGAGCATTTTTTCTTCTCAAAAAGGGCTTGTACTAACTAAACTCTCAGTCCTTGTTTATGTGAATGTCTTCTTCTTGACCTCATTCCTGAATGATGACTTGGCTTGCATTAGACCGGACCTTCAGCATTTCTGGAATTCTGCCTTCTCTTAATCACTTGCCCCTTGGGAAGGAGCTATGAAGGAGATGCTGGCACTGGCAGCCCAGAGTTGCCTGGGGCAGCCTGGGGTGGGGGGGAAGCTGTCAACAGGGGTAGCATCTGTGCCAGCCCCTTGGGAAGAAGTGGAGGGAGGGGGGCTGCTTCCCAGGGCTGGCCCAGGCATCCCTGGAGGGACAGCTGAAAGGAGGACGCTGACTACTGCAATGGGACCTAACCCCTCAGAGACTCAGTGAGAGCAGCCGGAGCAGCTGTTCCTGTTCCCCGGCTCAAATCAGATGCCCGTGAGCGACAGGCTGGGGCCAGCAGCAGAGAGGGTACTGACATGCATGTGGCCGAGTCCTCAGGAAAGTTGAGGCTGGGGCCATTCTGAGGTCAGGGTCAAGAGAGGTGGCCGAGCCGCTCCTAGGGGTTTAGGTGAGTACCAGGTCCTAGGAGGCGGGCAGTAAATGTTCAGGAGCTGTCCCAGTGACCGACAAGTCTGTGACATCCCATGCCCAGTGAACGTCTGTGTCATGGGGGGTGTGGGCTGTGTCACAGATAAAGCGGACCCCGCGACCAGTGGGACCCTCTATTTTGGTTCACTGTGCCTAGTTGTTCCAGATGCTGAGTTGAGTTGGCTTTACAGTGTGAGGATTACAGCGCCGCCTGCCTCCTGCTGGGTAGACGTTTACCACAGCTGTCCAAGCCCGTGGGGCTGCTGGGCTGTGCAGGTCCCGGGAGTCAGCTGTGTTGCACCTGAGGCAGGTGGGGGAAGACTTGGGAGGAGCAGACCCCTCATCCCAGGGAAACCTGCAGCTGTCCCCAGCCTCCAGTGACCCGAGGTGCCCTGGTGCTCACCTGGGTGGAGCAGTGTGTAGTTCCCATGCTAGGTTTGTTTTGGTTACACTTACTGAAACACAATTTAGTATCTGAATCTGATAAAACCTTGGGCTTTGGTTTATTGAACCTGGCCTTTGTCGCAGTTCCTTTTCTGAGTAATTCAGTGTCCTGTGTGGTGGCTGTGTGGGTCTGGGTCAGCTGGAGGGCTGTTCGTGGTCTGCCCCCAGGGTGGTCTGCAGGGTGCTGGTGAGCCCTGGAGGCGGGGCCAGGCCTCCACTGCAGGAGGGACCGTGCTGGTGGACTCCACTCCACCTCCACTCCTTCCCTGCTCCTGCCTGGCCTCCCATCTGGGTCTCGTCCACCAGCTCAGAGCAGCAGGCGCCAGGTGGAGTTTGCTGGATGCCCTGGTACATGCAGTCGTGGCGCGGATGGACGTGGAGCTCTTGAGAGCAGCAGGATTTGTTCTTGCACTTGGACTGAGTCCCACAGAGACGCAGGGAGTGCAGGGTTAGTGTCTCGCCGGGCCCAGCCACAGCTCCTTTCTGTCCTGGCGCCCCCGTTCCGGAGGAGGCCTGGCAGGTGCTCGCACATGGCCTGTGTGCCCCTGTCATTTGTTGTGGGACTTTTTATTTACTTTTCTTTTTTTGCAGTACCGAGGGACTGAACCCAGATCCTCCTGCCACTGAGCTGCACCTCCAGTCCCTAGTTGTTGTTGTTGTTATTATTTTATTATTATTTTTTAATTGAGACAGGGTCTTGCTGAGTAACACAGGCCACCTCTGGCTTCGAACCTGCAATCCTCCTGCCTCCACCCTGAGTTACTAGGGTTACAGGTCTGCACCACTGTGCCTGGCCTATTGTATGTTTTGACCTTATTTTAAACTTGGTGTTTTGAGGTAACGTTAAGCAAAACTAAGCCTTTTTGCCTTGGACATGGAGGGCAGGAGTCCGTGTCTACAGCCCAGCGGTGGCAGGGAGCTTTGTCTTGTAACTGTGGAGGCTTGGCAGTGAGGGAGAAGGCTCTCTGGCAGCCAGTGCCATCTGGAGAGGGCCCTCCTAGCCACGGAGTGGGACTGTGTGAGTGCAGAGTTGTGCTTGGTGGGATGTGATGGGCAGGATGGCACCTCTAGTTGCAGAAACTTTTCCCGTTTTGGTGTTCCAGATCGTGGCATTGGAGAGGTGTAGACCAGTGACCCACCCCTGGGAATTCCTCCAGAATTCCTTCTAGCTGGGTAGGACAGCATGTGGGAAAGGTGCCGGGTACTGTAGTTCAGGGCCTTACGGGAGGCCCCTGGTTCTTGCCCTGAGCCTCCTGTTGTGCTTTGCCTATTCTTATTCTTCCTCACACACTTGCAAAGAGCCTGTGGTGTGCCAGGCTCTGGGCTGAAGTGCTGTCTCGTGGGATTTCCATGCCCATTGGATATCGACGGGAAAGGAGGATTCCCCTTCCATTTTTCATAAGAAGAGCACGTCTGTGAAGGCAGGCAGTGTGGGGTGGGGACAGTCCAGCAGACTGTGCTGGCCAGCCATTGTGCTCTGGGGAGGTTGGTCACTTGTGAAGGTTGTGGAGATAACCTGGCCCCGTCACAGAGCCTCCAGAGAGGGTGCCCACCTCATCCAGCGCTGCCACCCCGCCTGTCCTGTCCTGCTGTATTGTGGACGTAGTAAACGTGCTGTGGTTTGACAGCTTCCTGACAGCTTCCCTGCCCTCCTTCGCAACATTGCAAGACTCCTTTGGTCACTAGCAAGCAAGAATCCCTGCTCAGCCACAGGTGGCAATGTTGGCTGCCATCTGTTGTGCCCTCCCCGTGTAGCAGGCACGGCTGGTCTGGTGGTATTCTGCCTCTCGTGCTAATGAGACCCAACGTGTGGATGGGGGTGGGTCTGGGCTGCATGCTGCCACCCATGGCGGGTCCCCACTGGTCATAGGGGACACCTGAGTAGGGCCACCTGACTGGGGAGTGGCAGCCAGGGCACCACCACAGTGCTGGTGAAGTCTTTTCTCACCTCTCCCATCGTCCTTGCTGTCCCTGCTCCCACAAAGCCTGGGCTCTGTGCTGAGCCAGTCTAGTCTGCCTGCCTGTGCCCCTGCCTTCTCAGGCCTTCCCCGGGAGCTTGGCGCCTGCCCTTTGTTGGGGCCACCAGGGCCCTGGGAGTCTGTCCTTCGCTGTTGCTGGGTGAGCTCAAGGAAAGAAGCGCTTGCTGTGATGGGAAAGTTGGGACCAGCAGTGCCCAGCACAGGGACACGAGCCAGCTTGGCAGCACAAGCTGCCTTGCGAGCGGTGCTTCCCCCTGGACCCCGTCTGGGGCAGGGACACGTGGCACATCGTGTTTGTAGTTGTGGAGCCAGGAAAAGAGAGCAAGGAACAGCAGCAGTGGTTCTCTGGAAGGGCAGAAGGTCTCTGTGACCTCAGGGTTCTTTCTTTTTTTCTTTTTTGAAACGTGCTTTCACTACGGGCATAGCTGGAGCTGGGCTCAAACTTGCAGTCCCCTCGCCTGGGCCTCCTAAGTGCTAGGGTTGCAGATGTGCCTGCTCTGCCCAAGGTTTTCTATATATTCCTTATTTTCCACATCCTCCGTAGGGAATAAACTCTTTTCAATTAGAGTAAAATAAACATTCTCTTGGGGCAGGGATCCATTCAATGTGCGTTTGTAATTTCCCTTGATCCCCTGATCCACGTGGAACACTGCGTTTGTGCCTCCTGACCCGCTGCTCACCCTGCCCATCGTCACCCGTGTAACCTGGCTCCTCACTGGCTGAACATGAAGTCCCATCGTCACTCTGCTTTTCGGTCACTTCCTTAACCGTTTGTTATTCTACAGGAACTTTGGGATTCTTTTGTCAGTCTCCGCCTCAGTTGTTCTGGAAGAGGCTGGGGCTGCGTGGTGTCCGCAGGTGTGGCGGGCTGTGTGCCTTTCATCTAACTCTCCAGCTCTCGGGGGCCTCCTTTCCCCAGACCCTGCGGTCTTGCTCCAGTCTGACGTTAGACAGCCTTTGGGGAGCTGAGGGTCTTTGACGCTGCCTTTTCAGGTGCCGTGAAGGAGACCACGTGCTGCACGTGGGCTGGGTGCCCACGCCCTCGCGCCAGGGGTTCTCACCACCTTTTTTTGTCCAGGTTCCCTATGAAACACTGAATAAACGCTTCCGAGCCGCTCAGAAAAACATTGACCGGGAGACAAGCCACGTCACTATGGTGGTGGCTGAGCTGGAGAAGACCTTGAGCAGCTGCCCAGCCGTGGACTCTGTGGTCAGCCTCCTGGATGGTGTGGTGGAGAAGCTCAGTGTCCTCAAGAGGAAGGTTGGTGTTGCCTGCCTTCCAGTTTGTCCCCTCGGGGGCTGTGTGGGGGATGCTGGGACTCTGGGGCAAGCTGGGGGCAGGATGGGATACAAGGCTGCAGCTCTGGGAGGACCAGGTTGTCTTGGCTCTGGGTGTGTCCTGAGCCCAGGTGGTGGGGAGGGTGCCTCAGTCTGAGCACCAGGCGCAGTTAGCGGTTTTCCAAGCAAAGCGGCCAGGAGTGTCAGAGCATGCGTGCCACAAGAACCCACAGAAGGAGTGGGCAGAGGCCGGCACAGGCTTGGCTGGCAGTGCCGTCCACTTCTGTGCCTCACTGTATTGAAAGAATAAAAATAGCTTGAAAGCCTCCAGAGAACAGAAAGTATAAAAAGTGATGTCGAGTTTTAAAAGAATCAGATAAAGTGTCAAGAAATTAAAAATACCGTAACTAGGGTAGGGATGTAGCTCAGGCCTAGAGAGCTTGGCTAGTGTGCGTGAGGGCTGGGTTTGGTCCCAACGCTGCCAAAAATGTGTGTGTGCACACACATAAGTCCACACACACGTGCATGTGCAAAGAGTGCCAAAAAACGCATGTTAACTACAGATCACATTTGACTTCTGCAGTTACAGAAGGAGCCCTCAGTAGTCACCATCGTGACTCAATTCAACTTGGAAAAGGGACACACGGGTGACATTGCTTGAAATGTGTACACATCTCATTGGCACCTGGTACTCGTAAAATAACAAAATGAAAATCCCAGTATTTTCTTAGAACACAGAGCTTAACAGCTGACAATGAGACAAAACATCAGTGGGAACCGGTGAGCCTGAAAGTGAATCGGAGGACATTGTCTAGAATGAGCACAGACCTAGGCGGTCAAGTGTAGGGGAGAGTCAGAGACTCAGAGCAGGACCCCGGCGTGGTCAGGCACACCCCAGAGAAGGGGCAGGGGTGGCACTGGGAGAGTGATGGCTGAGGCAAGAGGATCACGAGTTTGAGGCCGGCCTCGGCTGCATAGCAAGATGCTGTCTCAAACACAAGACAAAACAAAAACAAAAAAAGTATTCTAAAAGATTAGTATAAGTCATTTTATAGCCATAAACAGTATAGGAAAGCATAACAAATTTCAAAGTTTTCTGCATCTGAAGCATAGCTTCAGAATATAAAAAGCCAAACAATAACATAATAAGAAGACACCCTACATGCACTGAGTGGTAAGCTGTGTTGGGCGTAAGCGTGTGCGCGTGCATGTGTGGTGCAAGGGGCTCAGCCCGGCACCTCGGGCGCGCTAGGCGAGCACTTGAAGCGACAGATGGACGTCCTCTCTCAGCCATCACTGCGTCACGCTCAGACTTGCCCCTGGCGTACGGTCGAGTGATGTTCTCAACCTCGCCTGTACTTTTCATTGCTGATCTTCTCACGAGAGATCGGGTGGCACCTGCGGTCTCCTGGGCGGGGCCCCAGGGCGTCCTCACCCTTGGCCTGTCTTTGCTGTGGCCCAGGCTGTGGAATCCATCCAGGCCGAGGATGAGAGCGCCAAGCTCTGCAAGCGCAGGATCGAGCACCTGAAGGAGCACAGCAGTGACCAGCCGGCCGCAGCCAGCCTGTGGAAGAGGAAGCGCATGGACCGCATGATGGTGGAGCATCTGCTGCGCTGCGGCTACTACAACACCGCCGTGAAGCTGGCGCGCCAGAGCGGCATTGAGGTGGGCGGCTGGTGACCGGGCCCCTGCCCGCTTAGCAGCGAGTAAGATCTGGAGGCCGTGCGAGTCCCCAGCAGCGTGTCCGTGCAAGGCCAGCACCGCTGTGGGCCCGTGACACGCGTGTCTGTGCTCCTCGTGTTCTGAGCACCTCCGTGTGCTTTTCCCTGGCCTTGGGTAGTGTGGCCACCTTCTGATTCGCGAGCTGTGTCCCTGGCTCTTGACCTCCCTGTGGTTACTCACAGAGGCCTGTTCCTATTGTTACTTGATTGCTGGGAGCACTCTGAGCTTCTCTCCAACGGGATGTGCTCCCCAGAAGTCTAGCTGTGCCCCCCACCACCTTTTTTTTTTTTTTAAACCTTGAGACAGTGTCTCACTGAGTTATACGGGCTGCCTCTGGTCTCGAACCTATAATCCTCCTGTCTCTCTGCCTGTCAAGTTGCTGGGATTGCAGGCTCGTGTCACTGTGCCCAGCTGAGGGTGAATTCTCTTACTCTGCTCTCTTCACCAAGCAGACTGTCTGCTGTTGGGCAGTCGTCCCCATTGGGGCCCCAGCGGCAGGCCTCCCAGACCATGCCGGCCCATCTCTGTCCCTTCCCAGCAGCCTTCCACTGATGCATAGCCTCACCTGTCCTGATTTCGGGTGGTGTCCAAGCTCTACCTTTCACTAAAGCAACAGCATGTGAGAAGCTCCTGAGGCAGGACCTCTGCAGAAAACAGAGAGCAATGAGCATTCAAGGTCCTGTGTCCTGGCCCTGGCCCTCCTCAGCTGCTCTTCTGGCCACAGACCCGTCACCTCACCACATTGTGCCCTCCCTCATCCCAGCCACCTCAACACGCTTTCCACCTCCCGTGGTCCTCCTTTCTCTCTGCTGCTGAAATTCCACTCACATGTGTGGTTCCTGCCTGGAATGTGATGGGCCTCAACCTTAGCAACTCTAGACCCTGGGGTGAGACTCTTGGCCCCAGGAAGCGAGGCCACCCTTGCTTCTGTGCAGGTGTCTGCAGCCCTGCTGTCTGCCCTGGCAATGATCTCTGGGTCCCCCACTCCGGCTGTGGTGGTGGTGGTGGTTAGGTGCCGTCGAGTCTGACTCATAGCGACCCTATGTACAGCAGATCGAAATGCTTCTCAATCTGTGCCAGGCACACGGTCTTATTTATGTTTAAGCCCATTGTTGCAGACACTGTATCAATCCATCTGGTGGAGGGTTTTCCTTTTTCTCACTGACCTGCCACTCTCCCAAACATGATGTCTTTCTCCAGGGATTGGTCTCTCCTGACTACATGTCTGAAATATTTAAGACACAGTCTAGCCATCCTTGCTTCCAGGGAGTACTCTGGTTGTATTTTTTGTAGGACAGATCTATTGGTTCTTTTGGCATGCCATGGTATATTCAATAATCATCTCCAGCACCATAATTCAAAAGCATCAATTCTTTTCCTGTCTCTCTTGTTCAGTGTCCGGCTTTCACAACCATATGATGCGACTGAAAATACCATGACATGAGTCAGGCTCACCTTCATCTTCAATGTGACATCTTTACTTTTCAGTACTCTAAAGAGATGTTTTGCCACAGCTTTTCCCAAAGAAGTGCGTCTTTTGATTTCTTGACTGCTACTTCCATGGGTGTTGATTATAGAGCCAAGCAAAGCAAAAACTTGGGCAACCTCAATCTTTTCTCCATTTATTGTGAAGTTGCATACTGACCCAGTCATAAGGATTTTTCTTTTGTTGATGTTTAGTCGCAACCCATACTGAAGGCTATGATCTTTGATCTTTATCAGTAAATGTTTTAAATCCGCTTCACTTTCAGCAAGCAGAGTTGTGTCATCTGCATAACGCAGGTTGTTAATGAGTCTTCCTCTGATCCTGATGCCATGTTCTTCCTCATAAAGTCCAGCTTCTCAGATTATTTGCTCAGCATATAAATTGAAGAGATAGGGTGAAAGTAGATAGCCCTGATGCACACCTTTCTCAACTTTAAACCAGGCAGTGTTTCCTTGGTCTATTCGAACACTGCCTCCTGGTTCACGTACAGATTCCTCATGAGCACAATTAGGTGCTCTGGTCTTCCCATTTTCCTAAATGTTATCCATAATCTGTTATGATCCACACAGTCAAATGCCTTTGCGTAGTCAATAAAATGTAGATAGACATCTTTCTGATATTCTTTGCTTTCGGCTAATATCCACCTGACATCAGCAATGATGCAATGATATCCCTGGTTATCTGCGCTCTTTTGAAACCTGCTTGATTTTCCAGCAATTCCGCCTGTATCAATCTCAAAATCCAAGTCAGCCCTTAGCCTTGCAGGAGCCTCATGCCTAGGCTCCTGACCTGTGCTGTTGGCTGTTCTCCCCACCCTACTCCACACTCATCATCAGACATACGTCTGAGCAAGGTGAGCTGGATGCTGTTGCTCAGCCTCTGTGGCCCACCAAATGCTCCTCCTCTGCCCCATGCCTGCCCTCTTTCTGAGCACAGAGCTCTCTGCCTCACTGCTCGACCACTCTTGATGCCAGTTTGCCAGGGCAGCCTCCCCCCACCCAGGAAGAAGCGCAGCCCTGTGCATCTCTGCCCTCTCCTGGCTGTCTTTCTTGAGCATGCCTCCCCGTGTTAAGGTGCAATCTCTTGCCTGCCGGGAGGTCAGATGGAGTGCCGGGTAACTCTGATTACATGTTGCATGGTGGTTGGGATGAACGAGGGAGCCCTACCCAGACCTGTGTGGATGTCGGCTCTGCTGCTCATTGGGCTCTGCAGGGGTGGTGTTGATAGATGAGAGTGTGTTTCCAAGGGTGAGGTACTTGTGGTCCCTGGAAATGACCAGGGCTGGAGCGCCTGGTTCTGTGCTGCCTCCCAGTCCCAGCTCTGGTGGCTCTGGGATCTCTACGCGCAGGCTTGCTCTCTGGCCCTGTCTCCCTGAGGTTGCACTCTCGACACCTGCCACTCATCACCTGGGCCGCCTCTGTCTTGTCTCTGTTCCCTTGCCTTCCACTGGGATGCCATGGTCAGGCCACAGAATGGGGAGCTCTCGCCAGCGCTCCAGCCTTGGGCAGCGGGGCTCCCACATCTCAACTCCGGTGCCTGTACCTTCTGTTGGGGAGCTTTGAGTGTCTGCACCTTGTTCTGGGAGCTGCCCCGGGAGACGGAATACGTGGACCAGTCCATGTGTGGCCTTGACATCCCAGTGCCTGTGCTCCCTGCTGGTCCTTCTCCATGATGGTAGACACAGTCTGGGCCCTAACCAGGAGGCGTCTGCCCTGCGTCCTCACAGGCTCTTCTCGTTCCCCTGGGTCTCACTCCCTGTGCACCTGTCCACGAGCACAGGCCTGTGGGTGTGGACTGCAGGGGTTCTGTGGGTAGGTGCAGGGGCCAGGCCAGGGCCTTGGGTGGGAGCCTGGGCCCCGGGGGCTTACAGGGCACAAGAACAAAGAGATGCCTGATGAGCCAGGTACGTGGTCACCTGAACTGCCCCTTCTCCTAAGGACCTGGTGAACATCGAGATGTTCCTGACGGCCAAAGAAGTGGAAGAGTCCCTGGAGAGGCGTGAGACGGCCACCTGCCTGGCCTGGTGCCACGACAACAAGTCCCGGCTCCGGAAGATGAAGGTGCACGGCACTCTGGGGTGGGGTGGAAGCCACGTCGCCTGCCTTGACCAAAACACCCTCTCCTGCTCGAGGTCCTTTGTTTTGGTTTATAAGGTGGGGTTGTTGGGTTTGGTGTGGGGCTTGGGGTGTTTTGTTTTTAGGTGAAAACCCAGAGGCGTGGCCTCCTGGGGAAGGTGTGGACTACTGTCCATAGCATGAGGTTCGGAACAAGTAGGGTGCAGCCCCCAGTGCTCGGGCAGCGTATCAGAGGCAGCCGCTGTTAGAGTCTGGATGGACCCAGTCATGGCAGGAAGTGTTCTAGGAGGCTTTGTCCCCCAGCATGCCTCAGAGTTTTGGGCTATGACATTCTGAGTACACACTTTGTAGGGACCACAGTGCCCTTTTTGTTGTTGCTGTTCAGTGCTGGAGGGTTGACCGGGGCCTCGCGTGTGTTGGGCAAGTGCTTCACCACTGAGCCACACCTCCAGCTCCCTCTTAGTTTTTATTTCGAGACAGGATCTCAGTGTGTTGCGCAGGCTGCCTCTGGGCTCAAACCTGTGATCCTCTTGCTTTGCCTCCTGAGTTGCTGGGATTATAGGTGGGCACCACAGTGCCTGGTCCATAGCAGCTTTAAAAATACTCTAAAGCATAAAAATGGGAGAAGGATGTGGCAACCCACTCCCAAGGCAATCCTGAAAACAATCTGCCGTTGAAAACCCTGTGAGGGTCGCTATGAGTCGGACACGACTCGACGGCACCTAACAACAACAAAGCGTAAAACATAGAACTTACTTAGACGTGTTCGCTAAAAGGCAGTGTCATCCTAGGGCTTGCAGAGGTGTGTTAACCTCTATGAATGGCCTCCGTAGGAGAGATGGTGTTCTGTTTTCTAAACTGAGCACATCTTTAGCCCATCCGGGTGAGCTTACGGGGGTGCACGTAGTCACCAGCCGAGAGTGACACTCTCTGCCACTCAGGGCCGCCAAAGCGAGCAGGAGGCGAAGACGGGACGAAAGAGTAGAGCCGCCAGTGGCTCCCCCAAAGACAGTGAGGATCTTGGTATGGAAACCCTAAGAGGAAAGCCAGAGTGGGTATGTAACACGCGGCACACCCTGCACAGCTGCACCCCCACTCCCTCCCAGCGAATAAACTAACCCAGCCAGCTTCCTGCCCGTTGGACACGACCTCTGTAGGCCCTGGACCTGTCAGGCATCGTCTCTGAGTTTGCTGAGCTTGCCGTGGGCACACCACGTGGGCCGTGGGTGGAGGATACTGAGAAGCAGGGTCTTGGGGAGGTGGGTGCTAAATGCATGCTTGGTGTCTGAGAGGTCAGGGCGGAAGAGAACGTCGACAGCTGTCCAGAAATGCGTCACGAAGGTGCCTGATGATACGGGAGCTTGCCTGTCCCGGGGCATCAGCTGAGCAGACGGGACATGCAGCTGTCCGCAGTATGCATGTGTGTGGGTGCACAGGTGCTCGCCCTCCCACGGAGGGGAGGAGCCACACTGTGCTGACAGGTCCCTCAGGTCAGAGACGTGAGGTCCTGGAGAGAAACATTCTCTGAGTTGGGAAATAGCTTGATAGGGTGTCCGCTCAATGTCTGTTGAGTTGACTCAGGTCTCTAGACCCCACAGGGTGCTGGAGCAGCAACCTGAATGCCTTGTGTCCACGCGTCATACGGCGTGGTGGACGTGGGGGTTCCAGCCTGTCGTAGAGTGCAGTGGGTCACTTTTCACATCTACATGACTAAGTAGGCTTGTGTTTTACATTCAAGTTTGAAGACCTGTTTTCTATATATATGTGTGTGTGCATTTATCTATGTATGTTGTTATTGTTAGATGCCGTCAAGTCATTGTCTGACTCATAGCGACCCTACATACGACAGGCGAGACACTATTGTCAGTGCTTCTCTGCTACTCATAGGGTTTTCAATGGCGGATTGATTTTTTTTGGAGGAGTGGGTTGCCAGGTCCTTCTCGTAAGCCTACAGCACCTGGTGTTCCCAGATGGTCTCCCATCCAAGAACTAACGAGGCCCAACCCTGCTTAGCTTCCGAGATTTGATGGGATTGGACTCCACAGGGCTATGGCTGCAGGCTTTTATCTATGTATAGGCAGACTATTTGAAAGTTAACCTGTTAGAGAAAAAAATGACCCTAAATAAGAGAATTACAAGTTAAGTCTATATGTTTTGCAACATATGACCTAGAGTTTACCCAGAATGTTGCTTTCTTAAAGTGTTTATGCAGTGGCTCCTGTCTCCTTTTAGATGGCCCTCTGGCCCACACCACAGGTAGGAGCAGCAGTCATTGGGTGGCTCCTAGGGGACAAGAAAAGACCAGGGAAGACTGGGCCTCTGTGGGGCTCTCATGTGGAGATTCCCTCTCAGTCACTGCTGGTCTAGCTTTGAAGGTTGCTGAGGGCCCATTGAGGCCCAGCCACCATCAGTGGGGCTGGGCTGCACACAGGGAGCTCTGAGGTGAGCTGTCCTCTGCCCTGGGTGCGCAGGCCACCACCCAGCATTCAGACCTCCTGCCTTCCCTTGGGACGGGATGCAGGGTCTGCCCTCAGCCTGCGTGCTCCTTAGCCTGGCTGCGGAGGGAGGCAAAGGGCACGGGATGGGTAGAGGAGGAGGAGTGGACAGGGACTCCCCCAGGACCCCTAGAGCCACAGCAAGTGGTCACACTGTGTCGCTGGGGTGGAGCACGCTCTGCTTGGGTCTGGCGGAAATGGTCCCTGGGAGCTCAGGGTGCGTGCTGAGGCGGCCAACTGCGAAAGTCTGGGTTGCCAGGCTTGTCCTGTGCAACTTCCGCCTGTGCCCTTGTGTGACACATGGTAAAGGACTGCAGACTTGTCCCTCATTCCCTCGCTCGTGTTTCTGGTGGGCAGCGCTGAGCATGTCCTGAGGCCATGCTGACGATCTTAGGGTTTAGATTATTCTGTGTGTGGGAGATGCAACTTCCTGCCTGAGGTTGCAGCAACTAATTCTGTTTGCCGGCCTCAGCCCAGCCACAGAGGTTCCGACTGCATTGGGTTAACGCGCTGGCCTCAAAGTCGTCTCCTGGCTTCCATGCAGACTGCACCACCTGAGTGCTCCACATGGCCCCCTAGAGTCACTGCGCTGCTGATCCCAGACCTCTCTCACAGTCTTGCCTGTCCCGGGGCTTCTGCCCTTCACGGAAACCACCTTCTCTGCCATCTCCATGTGACCCCAGCTCACCTGGGGCCTTTGGTCGGGGCAGGAGCTTTAGCTTCCCCGGGGTTGGCACCTCCTGCTCCAACGCCCTTGCACTGACTTCTGCCTGGAGCATTCCCTGGATCCGTCCAGCCCCCTTACCTGCATGTCTTTGCCTGCGTGTTCCCTCTCAGCCCCCGAGGTGCCCCCTTCAAACCCACTCACCACCCCGCCGATGAGTTGATCCCCTCCCACCAGGCACCCCCCAGTGCCCCTCGAAACAGCAGCTTGCTTAGATTCTCCCAGAACGGCCCCTGGCATGGGCGGCACCTGGTTCACCCTCCTGGGGCAGATAGGAGCTACCCTGAGTCTGGAACCGAGGGGCAGGGCGGGAGGACGTGCATTTCAGGAAGAGTGCTTCAGGGCACTCCTGGGCAACAGGACCTTGATAGCGACAGGTGGGACCCAGACAGCCCTCTGTCCTCGTAAGGAGCTCACAGATGTCTTCCTGGTCATTTGCCGTCCCTCCTGTGCCCTGTGAGCTGGTGAAGGCCTCGCGGCTGCCCTCATTGGTGAGGCCTGTCTGTCCAGCTCCTTGTTGGACCACCCAGGGATCATGTCCCCTGCCTTCCTGGAGACTGAGCTTCTGGGCCGGTTCCCAGGGCCATCTCCTCGGGCTGAGGAGCGGCCCCCTCCCTGCTGTGAGTGCTTTTGGCGGTGCTGCTCCCTGGTGGCTCTTGGTCCCACTGGGAGGTGTCTGTGACAGGTCAGAACCGAAGCTTCAGCTACCGCCCTGCTTCCTGGCATCCATCCAAGGGGCTCTGAGCTTTGCCATTGGGGCCCGTGGACCTTGGGGCTGCTGGCACACGGTGTCGTCTAAGCCATGGTCTCATCTTTACCCTCAGAGCTGCCTGGAGTTTAGCCTCAGGATTCAGGAGTTCATCGAGCTCGTCCGGCAGAACAAGCGCCTGGATGCTGTGAGGTAGGATGTCGGGCCGCACGCGGCCTCTGACGGGAAGGCCGGCCACTGGGGAAGGGGCGGGGTGTCAGGGATCCTCCATTCTGGAGCCTGCCCCCTCGCGTACCAGCTGCGTCTCACTGTGCTGAGCCAGGGAGGGAGGCCCCCCCACTCCACATGCAGCAGCAGGTGGGAGCCCTGACCCCGTGGACGCCGGGGAGCCAGCTTGGTGCCACCGCCGAGCGCATAAGCCTATGCTGGGGCCCAGTCCCAACGTTGCGCTTGGGAAGGGGCCGCCAGCATCCCCGTGCAGGAGGACCCTGATGAGGTGGTCTGTCCCCGTCACGCACACCGGGGAGAGTGCTGACACTGCCCGAGGGCTTCCTGCGGTGCCTTTGGCCTGCGTGGCCCTTCTCTGATGCAAGGGAGCCCGCAGCCGTGGCTGGCTGCCCACAGCCTCTGCAGGCCTGGCAGGTCCCTGGTGGTTGGGTTTAAGGATGGGGGGCACAGTGTCCACAGAGAGAGGGACACTTGTGTGCTCATTCCTACTTCCCTCCCAAACTGGCCGCCTTCAGCTGGCCTTGTGAAGCCCTGCTGACGCTGGGCTGGGTGTTGGTCAGTGCTCGCCATGCCTGACGGCTGAGGCCACCATGGCTCCTGCACAAGAGCTGCGTCTTCGCCTTGGCTCCTGCCCAGTTAAACGTGGAGCTGCAGGCAGGGCGGGCAGCATGGAGGCCAAGCCGTGCAGTGGGCCGGCGACAGCATGAGCTACTGCTGCTTGCCTGGCACAGCAGGGACCCCGGTCCCCAGGTGGGCAGCAGGGAATCTTCCATAAGGGCCCTAGAACTGGAGCAGGATCATCAGTGAAACGCTGAGCCCTGATGGTGCAGGCCTGTCGCCCGTCTGCCTGGCCAGGGCCATGCTGGGCCCACAGCTGGGGAAGGACAGGCCTGGCTGTGCTCCTGTTCCGGTGGCGTTGCCTGGGCTTGGCACTGCGGCCGTGGCCAGGGAGGCTCTGTGCCCCGGTGCGGGTGAGCTGGCTGTCATGTGTGCTCTGGGAGCAGTGGGGACTCCAGCTGTGGGAGTCCCGTATACCGTCCGCCTTCCTGTTCCACTGCACATGGGCCTGGATACCGAGCCCGTGGGCCTGGACCTCGCCTGCGTCCCTCTCAGGGCCTTGGCCACCAGCTCTGCTTGGGAGTCTTGAGAATGGAGGTGCTGTCTGCACTGTGTCCCCAAGAGGCTATGTGAGAGCATTGCTGGGGCTAGGCCCCCTCCGGGCTAAGCACGCGCCGTCTGAGGTAGGAGGAGGACATGGTCCCTCTATCTTGTGACTGCCAGAGGCCCAGCCCACATAGTGCCCTTTGTGGCCTCAGCCTCGGCAGCAAGTAGGTGGGTCCCCCACCCAGATGGACCTCAACCCAGGCCAGGGCACTTCCGTAATGGGTTCCTTTTCTGATTCCCCCTAGAGCTTCAGCCTTGTGGCCTCCTTGCTGCACCTCTGGCTGCATGGCCTCCTCCTGTGCCAACTCCAGGCACATTCTCCCATGGATGCCAGGGACTTCCCAGCTCCATTTTCTCTGCTGTGTGCCTCGTTTCTGACAGCATGAGGCCGACCTGAGCAGGGACTGGGGCCACGGGTTCTACTGCATCACTGGCCCTGGGATAGAGGCGCTAGTTCTGGGGGAGGTGTGGAGGTGGACTGAGGACACATGGGAAGGCAGCCGGAAGGGCAGCGAGTACCAGCATCCAGCAGTCTGAGGCCCCATGGGAGCCCCTGGGAAATTGTGTGGCCCTCACGATGATCGGGGCCACTAGGAGGCTCGGTGTTGACCTGCAGCGCCTCGCCCCAGTCTGGCCACGTAGCTCTCCAGGCAGGTCAGGCTCGGGTCAGGAGCCAGCTGTCTGCGTGGCAGAGGAGAGACGGTGGTGCATGTTTGCCTGCACAGGCAGGGCCTTGGGCCAGGCGGCAGGCTGGCATGGAGCCCATCCGTGGCCGGAGTTGCTCGGCCTGCTGCTGTCCTGAACAGGACCAGGGGTCAGCTGAGAAGGCTGAGCTGTCCCTGGGCCCCCTGCACCACGGAGGGGAGCGTCCAGGGCAGGCGACATTTCTCTGGAAGGCGCGGGTGGCACTCTTCAGCCCTGGTGAGCCCTGCTCCCACTGCCCCACTTCCATGGTGGGTCCCACTCAGCATTGCTGCCGGGGCAGGAACTCCCTCTGTGCCAAACCCTGAAAGGGATGTGGGGTACTTCCGTACCCGAGGGTGGAACCCTAAGTGTGCCCAAATGTTGTTTTTCAGACACGCAAGAAAGCACTTCAGTCAGGCTGAGGGCAGCCAGCTGGACGAGGTCCGCCAGGTCATGGGCATGTTGGCCTTCCCGCCAGATACACACATCTCCCCGTACAAGGTACGTGCACGCCCTGCAGGCCCTTGCTGGTCCTCAGGGTCGGGTTCTGTGGTCAGGTCACACTGTGCCACCACCTCCCAGGGCCTGTCTGCTGCTGATTCTCCGAGCACGACAGAGGCTCTGTCCACCATGTGACCTGTGCAGCCTGTCAGTGCCTCCTGTGCTTTACTCACAATCGGCTGTATCCCTGTCCTCCCACCTACCCTTCGTCGTCTGTTCCTGTCGTCCCTCAGGAATAGGCAGAGCAGCATGTCTACAGCTGCTTTTGCTGGCGTCCTTGCTTTCATAGTGACCCCAGAGCGCTGGATCTCCAGGGTGCCAGGTCTTGGTGGTGGCCTCTCCCCCTGGAATTGGGCTCCCTGAGGGTCTACTGTCCTTGGTGCTCCACTTATTCTCTAGCCTGTGGCTGCAGTAGGACCTGGGGAGGATGCTGTCCCACGCCCTTGCTCCAGAGTCCCTGCCTAGACCCCAGCCTACCTGCACGGACCACTGCTCCTGGCCTCCAGTAAGCAGCTGGCAGCTTCCTTGCCCGTTGAGCTGAACGTTGCAGAGCCAAGCACTCGCCCATTTGCACATCTTGCTAGGCCGTGAGGCGTCAAGTCTAAACTGCTCACATTTAAAACCAGTGTCTTGGGTCTCCCTCTCCTGGTATGGAAAAGATTTAATTCTGGGAGTGGGGTGTCCAGCTTAGAGCTTGGGGAGTCTCTCCTCCTGGCAGGGGCCCCGCAGTGCAGGAGAGGTAGGCAAGTCCTGCTGTCACACTCCTCGAGCATGGGGGACATCCTGTCCCACGTGGGGTCCCCAGCACCAGCCACGTCCACCTACTCACTGGTATCAAGGCCAGCTGGGCGGCAGGCACATCTGACCCCACACGTGGCTTCCTGACACTGAGGGTCGGAGGAATTTGGTGCCATGAAGAAGAAAGACCAAGGTCACGGAGGAAACCCTGGGCGTGGGGAGATGGGTAGAGACTTAAAGACAATTGAGAACTGCGTGTCTTGGATGTTGTGAAGAAAAGAGCAAGACACTAAGGGGTTCCACGGTAGCCAAACTCAGGTAGCGAGGCCATGCTCGTAGCAAGAGTTGTAGGACTCATCTCAGGGCTCAAGCAAGACTGAGAAGAAGCTTTTGTTCACAGAGGCAGTGGCCGAGCAGCCCGAAGGGAAGGACCCTGGGGTCCCTTCTCATCAAGGGTTAATCCTCGCAGACTGTGCTTTCAGGAAAATAATAGAATCAAGAATGGTGGCCCACCCGAGTAATCCCAGTTCTCAGGGAGGCTGAGGCAGGAGGATTGCAAGTTCAAGGCAGCCTGGGCTACATAGGCAAGACCTTGTCTCAAAAAAAAAAAAAAAAAAGAATATTGAAAACAAAATTCTTAGGAGAGGCAGTTCAGTGTATGTGATGTGACGCTGACCTAAACAAGGCTGTCTGAGGGACTGGGACAACACCCAGTGATGGCATGGCATGGCGACCACCTCCCTTCACCTGGTGTGGCTTTCCATGACAAGGCAGGGCCCTTTCTGGGTGGGTGTTAGGGATTTACCTCTCTTGTTTGTATGTGGATGCTCACTGTCCATCTGTCTGTCTCGCACACGTTAACCAGATCAGCTTTCTGTTCTGTGGTGCCGTAGCCTGAGGTAGAGTTGCTGGTTTTTGTTTGACGTTACTTCTCTAGCAGCATTGCTTCCTTTAAGCCTTAATGGTTTGCAGCTCTGTTTTCTTGAGAGGCCGCAGGGTACACACGTACAGAGCTTTCAGATGGATTCACAGCCAGTAAATGTTCCCGAGCGTTAACCCAGCAGGGGTCCGGTAGTGATAAGCCGGGGCTCTGGGGAGAGTGCTCTTTGCTGGCCTCCAGCTCGGGAGGGTGTGGATCCGCGTGACCTTGCTGTGTGGGCCCACTGCGGCCAGCTGTCCCTGCTGGGCCTTCCAGGAGCTGCCCAGGCAGGGTCCCAGCATCTCTACCTTGTCTCTTCCAGGACCTCCTGGACCCAGCCCGGTGGCGGATGCTGATCCAGCAGTTCCGATATGACAACTACCGGCTGCACCAGCTGGGCAACAGCTCTGTGTTCACCCTCACCCTGCAGGCCGGCCTCTCGGCGATAAAGACACCGTATCCTCCCCGCCCTGCCTCTTGGTCAGGGGCTCCCTTCTGTGGTCACGTTGTAGCAGACTGGCCTTGCCCCCCACCACCCTGTCCTCTGTCTTGAAGATGGGTGATGTGTCCCACCGTGTGAGGGCCACACAGTCCCCGTGTGTATTTGTGTGGTGTTGGCAACTCTGGGCTAGAGGTCAAGAGGGACTTTAGCACTATGGCGCAGTCCTAAGTCAGTCTGTGTGGCCTGCATGGCTTCATGTCCTTCTCATCTTAAGTGTGGCTGTGCATCTGGTGTGGGCTCCCAGGAGTCTTCCAGGCTTGAGTTGGTCAGAACCCTGCCATCCAGCCAGGGGTCTTTCTCTGCTTCTCAAACTGGATCATTGTCGGGGTTTGGCTCAGGCCCAGCAGAGGTCAGAGCCTTGCCCTGACACCGAGTGGGTATCGGGGACCCACTGGACCAGGTTGGTGTAGTGGCCTGAGGTGCCATAGAAGGACCTCGGGAGACCTTCTGCAGGAAACAGGAGAGGGAAAGTTTATTGGGTTGCTCCCCAAGTGGGGTGCAATCAGCAAGCAGCCCCTGTCAAGTGCTCAAGTGCTAGCTCTAAGCCTACGGCATAGAATGCTGCAGGCTCACTGCTGGAACAGCTCAACTTTAAAGGCACAGCTACAAGCAGTTGATGTTCCACTGGGCTGGAGGTCCGGTGGTCTTGACTCTCGCAGCTCGCCTTCTCTGCCTCCCTCCTTCCCAGGGATGGGAGGACTTGGGAGGCTCTTCGTGCCTTGCTTGTAGCCTTCGGCACTTCCGGGCCCCTGGTCTTGATGTGTCGGCTTGCTTAGAGATTTTCTGCTGGATTGGGGAGCGCTGGATCAAGGTGATGGGGTCCAGATAGCAGTTGAAGGACGGAGAATGGTGGTGGGATCAAGGGGGTCCAGGAGCCCTGCTTATATAGGGTCCCGGAGGGGGTCATGTACTGGGGTTAGCCAATCAGGGCACATTCCTGACAGGCACAGCAGGTGAACTGTCATGCCTGCCAGGTAGGGGCAGTTATTTAACTGAGATGCTAGGGGTAGCCAATCAAAGTTGAGGTGGTTGAGGCTGGTCAGGGGCCATCTTTGCTTACTCTGTGGGAGGAGTAGGAGTGAGTGAGTGGGATGTGGCCCTGAGGTCACCTAGAGGTCAGTCCCTCATGCTAGTATGAGGGACTCCAATTATAGGGTGGGTTTTAAAAATCCCCAACAGATCGTAGAATGGTCCCACCTCTGGCAAGGTGACCTTCCCTCTGCAGAGAGCCTAGGCCTACTGATCTCTCCTCCAAGTTTGGCAGACGCTGTGTCTGCATGTGACTGGCTGTTGCACAGGCTAGTGACTGTCCTGGGGCTGCTATTGGTCCTGACTGCTGGGCTTTGGGATGAGGCTCAAGGTCCCCTCACTCTGACTGACTCTTGGACACTGGAGTGTGTGAGTGTGTTTGCTGACTGCTTCCTGAGGACCCGCCAGCACATCCCTGTCTCGCCGTCTTTCCTGCCTTGCCCGGGAGTTGGGTCTGGGTGAGGGCGGTGGCCTGAAAGAGCCAGTGAGGGCGCTGGGGTCCCGCCGGGTCTCCGTCCCAGGTCAGGCAGCGGTGCCCGCTTGCCATTGAATGCAGCATTGTCTTTGCCTTAAACGTCAGCCCTGTTTGTTTTTGGCTCCATGCCACATGGTGGGGATGGCACACCGAGCCCAGGCAGTGGGCCACAGAGCCCTTGCGTGGCACACCGCGCCAGTGGCCCGGCCCTTCCTTAACTCTACACAGGCAGTGCTACAAGGAGGACGGGAGCTCCAAGAGCCCCGACTGCCCGGTGTGCAGCCGCTCGCTGAACAAGCTGGCACAGCCGCTGCCCATGGCCCACTGCGCCAACTCCCGCCTGGTCTGCAAGATCTCTGGCGACGTGATGAACGAGAACAACCCGCCCATGATGCTGCCCAACGGCTACGTCTACGGCTACAACGTGAGGGGGCCCCGGTGGGCCAGGGTGGCTGCGTCCCCAGGGGCGGGGCACCGGGGCGGGGGCAGCAGTTGAGCGACCCCTTCGGGGAATGGTTTCACGCGATAAGATGGCTTGTTCCCTGGTAGTTCATCGTGTGGACCATTAGTGGAGTCCCATTTTACATTACCGTCTCTCATCTGAGTGCATCCCTGGTCTTATTTTTCAGTCTCTGCTTTCTATTCGCCAAGATGATAAAGTTGTCTGTCCAAGAACCAAAGAAGTCTTCCACTTCTCACAAGCCGAGAAAGTGTACATCATGTAGGCCCACGTCGCCAAGCGCACACCTAGGGGCCGGGGGCCAAGGCAGGTAGAGGCCATGCCCTCCGCCCTTCCTGACCCCAGCCTGCTGCCGTGTTTCTGTTTCTTGCGACCAAAGATCAGTGAGCAATGACAAATACTCTTAGGAAGAGAGGAAGTGAGATTCAGTAAGTCTGTACCTGAGAACAGCGTTTTGATCCTAGGATTTTGTAACATAAGTCGGCCGTTTGATGCTTCTGCAAAGTTCTTGCACCTCTCAAAGGAGAACTTTCTCTACAGCCCGATCTAAACACTGAGGGAAGTTCAGACCATCTCAGAAGTAGGAATCATTTCCCGTGTTTCCCAGTTTCCTCCTCTTAGTAGTGACGAGACTTGGGGAACCTGAGGAACGGCTGGTCCTTCACCCACTCGTGTTGGCCGCAGCTGGGCAAGGTGCCAGCCGTGCCAGGTTGACTGCAGTGATTTGTGACATGGCGCACGAGGCCTTTCCTGACTTCACTCTAGAGCTGCTGCCAAAATGCTGCGCACCACCCCTGGGGCTGCCTTGCGGAGGCTCCGCCTGCCTTGCGGGCAGTGTCCAGGGGCTGCGTCTGTATGTGCATAGGTTCAGTCTCTCATCTCCTGTGTGCCGCCTTATTTCCTGCTTTAAGAATGTATTCACGTGGAAATCCACTGGACCAAGTTTCTGCAGAGGCCTTGCCAGATGGTTCTGTAACCCTAGAGTCTAAATGCAATTCATTACAGAAACTGATAGTTCAGCCGAAATAAGTACTGATGGGTTTTCAAAACAAATGAACCATTGTAGTTCACTCAAAACCATCTTGTAGAGGTTTGTATCTAGCGCTTATTTTTGCATGTTGATGTTGATTAGCTAATAAACTGTAAATGTAAAGCGTGTTAATAAAATAGCTTTCTATTTCTCATTTCTGTATGATGCGTTTCTGATACCTTTGTTCTTCTCTGCCCTCTCCTGCCAGTCAAAAGGCCACGTGGCATCTGGGGGCCGCAGCAAAGGGGGCTCAGCACAGCTGGCCCTCCCAGGAGGTACACCCCTGTCTCGGCCCCACCTTGCCCACCCCGCCTTACTCCACTGACCACCAGGGGCTGCCCTGGGGGATGAGGTCGTGTCTGGCTCCTGCAGTGACCTGGCCATGTCCTCCTGAGGGCTTGGGGGTGTGAGCCAGTTCCAAGACTGCCTTGGATTCTGATAGCGACTCCTGTCTCTCCATCTCTGGTTCTTGGAAACTTGGGGCCACTGTCTTTGTGGGTGGGGATCAGGCTGCAGACAGCGTGAGCGGGGTCCTGGGCCATGGCCACCTGCCCTCCTCCACTCCCTGACCTCTGCGGTGCCCTTTCCTTGCTCTTCTCTGCTCCCAATCCCTCAGCCCAACTCTTCTATGGCAGCAGCCGTGGCCACTCCACTCCTGCCCCACTACTGGAGCCAAACATGTTGGCACATGGACCGCTTCTAGTGCCTGCCCCACTTCAAGGCTCGGCAGAGGCAAATGCCTGAGGTGCCCACTGTGGCCACCTTGTACTCTATTTTGAGGTTTCCCTGTGGTTTGTGCACTGTGTATTGCCCACATAGTGCCAGTTGGCGCCTCTGAACTCGGGCCCAGGCTGTGTCCTGCACCTGCCTGTTCCACCCACGGCACCATCGAGGGCTGGCAGCAGAATGATGCCAGCACTCCTCTTCATGCCCTTCAGCTGTGCCCAGGACTCCACTGAGCCACCCTCACTGGCTACACACTGTGCCCCACGCTCTTGAGCAATGCGACGACCAGCCCCAGAGTACCGCACGGTTATGCAGGGTCTTCCTGGCCTGGCTCCTGCTCACCACCTTCCCACTCGTGCCCTGTTGGACACACAGCACAGTGGCAGGCACACGTCCCGCGCGCTCACATACAAATGCATCACACGGGCAGAACGCCGGACCGTTCCTGCCTCCCACCGGAGCCCCTGAGTCCTTTCCCAGTCGGACTCTGGTGACTGTCATTAATCATCAGAGTAGCTCAACCAGTTCATGAGCCCCGTGGAAACAGGCCTGCACAGTAGCTGCCCACTTAGCTTCGCTTCATGCTGGGCAGCTCGTGCCTGGCATAGCAATAGGCCCTCTCATCTAGGGCTGTGCTGCTCCACCGGAGGGGCAGACACGGTGCTTCATCCCCTCCATACGCTGATGGGCATCTCTGATGGAGCGGCCCTGAGCGCTCCTAATGACCTGTTGGGTGCACACTGGGCAGAGGCTGAGGATGGCATCCTGGGCTGCCCAGTCACGCTGACCTGAGCCCACCCACAATGCCCAGAAGCAGCGCCTGCTACATGTCCTTTTGCACCTGGCACTGGGAGCCTTGCGATGCTGGACTCTGTGTGGGCTGTGTTATCTCACGGTGGATTCTTAAAAATTTGAGTTTAAAATTACATAGATCTTAAGTGAAAACGACTCTTTTTGTGTCTGGCTCGTTTCACTCAACAAATGTGCTTATGATTCCCCGTGTTGCGGTAGTTCCTTCTTTGTGTGTCGTGGGGCAGCAAGAGTAGTGATTCACGTTTACGTAGTGCGTAGTTTGTCCATTCCTTTTTTCTTTTTCCTTCCCTCCCTCCCTCTCCCTTCCCTTCCTTCCTTCCTCTTTTCATTTTGTTTTGTTTTGTGAACCCAGGGCTTACACATGTTAAGCAAGTGCTGTACCACGGATCCTCTTTTTTTTATTTTGAGACAGAGTCTCATGAAGTTGTGCAGGCTGCCTCCTGCCTCAGCCTCCAGGATTACTGGGATTACAGTTGGGTGCTACAGTGCCTGGCCTGTCCATTGTCTTCTTGGTAGACACTTGGGTTGTCCCCAGTTTTTGGCTACTATGGATAAAGCTTCTGTAAGCATTTGTGTACAAGTTTTTTGTGGACATTATTTTCATTTTGTTCAAAGTAACTGAAGGTAGTATTCTGAAATGAATGTTGCTGTATATTTAACTTCACCATTGCCCCAGATTCCTACAAAGTGGTGGTACCGTGTTACCCTCTACCAGCAGCATAGCAGAGTTCCCATTGCTTTACATCTTGCCAACCTCCAGTGGTGCCATTTTTTTCGGACTGTTGTACATTGTTGTTGTTGTTGTTGTATCCGACTCATAGCGACCCTCTGTACCACAGGGGAAACACTATTGTCAGTGCTTCTCTGCTGTTCATAGGGTTTTCAGTGGCAGATTGATTTTTGGGAGGGGGTTGCCAGGTCCTTCTCCCAAGCCTATAGCTTCTGGTGTTCCCAGACGGTCTCCCATCCAGGTACTAACCAGGCCTGACCCTGCTTAGTTTCTGAGATCTGACGGGATTGGATGCTACAGGGCTATGGCTGCGGTGTTGTACATTAGTGTGGTTTTAATTTGCTTTTCTCTGATGACTAATGTTGAGTTCCCCTTTATGTGCTGATTGGTTATTCATGTATCTCTTCAAGTGCTTTGCCCAATTTAAAAAAATATGTCCTAATGCATATTTTAGTTATTTCCTTTTTTTGTTTTTTTGTTTTTGTTTTTTTGTTTGTTTGTTTTTTGAGATAGGATCTTTCCATGTAGCCCAGGCTGGCCTCAAACTCATGATCCTCCTGCCCCAGCCTCCTGAGTACTAGTATTACAGTCCTGTGCCAACATACCCATCTCCTTTTGCCTATTTTTAATTGCATTGTCTTACTGATATGTAGGAGTTATTTACATATTTTGGGTACAAATCCTTTTTCAGATATATGTATTTATACTGTATTGACAGTATCATTTGATGAGAAGTTTTAATTTTAGTGAAGTTCATCTTACCAGTTCTTTCATGGTTAATGCTTTTTTTACTCTAAAAAGTACTTGCCAAGCCAAGTGTGGTGGCACATGCCTGGAATCCCAACCTTGAGGCAGGAGGATCACAAGTAAGTAAGTAAATGTTATTTGCCTACCAAGGGTCACAATAATATTCTCTATGTCTTCTAGAAGACTTAATTTTAGCTGTTATGTTTAACTTACTGTGTGTAAAGAAGTTTAAGGATCATTTCCCACCCCATTCCTATTTGTTTATCCTACTGTCCCAACATCATTGTCCTTTCCCTTCCCCTTGAACAATGTTGGCTCTGGTCTTTAAAACAAGTCTGATGGTATGAGGTCAGGTTGGCTATGGATGCTCTCTTCCAATTAACTGGCCTTTAGGCCTGTCCACACTAACACTACATTTTCTTGATTACTGTCATTTTAAAGTGAATCTTGAAACCATGCACTGTAAATTCTCCAGTTCGTTGTACTTTTTCAACATTGTTTTGGCTGTCCTAGGTACTTCACTTTCCATGTTTTAATATCATAATCAGTGTTTACAGAAATTTTTGAAAAGTAGAATGACAGGCAGGCACGGTGATTCACACCTGTAATCCCAGCAACTCCGGAGGCAGAGGCAGGAGGATCGCAAGTTCGAGAGCAGAGGCAGGTTGCGTAATTTAGTGAGACTCTGTCTCAAGTAAAAAAATGGGCTGGGGGGATAGCTCAGTTGTATAGCACTAGCATATGAGGCTCTGGGTTCATTACCCTGATACAAAAAAAAAAAGAAAGAAAAAGAAAAAATGGATGACATTTTAACTGGAATTGCAGTGAATGCTGATCCATTTGGGAACTGTATTAGTTTTCTTAAGCTGTATAGCAAAATATCACCCTTGTTGATGGCTTAAACAACATAAGTCTGTATTTCCTCATAGCTCTGGAGACAGTGCTGCTGGTTGGTCCTGGTAAGGGCCCTCCTGGCTTGTAGATGACCACCTTCCTGAGGTGTCTACACATGGCCTTTCCTCTGTGCATGTGCATCCCTGGTGCCTCTTCATCTCATGAGGACAACAGTTCTGTTGGGTTAGGATTCCACTCTTAGGACCTCATTTAACCTTCGTGGCTTTTTAAAGGCCTAGCTCCAAATATATGGAGAAGGGCCTGGCAATCCACTCCCAAGGCAACCCCGAAATAGCCATTGAAAACCCTATGAGGGTCCCTATGAGTCGGATACCAACTCGATGGCACCTAACAACAACAACAACAGCTCCAAATATAGTCCCATTGTGGTCAGGGCTTCACTATATGATTGAGGGGGTGGTGAGGCACAGTTCAGTCTGTAATGTTGTTGTTGTTAGGTGCCATGGAGTTGATATCCAACTCATAGCAGCCCTATGTACAAGAGACAAAAACACTATTGTGCTTCTTTGCTATTCATAGGGTTTTCAGTGGCAGATTGCTTTTTGGGAATGTGTTGCTGGGTCCTTCTCCCAAGCCTACAGCACCTGGTGTTCCCAGGTGGTCTCCCATCCAAGTACTAACCAGGTCCTACCCTCCTTAGCTTCTGAGATCTGGTGGGATCAAATGCCACAGTGGTACCGCTGCAGGCTCAAACTGTAATAGAGACTTAAAAAAGAATTCCTTGCCAGGCACTGTGGTGCAAACTGTAATGTCAGTAACTCAGGAGGCTGAGGCAAGAGGGAGTCTGTGCAACTTAGCAAGACCCTGTGTCAAAAAATAAAAAGGCCGAGGGTGCAGCTCAGTGGTTGAGTCCTCCCACCCATGAATGTGGCGTGTCTCTCCATAAATCTAGATCTTTCTCTCATTGACGTTTTTATTTTTGGTATACACATCTCATTAATTTTAACTCTTTCATGATTTTAAATGTTATTGCAAATGTATTTTTTAATTTACCCTTCAAGTTGCCTATGGTTAATATGTAGTCATATGATTGACATTTGTATATTGATCTTGCACATATTGTGATCTTACTAAGTCATTTATTCTAGTAGTATTCTGGTTAAGTTTTTAACGATTTTCTGTGTGAGCAGTTGTATCAGCTGCATATGATGGCTTTCTTCTTTTCCCCTTTCTAATCTCTCTGCCTTTTACTTCTCTTCCTCCTGTTACAGTAGCTAGAACCTCCAGTGCAATGTTGAGTATGAGGGGTGAGAACTGTTATCCTTATTTTGTTTCCAGTCTTAGGCAGAAAACAGAAAGCCTTTCACAGTATGGTTTTTGCTATGGGGTTTTTGTGGCTTTCTTTTAACATGCTGAGGAAGTTCCACTCTAGTTTCCTACACATTATTATCATGAATGGCTGCTGACTTTTGTTAAATGTTTTTCTTCATATAATGAAATTACCATATATGATTTTATCTTTTATTCTGTTTATACAATTACACTGATTTTGAATTGTTAAATTTTGCCTTCCTGAGGTAAATCCCATTTAGTCATGTTGTACTTTATATATTGCTGGATTTGACTTGTGAGACTTTACTAGAGATTTTTTTATAACTATGTTTGTAAGAGATACTGGTCTGTGGTCTTTCTGGTAATGTTTCTGTCTGATTTGAGGATCAGGGTATTCAAAACTCAGTAAATGAGTTAGTGTATTTTCTGAGTTTGTGTAAATTTGACATCTCTTCTTTAAATGTTTGGTAGAATTTACCGGTGAAACCATCCATGTTTGGAATTTTGCTTGTGAGAAGTTTTCTAATTATGAACTCAGCTTCTTTAATAGTTATGACTGACCAGGTCTTCTTTTGGTAAGTATATTTTGATAGCTTTTGTCATTAAAGAATTTTCCATTTCTTCTAAGTTATAGAATTTTTTGGAAGGAGATTGTCCATGACATGCTTTATTTGGTCTGTATGATCTATAGAGGTATCTTGATCAGAGGCTTATTAATTTTATTCATTATTTCCAAGAACCTCCTTTGGTTTGAGTGACCACCCTCATTTATTTGCCTGTTTTATATTTAAACAACTTCAGTTTTTTTATTCTGTGCTGCTTATTATGGATTTAACTGCTTCTTGAGTTTCTTAAGGGAGATGTTGGGCTGGGATTTAGCTCAGTTGGTAAATTGCCGCTCTGCAGTCTCTGAGGTCCCAAGATCAATTCCCAGCACCACAAAAACAGGACATGGCATTCCACTGCCAAGGCAATCCCAAAACAATTAGCCATTGAAAACCCAATAAGGGTCACTATGAGTTGAACACAACTCAACGGCACACACCACCACCACCACAAGGGAGCTGTTGTTAGGTGCTGTTGAGTTGGGCACCCTAGGTACAACAGAACAGGACATTCCCCAACACTATGCCATTCCTGGCACTATGTCAGTGCCTCTCTGCTATTCATAGGGTTTTTAAATGGCTGATTGTTCTTGGGATTGCTCCGGGAGTGAACTACTGTGTCCTCCCGTTTTTGTAGTGCTAGAGATCAAACCCAGAGTCTCAGAGATCGCAAAGCAGCACTCTACCAACTGACGTAAACTCCAGCCCAAGGGAGATATTAGATTACTGATTTGGGGTCTTTTATTTCTGATATAATCCCATTCCATAAATTTTGATATGCTTTCATTTTCACGTAGCTTAGAATATAATTTTCCCTTATGATTTCTTCTCTGACCCATAGTTTATTTGGAAGTATATGGGTTAATTTCTAAATATTTGTGTTACACATTAATTCAGTTGTTAGAAAACATACTCTTTGTAGTTTCAATCCTCTTAAATTTGTGGAGACTTGTTTTATGGCCCAGCACATGATCTGTGGTGAATGTTGCGTGTGTCTTTACAAAAAATGAAATGTTCCAGTACTGCTGAGTGGAATGCTCTACAAATGCCAGATTCCAGTTGGTTGATGGAATTGTTAAATCTCTCACATCTTGCTTTGGCTTCTTCTGCTGTTCTCTTAATTGCTGTGGAGTTTTCAAATTTGTACGTATGAATTTGTCTATTTTCTCTTTAGGTCTGTCAGTTTTCACTTCATACATTTTGTGTCTCTTTTAATAAGTGACTACACGTTTCAGATTAATGTCTTCTGAAAGGATCCACTCCTTTATCCTATGAAACAGCTCTTGCTGGTAGTATTTCTTGTTATAAAGTATACTTTGATCTGGGCATAGTGGTGCTCAGTTGTCATCCCACCACTCAGGAGGTGGACACAGGAAGATCACAAGTAAGAGGCCAGCCTGGGCTACACAGTGAAATCCTGTCATGAAGGAAGGAAGGGCGGGAGGGATGGATGAGGAAAGAAGGATACTTTGATGTACACTTAGTTTTGTATGTCTTTGTTGATCCTTTATTTTAACCTATCTGAATCTTAAATTAGAAAAAAAAATGAGACAGGGTCTTGATTTATAGCCCAGGCTGGCTATGAACTCAGATCCTGCCTTGGCCTCCTGAGTGCTGGGATTACAAGTGTATGCCACCATGCCTGGCTTGAAATTTCTTTTTCTTTTCTTCTTCTTCTTTTTTTTTTTTTTTTTTTTTTTTGCGGTACTGGGGATTGGCCTCGCGCCTGCATGCTTTCCAAGTGCTGGACCACTGAGCTGTGCCCCTAGCCCATTTTTTTTACTTTTTGAGACAGGGTCTCGCTAAGTTACGCAGACTGCCTCTGGTCTCAAACTTGTGATCCTCCCACCTCTGCCTATGGAGCCGCTGGGATTATAGGCGTGCACCACCGCGCATGGCGTTGAAATTTGTTTCTTGTAGACAGAATATAGTCAGGTCTTGCTCTTTTTAATCCAATTGGACAGTGTCTACTCTTTTTTTTTTTTTTGATACTGGGGGTTGAACCCAGGGCCTTGTGCTTGCATGCTTTGCAAGTGTTGTACCACTGAGCTGCACCCCCAGCCCATTTTTTTTTTTACTCTTTGAGACAGGATCTTGCTAAATTATGCAGACTGCCTCTGGTCTCGAACTTGCGATCCTCCTGCCTCTGTCTCCCGAATCACTGGAATTACAGGCGTGCACCATCGCACCTGGCCAGTGTCTACTTTTTAACTGGGGTGTTTATACTACCTACATGTAGCTATTGTTGGATTTTTTCTTTTTTCTTTCTCTTGCAGTACTGGGCCACACACATGCTGAGCCCCACCACTGAGTTGCACACCTAACCCCCACACCCCCATCTTTCATTTTGAGACAGGGTCTCACTAAGTTGCGCAGGCTGCCTCTGGCCTTGAACCTGTGATCCTCCTGTCTCTGCCTCCCTAGTTGCTGGGATTATGTGTGTACCATTGTGTCTGGCAGTTGTTCAATTTAAATCTGTTGTCATGCTATTTGTTTCCTATATGTCTTGTCTGTTCTTTGTTCTCTTTCCTATTTTTGTATACCTCCTTTTGGATTATTTTTAAATGACTATCTTTGTTGAGTTATTGGAAATGCAAAATTTACACGTGGTGCCAAGGATCAAACTCATGGCATCACACATGCTAGGCAAACACTCTACTGAGCCACACCCCCAGCTGTGCTATACCTAATTTGTTTGTGACTGCTGTAGAGGTTCAGTGTATCGTCATATCTTAACGATGGTGAAATGTTCTGAGAGATGCATTGTTAGTTACATTACTGTACATCAGAGTGTACTTCCACAGTCAGCTACGTGACTAGGGGATATAATCTGTGGCACCACGTTCATATATTCAGTCTGTCATTGACTGAAACATCATTACCCAGTGCCTGACTATACATCTTCAAATTATCACAGTGTACCTTTGAGTAATATTAAACCACTTCACGTAAGAATGTAAAAATCTATGGGGGGGGGGGGTGTCAGGTAATGGGCGCATGAAAACGTCACAATGAAACACGTTATTCTATATAATTAACATGGTAGCCAGGCAGGGTGGTACGCAACATAATTCAAGCAACTCAGGAGGCTGAGGCAGGAGGATCTTGAGTTGGAGGCCAGAGGCAGCCTAAGCAATTTAGCAACACCCTGTCTCCAAATGAAAAATAAAAAAGGGGCTGGGGGTGCAGCTCAGTGGTAGAGCATTTGCCTAGTATGTGTGAGACCCTAGGGTCAAACCCCCAGTACTGCAAAAAAGTACATATCAATGCATTTGTGTATATACATATGTGTGTATATAAGTTTGTATGTATGTACTGCAAAAATATATATATTTATATGCCAATAAAATCAACAAATCTTGGCGCACACACCACCATTTTTCTCCTCACCATCCCCTGAACTGTCATTTTTTCAACACACTATCTTACTTTTTTTTTTGAGACAGGGTCTCACTATGTTGCCCAGGCTGGCCTTGAGCTCCTGGGCTTAAATGATCCTTCTGCATCACCCTCCCAAGTAGCTGGACAAGTGCATACCACCATGCCTAGCTTCAGCTAGCTCTTTTAAAATACCCTCTTGTTGTTGTTGTTGTTAGGTGCCGTCGAGTCCGTGTCCGACTCATAGGGACCCTCTGTACAACAGGGGAAACACTATCGTCAGTGCTTCTCTGCTGTTCATAGGGTTTTCAATGGCAGATTGATTTTTGGGAGGGGGTTGCCAGGTCCTTCTCCCAAGCCTACAGCACCTGGTGTTCCCGGCGGTCTCCCATCCAGGTACTAACCAGGCCCGACCCTGCTTAGCTTCCGAGATCTGAAGGGATCGGATTCCACAGGGCTACGGCTGTAGGCAAAAAAATACCCTCTAGGTCTCACCAAAATTCATCTTGGTTTCCATTTTACTTATTCATTCAACCTTCAACAGACATTGAGCACCTACTATGTCTAGTATAATGGAACAAAAGTTCCTGTTTTTGAGGAGTATAAGCTGGATAGAGAGAAAGAAAACAAATGAAGACAAGCCTGTGTAATAGGAGGTTGTAAGTGCTGTGGGAAACTTGGAGCTGGTTAAAGCTACTGTGAGTTGGAGAACTGCAGCAGCAAGGGCCCAGAGGTTGCAGAAGTGCATGCAGGGGTGACCCGGCAGCCGGCAGAGCAGGCAGCTTCAAGAGGCCCCTGGTGACTGCAGCACAGCAGGGGAAGAGCTGGTGCAGGCCGCTGGTCCAGGCCAAGCCTGCTTGTGCCTCGCTTTGCTACAGCACCCACCAGAGAGCGTCCAGCGGTGTGACCTGACCTCAGATGAAGGGCACTCTGGTTACTGTATGGTGATTCTAGGGGTGCAAGGGCAGAAACGGGGAGACAGGAGGCCACTGCAGTGACTTGGCTGAAGGGACAGGGGCTGGAACCTGACAGCGACCATGGGGTGCTGGGAAGCGCTCAGACCCTGGATATACTCTGCATGGGCTGCTGGGACTCACAAATGGACAGGACATAGGGGAAGAGGAGAAACCCAGGTGACTACCCTGTGCCCGATGCAACAAGGACCGACGTCCATCTGCTGATCCGGAGAGGGCAGTGGGCAGGCCAGACACCACAGGCCGGGTGGCACAGACAAGCTCCGACTCAGCCTCGCAGGGGACCTAGGTGGACAGAGATTCACTGAAGACAAATGGGACCCAGGGCTGAAACACGAGGAATTCTGCTGCACAGGGGAGCAAACGCCGCAGCAGGAGGGTGAGGTGGGTGGACAGAGAGGGCTGCGGGGACCGCGCACGGAGGACGGAGGATGGAGGACGGAGGACGGCCACCGCGCCTGCGGTCTCAGGGCCTTTCCTCAGTAAGACCGGGCAAAGCGCGAGCACCGGGATGAAAGATTGGCTGCGGGGAGCTGCGGGCGCTGCGGGGCGGCTCCTTCTGCGGGGTGCTCTGGGGGTGACAGGCGCGACAGACACGGCCCCGACCCTAGCGCGGCAAGGACGCGGGCGACCGAGGAGACCGCACACAGGTTAACCAGCCGGCACCCCCGGCCGCCTCCGAAGGGAACCCCGTGCAGCCGCGCTCAAGCCAGCCGCAGACCCCGCCGTCCCGCTCCGCCACCCGCGGCCCGGCCACGCGAGCCGAGGGCAAGGTGCGCGCGGCGGGGCCGGGGCCCGAACGCGCTACACGGCCGCTCCGTCGCGGCTCGGGGCGGGGCGGCCACGGTCCCCGCAGGGGCTGCCCGTCCCCGCGCTGACCGGGTCAGAGGAGCGGGGCCGCGATCCGCTATCCGAGGGACGCCGCCAGCCCGACACCCGCCCCGCCCCGCGCCTCCCCCCGGGGCCGCCTTCGTCGGCGCAGGGGCAGGGCCCGGGGCCGCGAGCTTCCGGGTGGGCCGGGCGCTGAGGACGCGGTCAGAACCTCTCTCCGGGCCTCAGTTTCCCAGCCGGTCGCGGGACCCGAACGTCCCGCCCGTGAGCTCGAGCCCGCTGCCCCTTTAAGGACTTGCTGCGCCCTCCCGCTTCCTTTTTCTCGCGCGTCGCCCTCCAAGGACCGTCCTGCCCCGCCGGGAGCGCGCCTGCGTCACCGCGCAGAGCTCGGCCGCGCCCTCGCGCCTACGTCGCGGCGCCATTGGCTGCCCGGCTCGGGGCGCGTGACGGGAGGGGGCGGGTCCTTCTCCGGAAGAGGCGGGGCGAGGGCGGCAGCGAAGCGCGGTAGGTGCGCTCGCCGCCGTGCTGACTTCTGCTCCCGCGCCGCGGAGCCTAGGCAAGCCAATGGCCACAGCGCAACGTGGCACGTGAGGGTGCGGAGACTCCCCCGGAAGAGGCGGGGCGAGGCGAGCGGCTACGTTGCGCGGTAGGTGACGCGGTGGCCGCGCAGCGGGGCGGTGTTGTGCTAGGTCCTGGGGTCTCGCAGGCGCAGGGTTCGGGCCGCAGCTGGGTAGGTCCACGGCCCGCGGGCTCGCGTAGGGCTGCGGCCTCGGTCCGCTCGGTGCCCCAGCCCTGCGCAGTCCCCCGGCCTCGCTCTGCACGCGCAGCCCGGCCGCCCCGCTGTCCCGTGGGGAGCCTGCGTGACACCCGGGGGACGGTCGTTTCCTGGGGAGGCTCCTCACAAAGGGAAGGTCACAGAGACCTCCGATCACAGCCTCCCATCCCCTCCTGCAGGCCCCAGTATTTAGGGTGCTCAGTAAACGTTTGTTGGTAAAACCAAGAATGTAAAGTGCTGGATGGTACTCAGCATCTCTGCCTTCCATCATTCTAGATATGGATCAGAAACTCTCAAAGTTGGTAGAAGACCTTACAACTTCAGGAGAACCCCAACTGAATGTTGAGAAAATGAAGGAACTGAAGAAAATTTGCAAGTATGTCTTCAGGTTCAGCATTTAATGTCACTGACTGGTCCAGTGAGCCCGTGACAGCTGGGAGGTTGGGGAGTTCCCTGCAGTCCAGACCTCGGCTCACTTGTATATCTCAGCTCCCCCCCACCTCCCCTGCCTGGGAGAGAACCACCAAAGGAGCCTGGCGTGGTAGGGCACGTCTGTCATCCCAGCACTGTGGAGCTGGAGGCAGGAGAATCAAGAGTTCCAGGCCAGCCTGAGCTACATAGCAAGACCCTGTCAAAATGTCACTAGCAGCCCAGCGCTGCCACTTGTAGCCTGAGGAGTTCCCCCTACGGGGACCTCTCCTCTTGTGGGGCTAGGTCCCTTGACTTACCACAGAAAAGAATTTTAGGACAAGTCAGTGAAACAAAATTAGTTTATTAGGGATGAGAAGGAGTACACGCTTTAGATTTAAGCATGGATGCTTAAGAATAATAATACGTATGTAAGACATGAATGTGGGCTTAAGAGAGCCAATCACTTAAGAAATCAGAGTACACATCCAGGACATGAATGTAGGCATCACAAGAGAATGAGTTGCGTCTAAATGTCTAAGTCATAGCTGTATAAGTATGTGTGTGTGTATATGTGTGTGTGTATACATATATATATACATATATACACGTATGTATGTATACACACACCTACACACACATACATACATATACATACAAACATGTACGTATGATTTTGTAGCCTTTGAGGTTACATTGCTCAAAAGATGTAATTCACAACCCAATTCAGAGTTTAAGCAAAACTGTGAGCTAGTTTACCTGTTCTTTCAATCTTAAAGAATTCTCCCGTTTTGTAAATGAAATTGTAAGGTGTCTTTAGAAGGTATATTGTTTAGGAATGAAAGGGAAGTGCCAGTTAGACAAAAATACAGGCCAAAATAGGTCAAAGGAAAAAGTTCTATTGTTTAGAGGATTTAAGAGATTAAGTAGAAATGTTTTGGTATATCTTCTAAGGGATTTCTCTTTAGTAAAAATTAGACTATAGGATGGTGCATGAGGTTTACAGATTAAAAAAGAGTCACAAGAAGGTTGTCTAGGTATATGATGCCAGCAAACATGGCCCATAATCTTGTGAGATTCTCAGAGAAGCACAGGATTACAGAGGAGAAAGTAAAGTTAAACTCGTGAAGGTCACATTTTTGACTCTAATCATGGCTTGCTGTTACTTTAACATTTTTATTTGAAATATCTTTCAAAGTAATGTCTTTCTGCAGGCAGTCCTCACAGCAGTTTCTTGGCATGGAAATTCTTGGTGCTCAGCCGGCAAGGTTTAAACCAGATCCTGGAGTGAGGGCTCTTTTCCCTTCCCGAGTCACCTTAATTTTCCTGCTTTCTATCCTGCCTCAGAAACAAACAAAAAACACTACAGGCTCACACCAGGCCCTCTTCCCAGGGCCCTGCAGTGCCCATCTCTGAGGGCGCTCATGTTCTGCAGCTGTGGTCCTGGTGGAGGAGCTGGTCAGGGAGAAAACAGATGGAGAGGGTTCTGCATTTGGTATTTCTGATCAGTCTGTATGTGCACATTCTAAAGTACGTGACCGATCAGTTCTTAGTTGTGTTTGTATGATCTGTGGGTCATACAATGTAACTGACTGATCCAGTGATCCTTTAGTGTTGGAATATAGGAAGAGAGGAGTTTGTGGTTAGGTGAGTTTTTTTGCCTTTTTGTCTGTGTGTTTTTTTGTGGTGCTGGAGATTGGATCCAGGGCTTCAAACCTGCTAGGTGAGCCCTCTATGCTGAGCCACACCCTGACCCCTGCTCTCACCATCTTTAGAATATGAACATCCCTGTTAGTCTCTCCAAGGAAAACACCCACCCAAGGAAGACAGCCTTCACTGCACAGCTTAGGGCAGCCAGGTTCATGGAGGAAGCAAAATTCTTTCCTCTCAGATGCTGGGAATGTGAGGCTGTGGTTACTGACTATCCTGTATTTACAAAACAGGAGAACTTAAGCAATCATCTTAATGGGTATTTACATTTTGGTTAAACAAACAACTCCAGATCAGACCAAGTTTTGCTCTATCACCCCAGGTCCCCAGATCGCTGTGGTTTATACAGGGGGCCCCAACTGGGAAGAGGAGCCAGCTAGAGGGCGCCACGGGCCATTTTCCCCACTTTGTGCAGAGGAGGCTGGGCTGTGTACCCAGGCCTGTCATGCTAGTGTGGGGCAGCAGACTTCTACAAAGGATTGTGTGCTAAACACTTGAGGCCATGCGGGTGGAGGGTCTCTAGTGGAACCACTGAACTCTGAACGCAGCTGTGGATGATGTCAGTGGGGGTAGCTGTGCTTCAGAGAAGCACTGGCGTGTGACTTTCCCATAACTTTCATATGTGAGAAATGTTCCCCTATGTGTTCAGAGCATGTATCTTACTTATTTTTGCATTGCTGAGGTGCCTGTGCACACTAGGCAAGCAGTTTACTACTGAGCTATGTCTTCCACCGTTTCAACCACTTAAAAATGTAGAGAACATTCTTGGTTTGTTGGCCAAACAGAACAGGCCACAAGAGTAGGCTGGGGTGGGCAGCCATATTTGGTTCTTAGATAGTGGTGTCCACCCAGCTCTAAAAGAGGAAGATGGCTGCAATCCCAGCCACGTGTGAGTGTGGCCTCCACACACAGAGCGAGGCTTAACGTGTCCTTTGGGCACCGGGCACTTGGTCAGGCTGGCTTGTGCCCCCAGGTCTTCGGAGGAGCAACTCAGCCATGCCTACCGCCTGCTGATGGCACAGCTAGCCCAGGACCACGCCGAGATCCGCCTCTCTGCCTTCCAGATCGCGAGCGAGCTCTTCGCCAGGTCGCACCAGTTCAGGCTGCTGCTTGTTTCCAACTTCCAGGAGTTCCTGGAGCTCACGCTGGGCACGGACCACAAGCAGCCCCTGCCGGCTCCCAGGGAGGCGGCCCAGAGGCTGAGGCAGGCGGCCGCCCGGGCCGTGGAAGGGTGGAACGAGAAGTTTGGCGAGGCCTATAAGAAGCTGGCCTTGGGTTACCACTTCTTAAGACACACAAAAAAGGTAGGGGGCCTTGCATCCCGCTGTCTGGTTCCCTGGGGCAGAGCAGGCAGGCAGGCTGGCCCGGAGGGGGAGCACTCTTCCTGCTGAGTGCACAGGCTGAGGCGGAGGGTGCTCCTTGAGGGCAGGAGCAGCCTAGTGGGGAGCCGTGCCTGCCCGCAGCGCTGCTCTGTGAGGCCCCTCCTGGGATCCGCCCGCCCCTGTGCTCTGAGTCCCCACATGGACCCATGACGGGCTCTGTCTGGGGTTGGGCCTGATGAAACCCACCAGCCTCTGATGCTGTCACGCCCACCAGCCCCCTCACTGCCCACACCCCGTCCCCGGCACAGGGGAGGCCTGGCCTTCCCGCCTCTCCCCTCTCACACTCAGGTGGTGGTCAGCCCCCGGGCCAGACCAGCAGCCCGTCACCTGCTGTTGAGGGCGTGTCCACTTCCCACCTATATCACCCTTGGGGTTGGAAGTCTCAGCTCTTTCATCTAAAGCGGTACAAACGCAGAGATGAGGCAGAGGGTAGAGTGTGCATCTCATGTTTAAAATACCAAGGACTCACAGACGTTCAGGGCTGGGATTTAGCTCAATTGGTAGAGGCTCACTCTGCAGTCTCTGACGGTCCCAAGTTCGATTCCCAGCACCACAAAAATGGGAGAAGGACCTGGCAATCCACTCCCGAGGCAATCCCGAAACTGTCAGCCATTGAAAACCCTATGAGGGTCGCTATGAGTCAGACAGGACTCGAGGGCACCTAACAACAATAATAACAACAGACGTTCAGGGGTCCTGGCTGCTCGCGCGTGCAGTGGGGGGACAGGCAGCCCTAACCCTCAGCCTCAATCTCTCAGGTGGACTTCCGGGATTTGAATGCCAGGCCCCTGGCAGAAAGGAAGCGGGAAGAGGAGAAGCAGAAGCACCTGGACAGAGTCCACAGGGAAAGCGCTGACCGGGCCTTGAGGGAGATGGAAGGCAAGTGCGTGGCCCGGGGGGCCCCTTGGTCGCCGTGCCTCTCCCCAGTGGGCAGGTTGGGTTGGGACTGTGCCTCCAGGGGCCACTGTGCCTGTTCCCTCAGTGGCCAGACGTCCTGTGGCTGCCTGCGGGAGGCTTCCTGGCAGATCCCGGGTGAGCAGGTGTGGCAGGGCCTGCGGGTCGCTGGCTGAAGGCCCTCTCTGCACTGTCCTCGTGGCCCGTCCTCTTTCCCCCGGATTTCCACCACGTACTTCCTGGCTGCCAGCCCTCCTTGTGGGCGCGTCGACCAGGCGCGGGGCATTGGATCGTAGGCCCAGGGCTGTGATTACCCCCTTGTCGAGCTCCCTCAGACAGGCCTGAGAATCCTGCACACACCTGTTCTGGGTGTCGCCACGCCTTGTGGCCTCTGGGAAGCCCAGGCTAAGGGGCAGCTTGCAGGGGGCGGTTGTAGCCCTGGTGGTGTAGAGGCTGCCAGGAGGGGTCGCTGTTCTGGCCGCAGCGAGGCGTGGAGTGGTGATGGCATTCTGCTGCCCTGGCAGGAAGCGTAGCCTGTCTGGGATACACCGCCCTGGCCCGCTGCACCCCACCCAGGAGATTGGCTCGTGGCAGTGTTCACACAGACTCCCACAAGCTGCTGCACAGCTGCGTCACAGGCCCAGTTGCTTAGCAGGGAGGCTTATTGAGTAGTTAAAAGCTGCTGCGACAATGTGCATCAGGGTGTTGGCTTTTCTTGGGGAGAAAGAAGCCTATGGGGTGTGGGTGGCGTGCACAACCTCAGCCCACCTGGGGCCTTAGTTCTGGGTCAGGTGCTTTTCGGCTGTAGATGACAGAGTAAGCATGTGTCCCGCTGTCTTGGCAGAAATGTCTGAAGAGATCGCGTGCTGCCTAACGGAGGTGGAGAGCTGCTTCAGGCTGCTGGTGCCCCTGGACATGGGCCCGTGCCTGGAGGCTGAGCTCCCTGACCAGGCGTCGGCCATGTCTGTGGAGGGCGCCCCTTGCTCCCAGAGCCCCGGCCGGGGAACCCCACAGGGGCCTGGTTCTCCCCACCCCCAAGATGAGGAGCGGCCGTGCTGCAGCAGGGACCTGCCTGCCTCCGCGCACCACGCAGGAGCTGCCGGCCCCGGGGCTCCCTCGGAAGATGATGAGGACAGTGACGCAGAGGAGTTCGTGCGGAGCCACGGGCTGGGCTCGTACAAGTACAGCCTGGATGTGGAGCTCTCCTCGGGTAACTGGCTCTCTGCGGTGCCCACACTGCCACCTGGCCCACGGTGTCCCGTGGCTGAGCTGAGCCTTGGGCCAGCTTGGGGAATGCCATCGTGAGAGGCCTTCCCAGGTGGCTCTGCGCTGGGCTGCTCTGCAGTGCCAGGCCTCTGTGGCCGTGGGCCAGCCACAGAGAGCTCACGGGCTTCTCTGTCGTCTGCAGCACCCCACAGGCCGTCAGAGGGCAGGGAGTCCCTGGCAGGCCATGTGAGCCTTCTGCCCAGGTGCTCGTGCGCCATAGCGCTCTGCCCCTGTATAGGAGGAAAACGCAGCTTCTTGCTGTGTTGACGGTGGCAGGGATGTGGCACGCAATCACACGTGGCCCGTGGCTGCGCCTGGGGTGCTAGGCAGTTTTCCATCCTCCTCCCCCCTGGGGCCTGGCTTTCTGACAGGGACCACGTGCTTACCACGAGGGGTACCGGCCGACGGGTTACGGCTCTTTCAGGGTACACAGCCTCAAGTCACTGTGTCTGGGGTGGCTGCCTCTTTGAAAGTGACCGTAGCACGTGTCCCTCCCCCTGGGGGAAGCACTTGGGTTCTGTGATGGTTGGGAGACCTGGGTCCCCAGGACTCGGCCAGCGCCGAGGGCCTAGTGCTTTGGAAGGCCCCTGGGGTAACCTCAGGAATGAGCTGGCAGGATGCCCTCCGTGCAGACGCGGCACGTGCTGCGCTGATGTCCACGGCCCCTTCCACTCCTGCTACCCGCCTTGCTGCGGATGTGCACAGCCACTTGCAACACCATGAGCTCCATGTGGGGGGCGCCTGGCAGAGGTCTGCAGAAGTGGGGTGCTTGTTGGAAGAAGGCAGAGACAGTGGGGGCCAGTGAGGCTGGCCAAGTGGGCCGGGGCCATCCTGAGCAGCAGGAGGAGGGGGTGGCTCTGGGTCACTGGTGGAGAAGGCTCTCCACAGGCAGACTTGCCCTCAGGGAGACAGTACAGTCAGGCCGGGTGGATGGAATTATGGGAGGCAAAGCCATGTGAGGAGAGGCCTTGGTGAGGAGCCAGCGCCTGCCCAAAACCATGTTTTTGTTCACAATTGACAAGTAGCTGGGACCTGGTAGGACTCCAGCGTTTCCCCATAGGCTGTGATGGCCTCTGCCATGTGGGCAGCCTCGGAGTCCTCCTGTGACCTCTGTTTACCTTGTTCCAGACGGCCTGAAGGTGCAGGAGAGCGAGGACAACCTCGCCGTCCTCCACGCTGCCCGCGACGCCCTGAAGCTCATCCAGAACAAGTTCCTGCCTGCCGTGTGCTCCTGGGTCCAGGTGAGACCGGGCGCCTGGCCTGCAGGTTCTCCCTTGTCCAGCTGAGAGGGAGGGGGTAACGGACAGAGCGGGGGGTGGGGGGAGAGGCGTGGAAAGAGCTGGGCGTGGGCACCTCCTAGGAGACCGGGCGCCTGGCCTGCAGGTTCGTCCCGTCTAGCTGAGAGAGCGAGGGGGTAACAGACAGAGCGGGGGGTGGGGGGAGAGGCGTGGAAAGAGCTGGGCGTGGGCACCTCCTGGCGGGGACGGGCTGTCAGGGCCCTTGTGACCTGCCGCCTGTTTTGCAGCGGTTCACCCGTGCAGGGATCCACAGTGGACGCCTGAAACGCGCCCTTGACCTGAGGGCGGAATTGGAACTTGCCCTGAGGAAGTACAGGCAGCTGGACATTGAGCCCGAGGGCGGCCCGGGGCACATGGTGAGCGCATGGGGCATGGCGGGCCCCGGGGCTCCGCACTTGGCTGCTGCAGCAGATGGAAGTTACTGGGGCTCCAGAAGGTTCTGGTTTCCTCCTCCCCAGAGCTGACGTCCTGCAGTGACAGCCCCAGGCCGGCCTCTTAGCTGTGGCCCGGCCACTCTCCTTGGTCTGGCTCAGGCCACGGTGGTAGCGATGCTCCTGCTGTCTCAGTGCCTCCCTCTCCCCCTGCGTCGTAGCCAGGAGCGTGAGGTGCTGAGCCCCCTGTGGAGGGCATCTCCAGGGAGCCTGAAGAGCCAGGCCATACTCACCCCGTGGTCTAGTGATATGGGTGGGGCCTTTTAGGGAGTCACCCACAGAGAGGGCACCCTGGCCTGGTGAGCAGCACCGTCAGCCAGAAGAGAGACCCACAGAAACCTCCGGGGCCACTAGAGGTGAGCGTGGAGACCCGAAGGCCACCTGTCTGGGATCTTGTGGCACCTTGGGCCTGGCGGGTTTGGGAGGTCTTGAGGGAGGAGCTGGGCCTCTCAGGCTAGTCTGTGGGTGGGTGCTACACCCTGAGCAAGCAGCTGGTGTCAGAGAGTTGTGGGGGCGCCTGGGCAGGGCTGGATAGCATGGTGCCAGCCCCTGTTGTGGGCCCCTGGTGGTCACAGGTGTGGCCATGCAGTGACTCCGGAGTGGTCAGGATCATTGGCACTGGGTGTGCCGCAGCATAGCCGGAGGCCAGAGGGCGCCACTGTGCCAGGACCTGGGGGGTGCGGACCTGGAGCTGGGTCCTGCTCAAGGGTGCTCTAGGCCTGCTGGGGTGGAGAGGGTGCTGCACTTAGCGCACTTGAACTTTAGATCCCAGAAGCCTAGGACGGTCACAGCCGGGGCTCTTGTCGCCCCAGGCCCCAGCCGATGGGCATCTTCCCACCGTTGGTGGTCTCTCAACTGATCTCAGAGCAGATGCCAGGCACGTCACTTTCTAGGATTGTTGTTGTTAGGTGCTGTCGAGTCACATCTGACCGATAGTGGCCCTCATTGGGTTTTCAGTGGCTGATTGTTTCGGGATTGCTTCAGGAGTGGATTGCCACGTCCTTCTCCTATTTTTGCAGTGCTGGGAATCGAACCTGGGTCCTCAGAGGGTACAGTGCAACACTCTGCCAACTGAGCTAAGCCCAAGCCCACTCTCCAGGGTACCTGAGCCTAAACCTGGAGCTGAGACCAGGCTCTGGATCCTGAACCCCAAGCCCAGACCTGTGTCCTGAACCGGGCCCAGAACTCAGACTGCAGCCCAGTGGAGAGGGTGCCGGTCCTGGCCCGAGGCAGGCTGGCCCGTGGAACTCTCCCTACTAGAAAAGAGCTCTGGGGTGGAAACAGGACTTTGTCAAGGAAGAGTTCGAGTCCGAAGCCATTGAGGGCTCAATCTGGAATCAAGAGTGGCTAACACCTCACGTCCAGCTAGGGACCGGGGTTGACCACCCTCTGGCAGCTGGGGTGGGGTGCAGGGGGAGGGGCCATGCTGCCCCTGAAGTGGGAAGGGGCCCCTGCTGCCTGCTGGTCCTGCTCTACAGAGGTGTGTGCAGCCTCTGAACCAGCAGAGGGCGACCTTGCTTCTCCCTTGGGTCACGCCAGTCCCACAGTTTACGGCCCCTTTGGGGGACACAGGGTCTGCCCAGCAGTGTTTTGTGGGTGCTGCTCATGTCTTATGAGAGTTAGATTTGATGTGTCCGTTTTCTAAGAAACAAGCTCTGTGAATGTGGGGAACTCGTGCCCACAGCGGAAAGCGGTTTGCAGTGGTGGAGGCAGGCGGCTGCTCCCGTCGGCACAGCGGCAGTCTGGAGGAGTCTGTCCTGAACCTGCAGGCTCAGGCTTCAGGCCCTTTAGAGCAGCAGGTTTGGCCTGGATGAGAGCTGTGTGGGTTCCCCATCACCACAGCCTGAGGCCACTGTCCAGCCGTGGGCCTGGGCCCTTCTGTCAGGACGTGGCCAGCCCCTGCTTGTGCAGGCCAGCCTCTGCTTGTGCAGCCCGCAGGCTGCCGTGTTGCTGATGGCCGTGGCTGGGGCAGGGGTGGCCACAGGCCGCTGGGATTCAGGGCGTCTCTGTGGAGCTGCAGGGGCCATTGGGCAGCACAGGCTGTCTCAGCAGCCTGGACCCTGCCAGCCCACACTGTTCCGTTGGGACCCCAAGCCTCCAGGGTCCCAGGAGCCTGGCTATGGTGTCGGCCAGGCCATGGAGTGCTGCTGCCCCTGCCCTCACCCCTCAGCTCCGTGACTCCTGGTGGCCACCGAGTGGCCGCTGGCCATGGGGCCTGCTGCATGGAGAGCATGCGTGGGGGGGGCGGGGGACGTGAGTTTCCTGGGTCAGGGCTCTAGTCACGCTCAGCCACCCCGAGTGCTGCAGCTGGTGTCCCTGGAGCGCCGGGAGGCTGGCCTTGCCTGGGCAGCACTGCGCACCCACAGCCCTGCTGCCCGTGCTGAGGCCACTGAGCTCAGGAGACGGGGTAGGGCGGCCTGGCCACCTGCCACTCTCTGCTTGGGCCCACGAGCCTGAGTTTGCTTGACCCCTGCATAGCCTGCCCCCTCTGGCTGCCCAGTCTTCTGGCTTGTGGTCTGGTCAGGGCGCTGGGCCCACGGGGGGCAGGGACCCTGTGTGGTGCGAGGCCACTGGGCCCCTAGAGGTGGGCATTCAGCCGCTGGTACCGCGGCCTCGCAGAAGGCAGACCAACGTGTCAGCTGAGGGGCGTTTCCCAGGCCCTCCTCCACAGACCAAGTTTAGCAAAAGGTATCTCTCTGAAGTCCTCAGAGATTTCGCTCCCCGCAGCTCCCAAGCGAGCAAGGAGCCTCTTGGAGATGAAGCGATTGGTGGTTCCCTGGCTGTGAGTGGCAGCCCTGGGCTCAGGTGAGCGCCGCTTCCCAGAATAGCCACGGCTGCGGCAGCAGAGGCCTATCTGCCCATCGCCCCTCCTGCTCCCCCGCAGCTCCGCGCCAGGCCCGCACAGGCCTGCACAGGGCAGGTGGGGCCAGCTAATGAACGTCGCTGTCGATTAGAGCTGTTTTAATTAGAAATTACAAACGAGGTGTTCTTCACTAATTTCTAAATAAAATTTACAGAGGGTTTAAATCATTCCCCTTAGCGTTTGCCCCCTTCCTGTGGGATTGGCATCGTTAACCCCGTGTGTAGAACAGGCCGAGTGGGGACTGCTAATTCCATAATGCACGATTTAGACAGTTCAGAACTTCTAACAAATGTGTAAGAGACCGAAACAAATCCGACGCTAATAGTTGAACTCAGAGGACGTCGGCATGGGCCCAGGGCAGGCACCCACGTCCCCGCTTCTCCTTCCCTCTGGCAGCTACCTGGGACCAACTCCAAGTCTTCTCTCCATGGTTCCCTTGGCCGTCTGTTGCCATTGGTTCTACATAATACTGTTTTCCTGTTGACGTAGTTGTTCCGTCTTCAAAAAATACTTGAGCCAGTTTAAATATGTCTAAGTATTTGTTTTATAGAGCGTCTCCGCGACGGCGCCGTTTGGAAGGAGGCTGGGGATAAATCTTAGCTGGATCAATGTGGAGGGTCATTTGGTAGAGTTAGTTTCCTCCTCCTCCTGTTACAGAAGAGCTGTAATAATCCACGGCTGCCTCATTCGTTAAACTGATAAAAATCCCTGGAAAACTTTTAAATTGCCTGCCTTTTAATTATGTAGCTCCGAGCACCAGGTAGTTCCTATTGTGTAATTAACAGACTAGCATTCTCATGCCTGGCGGGTCAGATCCGGGACCTCAGGCATCAGCCTGTCCGTCCGAGTCGTCAGCAGCTGCCCTCTCCTTCCTGGGCTGTCCGGCTGCTCAGTCATGTGGCCACAGCACCTGCTGGCACGTCTGCCGGCCAGTCTCAAGGGTGGCCTGGCAGTCACATGGCAGTGACCGCGGCTCATCCTCACCTGCTCATGGCAGTGGCAGTCTGAGCCCCTGGCCCTGTGTGTGGCTGGCTGGCTGAGCTGGGCCCTGGCCTGTCCTCCACACCAGCCTCCCCCAGGGCTCTGTGGGCCTGTAGCTGAGCCCTCTGCCTGCTCTTCCCTCGCTGCTGCGTGAGGTGAAAAGGACAGCGGCAGAAAACCGAGGCGGTGACACGCCGGACTGCCAGGCACGCAGGGGAAGACGAGGGAACTAAATCAGCGTTGCAGGGACCTTGTGCAGCAGTGGGGCTGGCGAATAGCCTTCCTGGCCCCGCGCTCCCTCCGTCATGCTGAAGGCCAAGGCGTGTGTGGGGAGGGGTGGCCCCCACTTCCGGCAACCTCGGCCCGTGAGGGTGGGGAGAGCGGCTCAGGCCCAGCTGTGGCCTCCATGCCAGCTTAGAACACGGCAGTTCTCTGGCTTTCCCTGGCCCCAGGTGTCCAGCTGCCCTCAGAGCCCCGTCCAGAACGAGCCCCTGGCCACGTGTCTCCCCTCTTACTCCTGAAGGAACTGCGGAGGAGACGATTTTATCATCCTGTTTCGCAGATGAGAAAACTGAGTCCAGGGGAACTTGGGTGGCCGAGGCCCAGCCACCCCAGCAAGAAGGGCGCCAGGTGAATTTGGCATCGGCACCTCTTGTGGCCTCGCGCCTTCCAGAGGCTTCCCGCTGGCCACCTGAGTGGGAGCTGCACACTCACTGAGATACGGCCCAGGGCAGGGCCCCGCCCCACGTCCGGGGAGAGGCTGCGCATTGTTCCTGGGTCAGCGCAGGGGAGCGTGGGCTCCCTTTCCTCTACTCAGTCAGCTTTCTCTGTGAGCCTGTGGTGTCTGACTGGACGGGTCTGGAGTCGTCAGTTGCTCTGAGATGCCGTTCACACCCCATCAGGTACCACGCTGCTGGTGGAGGTTAGGTGGCCTCCGGGTAGCTCAGCCTGCGTCCCTGGGCCGCTCGCTCCACCCCACCCAGCAGGAACGTCTTATATGTAACCCCAGGAGAACAGGCTGCCCTGGTCCAGATCTGTCCATCTGGGGAGTGTCTGGCCTGCGTCCGCCTAGGCCACCTGACCTCATTTGGTTGCCCTGTGTCCTCTCACCTGACTGGCTGGCTGCTTGTCTGGACCCAGCGCGGATTCTGGCCCCAACCTTGCCCTGGAAATTGACCTCCAGCCAGGTTCAACCCGAGGCCTCACCCCTGACACTTCCCGGCAGGCCAGGCACGGCTGTCAGGCCCAGGTCCTGGGGAGCTGGGGCTCTGGCCAGACCCCGGGCTTGCTGTGCACACTGGTGCTCCAAGGACAAGTTGTGCCCACCCTGCTGTTGGCGCTGAGTTTGGATCAGGAGAGAAGGGAGCGTGCCTGGCAGTCTGTGCTGTGTGGCCCTGAGGTGAGGTCTTTGTGGTGTGTAGCTTCTCAAGGAGACAGTCACGCCAGAACACGGTGACTTGCTCCAGCGGCATTTTCAGACTCTCGCTTGGGCGGTGAGTCTGAGCCTGTGGTGCTGTGACTGCATCCAGGTGGGTTCAACTTGGCCCTGGCGACTCTGCTGCTCGGTGTCTGTTCCCTCACGCTCACGTGGCCCGTGCCTGGCGCCCTCTGTCCTCTGAAGGTGCGTCCCTGGCAGCTGAGATGCACATGAGATATTGGCCTGGCCGGGCAATTTGCACGGCCTTCCAGGGAGGGCATTAGCATATAAATAGCAGATGCAATGACGACCATCACAGCTGAGCACGTTTAATTTTTAGTTTATAAGATAGAATGGGTTTTTAAATGCATAGCCATCAAGCGGCTGAAAGACAAATGCAGTTTGGAACTCACTTGTCTGACGAGGCCTTACATCATTTTTTTTTCTAAAAAGGAAATAGACACACATAAAACTGAACAAAAGTGATTTCTTGGGTGAAAAGTAATTGAGATTGCGCCCCAAGTTAATTAGATCGTACAAAATTTATTTAATGGTCCCAGCTGTATCTCCAGGTCGTGGGCTTGGCGGGCCACCCGCTTCCTGGACACCGGGACGCGGGTCCCATTCCTTCGCAAATAATTAGCACTCACCACCCGACTTCTGTAAACTGATTGCATTGTATATTTCCGCGTTTTATTGCTTGTTTAATTATGATCGTGGAGACTCATTTTTCTAAATCCTCTTAACTGTGGGCGAGAATCAATTTGTATAAAGCCAGCACTACCCCCAGCCCCTGTGGTGACGGTGGACAGGAGTGTCTGGTGTGTGGGCGGATGACGTTGTCCCTTTGTAGGTATCTGTAGTTCCTGCCTGGGGCCATCTCAGGAGGAGGCTGCCGATTGGCGGCGGGGCTCTGAGATCTTGCCTTGGCTGTCCATCTGGTGGAGGCGTCCAAGGACTGCACCTGTCGAAAGGCATGGGCGGAGCCCTGAGCCCCGGGGAGGCGCCCCCTGTCCTGCACCCTGTGGGTTGGTTCTTCGTGTTTCGCTTTGTGGTGTTCCATGACAGGAGAAATCTCGACCCCTAGACGGGTTAAAGGCAAAACACTCTTGAGAACATTTCTCAGTTCTGACCCCATCTTGGAGATGTCTCCCTTTCTGGTGACTCTTCAGCAGTGTGAGCGCCTTTCCAGGACACTTGGGGGTCTGGCCCCTGTGCAGGCCCCTGAGCGGGCTGCTGTGTGCTACAGGCATCACCCCCTTCCTGTTGCTGGCCTCCGATCTCATGGCGGACCTCGAGGGCAGGTCGCCACCGGTGCAGCCACCACCCGTGATTGTTTTCCTTGGCGGTGAATGGAGGCCAGTCTGTACGCTCAGGACTGTTTCACATGGGCCTTACACTTCCCTTTGGGCCATGCTGCCTTTCCCAGGGGCTGTCCCTTGTGACCAGGGTGCTTCCTGTCTCTGAACAGGCTGCAGGTGAGACTCCTGAACACGTCATACGAGTGTCTAGCAGCCAGTGGCTTAGTACTCTCCCTGCCATCTCCCACGTCACTGCCCTGATGGCACACCTGATGTCAGCTGCCCACAGTTACGTTGGCACCGTGGATTTGCAACATCCCTGTTTACTGTACGTGAACTAAAACCTGAATACAAGCCAGGCGCCGTGGCACACCTGTAATCCTAGTGACTCAGTAGGACGAGCCAGGAAATCCTCCAATTCAGGGCCAGAGGCAGCCTACACAAGTTAGCAAAACCCTGTCTCAAAAAATAAAAGGCCTGGGGGTACAGCTCAGGGGTGGAACATCCTGAGTTCAATCTCCCAGTACTGCCAAAAAAGAAAAAAGAAAACCACCTGAATATAGTGGCTTTCGAGCTTAACTTCAGTCTTAGCAGCGCGGTCTCTCTATTCCAGTTGTTAGTCTGAGTGCTTACCCCACTTTTGTGTAGTTTAGAAGCAAAGCATGGGAATGGCAGAGGGAGGCCACTGTGGCCCAGGAGAAAGCCCCAGGGTCTTCCTAGAGGCACAGAGTTGTTAACTGGGGCCTCGTGAGCACCCACATGGAGAGTATACAGCCCCAGGCCTCATCAGTGCTAATTTAGGAACAAAGAGGAACCCAGGCCTCCCAGTTTAATCACAGAAATAAACGCTTTTCGTCGGGGAGAAAGAAGGTATAATTCCTAATAGTTAGCAAAGCAGTTGAGTATTTTTAGGAAATGGAAATTTGATAAAAGTCCCCAGCGAAATCCAAGGGTGTGAGCAATAAGCATAATATTTTATGAAAATGACCCCCATATTTAAAACCTGGCGCTGTATGTTATGCATTGTAGCACCCAGTCCACATCTACCTTTTAGAAAATTAAAACACATAAATTCTGTTTAGTGTTTGATACGCGCTGCACTAGCCGAGACCGTAATGCCCTAAAACCTTGGGCTGCTTTCCACCTTTCATAAATTCCTGGGTAGATTCTATACAAAAATAATTTTCAGGTCCGTGGCTCATTGTTATTCAAACGTGATTGATCGTCGTCATTTGCTCAGCTCGGGAGTTAAGTGCCCCTGTCATTTCCAAAGAGTATAATTGGGACGTTTCACAGGTCAGCGGTGGAGACAGGCTTCCCTTTTGATCAGTGTTAGACTGATAACAAAAATTACAGTTTCCAATGATTAATGTCTCCTGTGCCTCTCAGATGCCTGGCCGTGGGCTGTGCCCAAACACTGCATTTGCATCTGATTATACCTCACGGGCAGCCGCTCCCGGCAGGGGCACCGGCCCGCAGGCTCAGCCAGATGTGGCCGCTGATGCCCTAGGCCTTGGTGGCCACAGTGCGGGGCCAGCCCTCCCTGGGCAGCACTGGGCTGGGTGCGAGTCCGCTGGGCAGGCCTGGCCCTCCCTGGGCAGTGCTGGGCTGGGTGTGAGTCTGCTGGGCAGGCCTGGCCCTCCCTGGGCGGTGCTGGACTGGGTGCGAGTCCGCTGGGCAGGCCTGGCCCCCCTGGGCGGTGCTGGGCTGGGTGGAGTCCGCTGTGCAGGCCTGGCCCTCCCTGGGCGGTGCTGGGCTGGGTGGAGTCCGCTGGGCAGGCCTGGCCCTCCCTGGGCAGCGCTGGGCTGGGTGCCCTCCCTGGGCGGTGCTGGACTGGGTGCGAGTCCGCTGGGCAGGCCTGGCCCCCCCAGGCGGTGCTGGTCTGGGTGGAGTCTGCTGTGCAGGCCTGGCCCTCCCTGGGCGGTGCTGGGCTGGGTGGAGTCTGCTGGGCAGGCCTGGCCCTCCCTGGGCGGTGCTGGGCTGGGTGGAGTCCGCTGGGCAGGCCTGGCCCTCCCTGGGCGGTGCTGGGCTGGGTGGAGTCCGCTGGGCAGGCCTGGCCCTCCCTGGGCGGTGCTGGGCTGGGTGGAGTCCGCTGGGCAGGCCTGGCCCTCCCTGGGCAGTGCTGAGCTGGGTGTGAGTCTGTGGGGGCCGAGGGTTCCCCTCCATGCTAACTCTGGCCCACTTGGCTTGGCTCCTGGTGCCTGGTGGGCTCCTGCTCAGGGGGTCAGCGGATGGCTGTTCCTCAGGTTTCTTCCCCACTTCAGGAAACAAAGCCAGTGCCGTGCAGACCAGCGTGGGGTCGCTGGCGAGAGTGACTTTTTGGAATGGAAGCCTATGTCGGAACGGCCAAGGCTGTTCAGTTCTTCACTTACAACACTTAAGGGTCGTGCTGGTTGTCATCCACCTGGCAGGGACCTCCTCCTTGGGATGTGGCCACTACCCCTCTGCCAGGACCAGAGGCATCATGACCCCAGGGGCAGCAGGCCACAATTACCCTGCTGGGCCCCCTAGTGTGGCAAGTGGGCAGCGGGGTGGAGGGCTGCAGGCAGAACGGGGTTGCTGGCCTCTGGGGTGTGGGGTCCCTGGAAGGACACAGGCCAGTGAGAAGGTTAAGTGGGATTTCACCGGAGGCAGCTTCCAAGGGGGAGTCACCGCAGATGTTGGCGCCCACCGCTGTCTGGTTCTGGCCGCTTCCGTGTGTGTGGCCGCAGCCATAGGTGTGACGTGCACCAGCCCAGCACAGGCCACGCCTTTCCTGTGGGGAGCCAAGCCAAGGGGATGAGCCCAATGGGGTGGGTGCCGATACCTGCTCTCCTGGGGGGAAGTAGTCCTTCCTGTGCAGCTCTTATGTCCCCACAGGTGGGAGACGCACCTGTGCCCCCCAGGACCCACGAGGACCCCAGCTGTCCCCTAGCAAGGGAGGTGGCCTGGGGTTGGGGAATGCAGGTGGTTTTTATGGCTTTTAACAAGTCCGTCAGGGCAGAATGTTCCAGAAGTGCCTGTCCCTTTCTGTGGTCTGTGCTGGGCTGTGGTCCAGCACCCTGGGAGAAATCCACCGCGTTCAGCGGCCTCTCCTGACTGCTGTGGGGACAGACGCCTCCGTCCTTGAGCCTCACAGCTGCTCTCAGGGAGGACAGCACACACCAGAGTCCTAGGGCCTGGGGGCCCCGTCAGTGGCCTTCGCACATCTCTGAGCGGCCCCAGGTAGGAGCTGTGCAGGGACGCTGTAGCTGAGGCGCAGGAACGACCCTGGCGACTATCTTCAGTCCAGCCGTGGCCGATGCTGAAGTCCTGCACTACAGGGAAGACCCCACGGGGCCCGGGTCTCCTGATGTGGACCTGGGCGTGTTTCCACAGACAGAAGCCCCAGAGGACGGGGAGCCCGAGGACGAGGACGACTTTGTGGAGGTCCCAGAGAAGGAGGGGTACGAGCCTCACGTCCCCGAACACCTGTGGGCTGAGTACGGTGAGCAGGGCGGGGGCGGGGCCCGGGGAGGAGAGTCCCTACTGTGGACACAGCCTTGGTGCGGGGCCACTCCCTGGGGAGCTGGGCCTTGCCGGGCACCAGGCCTGCCCATCCTGCTGGCTGCCCCCTGCAGAGCTGTGTCAGTCATTGTTGCTTTCATTTAAAACTGTGGGGTCTTGTGCCCTGGGTTCCCCGTCCCACGAGGTCCTCTAGGCCCCGCTGCTGCCCAAGCCTTGGGGCAGGGACACAGTTTGGCGGGGATTCCTGTACATGGGGACTGCACCAGGGGTGGAGAGGAAGCAGGTCCTCGCCCGCCCCTGGGGCCCCCAGCGCCCCCTGTCCTGATGGGCAGCTGTTACCAGAGCACATGCAAGGATGACAGAGACGCCTCCCCAAGGAGATGGCTGGGGCTCTCTCGTGGGCGCCCTGGACTCCGAGAGGTGTTGGCGTGCCTGGTTCCTGCAGCTCAGGTGCCGTCTTGGTGGCTGAAGGGCAGGCAGGAGGTCCCCGGCCTCTCGGATGCAAGGTGGCCACCCCGTGTGCTCTGGGTGTTGAGCGAGGCGTCCCGCGCGAGGCACTCCTTCCCTGCCTGGTGTCTGAGCCCGGTGCGTCCATCTGCCCCACAGCGTGAACACAGCACAGCTGCCATGGGCTTCTCTTGCCTAGAATCTTCCTCTCTTCCAGAGCCACACTCTGCACCGCACGCTTGGGGCCCTCCAGGAAGAGGGGTGCGGACTGGAGTAAGGACAGGGCTCTGGGGCTCCCCGGCCACACTCAGGAAGCCTCTGCTCCTGCCGAGAGGAAGCGAATGAAAATGAGTCCCAGCCGCTCCAGGGGCCCGGACAAGGGAGTCTAAGATGAAACGCGCATTTGTTAGGAATTTAGGTGATTAGACAGCTCACGTGTGACGACGTGACCCGTTAGGGGTGTCATGCCAAATTAACACAGCCAGACTGCTAACGTCCCTCCACCTGTGTGGCCCCAGGCACCCACACTGCGCTGTCTGCACCGGCCAGGGCCAGGCAGGCAGGCCACGCACCTGGGGGTCATTGAGTGCGGGAGAGCTGGGAAGGAACCTCCAGCACCCAGGGCCTGGCTGGTGGCCCTCACTGAATGCAGCCTGGCCTAGCCTGGCCACCCAGGCTCCTCAAACACTCGACCCACTTGCTTCCCACCTGCCCAGCAGGGCTGTCCCCTGGCATGTGCCAGCCTGGCCCACTGGCCTCGGCAGCCTGCCTTGCAGGGCACACTCTGAGCAGTGGCCTTTGTGCCCCCCACCCCGAGGCTGCTCTACCCGTGAGCCCTCTGGCCTGACCCCCACCCCTCGTGCTCGGGATGGTTGTTCCACCCTGTCCTGGGCTGCTGCCCTTCCACCCAGCCCGCAGGCCCATGGCTGGAGTCTCACCCAGGACGGCCACACCTAATGCGGGGCACCGGGCAGTGTCTCAGGCACACCGTTGGGTCCCATGCCTGCCCTCCCTGCACCCTGCCACTCTCAGCTGGACTAGGCCCAGGTTCCGGGCGGTGCGGTCCTACTGTGAGTGTGTTAAGGTCCCCAGGGTCTGGGACCGTGAGCGGCAGGAACAGGCAAGGCAAGGAGCACCTGGTCCACCCCTTCCTTCTCAAGGTCCCGCAGCTGAGGACCCTGGGCAGTGGGTGGCACCTGCCTGTGCACCTCACCGGGGGGCCTCGCTGACCAGGCGTTCTTCGGCCCTCCTCGGTGGCCTTGCCTTCCCCGCAACCCCAGGGCTGGCCCAGGGCACCTGGGGTCGTCAGGGGCACGTGGGAGCCTGGGCAGCCCTGAGCCTGGGCTTGTGGCTGTGCTGGAGATCTGTGGCCTGGGCCCTGTGCACCCCTTACCTGACGCTTCGCGGCAGGCATTGCTCAGGCAGGGAGCGGTGGGAGTCGGGCCACGTGGCCCTGGTTTGTGGCCTCCTGGTTTGTGGTCACACAGACCAGGGCTGGGAGTGATGAGCAGACACAGGTGATTGTTCTCAACGAACAGTTTCCTTTCATCCAAGGAGGAGGTCACTTCTGGCCTGCCGCTCGCAAGTGGCTAAGCATAGTGGCGACGACTCGAGAGTGGCCAGCAGTGATGGCCACGGTGATGGCAACCTCTGTTCAAGGGCACTCTGCCACTGTCCCCTTGACTTACGTCCAAGAAATGGGCTCACAAGCAGTGAAGCCTTTGCCAGCTGGTGACGGGAAGTGATGGGGCCGTGGCAGGTCCCTCAGCTCCTGTCTGGACGTGGGCCTGCGTCCCCCCACGTCGGGTGGCTGTGACAGTCGGCAAGTCGAGCCCAGCAGAGTGGCCGGGCTATAGCCAGCCCTGCAGCCTGTGCCAGCCTTGCTGGGACACTCGCTTCATGGCGCCCCTGAGCAGCTGTGCTGAGGCGGCACCAGCTCTGTAGGCAGTCCCAGGTGGCCGTGGGGCTGGCACTCCGGCCCAGCCTTGCTCGCAGCTCTCCTCGTTGGGCATTCCTGCTGCAGAGCGGTTTATGAGCCCCAGCCGGTGGCCGCGGGCTCCGCCACTGAGCGCTTGTTACACAGCAGCGATCCCCGGGCTCCTGCTCTGGTCCTTGGCGGCCCACCTGTGACCGCCCTCTCTTCCAGACTGTGTGGGAGCGGGCTCAGGCCCACAGGAGGAGCGGCCGGGGCCGGGGCCGGGTCTCCGTCTCAGTTTTGCAGGCAGGACAGAGACCCTAGTGGTTCTATGGCCTCTAATTCGTCCCTTTTCTTGGAAGGCTCCTGACGCCGGTCTTTAACCTTGACGGCAGCAGTGGAGAACGGGGTCTGGGGCAGGTGCCATTCCTGCCTGTTCTCTAAATGGAGTCCAGTGGAAAACAGATGGTAGAGAAAGCAGCTGGGGCAGGCAGGGTGGGCAGCCTGCTGCAGCAACGACCTCAGGGCCAGCCCCGCCTTCCAAGGCCAGTCATCAGCAGTGCCCAGAGACGTCTAGGCAGGGCATGGGGAGGGCACCAGACCCACAGCGAGACCCCTGGTGGGGAAGGGGCCGAAAGCCCCACAGTTATATCACAGGGGGGTGCCCTTGAGAGCCCTGGGAAAGTAAACCAGTGACCCTGGCGCTCCGGGGGCGTCGAGGGACGGAGGAAAGGCGGGCTCAGTCCATAATACTAGTTTATATTCTGTCGCTGTTTTTCCAATTAAACGCGGGCGAATCTGAAGTGTTAGATTCAGTCTAAATCCACACGGCCGGGGAAGCTGGTCCCTCTTTCTTTCCCATTTCTTTCTCTGAATTTTCACTGAGGGGCTTTTATCTTCCCCTTAATCCTACCATTTCTGTCAGGACATAATCTCTTTCTCAAATTTACATTTTAATTACAAGGCCAGCTGAACTAGGTAAAATCAATAATGTCAGGCTCGGCAGCCTAACTTTGTGCCGAGCCCCAGCCTCTCCATTTCCTCCTATCGATTTATCTCTCCCGCACTGTCTGCTTTAGTGCTTCAGGCAAATAGGTGCCACTTGGTCAATTTAAACAAAAAAGAGGATTTGGACATTTTTATGATTCTTTCTAAAAGCAAGCGTGGGAGCGCGTTTGAGCCAAGATACCGCACTGGCATCAGACACTGCAGGGCTGGCCGTGTGACCGCAAGGTGGGTCGCAGAATGGCTCCTTGCAATTCCCGGGGACGCACCCCGCCTTGGCGCGTGAGGAGTACTCTCTGCTTTTTGGGTTTTACTTTGGAAGTATGTCAGCGAGATTGATTTTCTACGACAGTGTGAAGATGGTGGTGTGTCCAGGGCCCTGAGTGTTTACCCTGCTCTAACGCGCTTACCCATCTCCTTAATGGCTTAAAACAACAAATCAATGAAAAATATATTTCATTCTTGTAACTCTTAGGAATTCTCATATTGATCTTTGGGCTGCGATTGTATCTATCTAAATGTCACATTGTTCACTTATCAGCCTTACCTCCCCTTGCCGCATGCACACGTGTGTGTGTGCCTGTGTGTGCCTGTAGGGGTGGTGCTGACCTCCCGCGTCCGCCCAAACACTGAGGGCATTTGGCAGTGTTTGTGAGCTAAACGTGGGGTGGTGTTCCTCCTGATGGAGCAGGGCGGGGGTCGCCTGGCATCTTCCAAATGCATAGCACACCTGGGACCCCACCGCCCTCTCCAAGTGGCCTGTCCGTGCCCTCTGCACTCGGCCATGATAGTCCAAGAGATAGGTGTGGATCCCGCACCGCAGGCAGGCTGTTCTAGACCAGTGATTGGCAGGCGTTCTCTACAAAGGGCTTTCCGGGCACATCAAGTCTCTGCCACAGTTCTTAACTCTGAAGGAAGCCACAGACCAGACGTAAGCAAACGAATGGGGTTCAGTCCCGAGAACACTTGGTTCATACAGACATGCAGTGAACCAGATTGGCCCAGAGCCGGCCAGCCCCGCGAAGTCCTGAAGAGCCGCTGTGTGCGCCGTGGCTAGCTGACCTCTGCTCCAGGGGGCTCACATCAGGGCTCCACACGTCGCAGGTCCTGTGGCCCTTGCCCTCCCTGATCCTCAGCGCGTGGACTGGCCACAGCCGTGCTGATGAGCACCCCCGTAGGTGCCTGGACCTCATCCTGTCTGTATCTGTCTCCGCTCATCGCCCCTTCACAGGTTCCTTATATCCTCTTTTTAAACTTATAACCCAGTTTTCCTGATCTTGACGCACTGTCTTGGCTCCGGTTCTTGTTCACACAGCCTCCTGTTACTCAGGAGGATCTTGTGTAGATGACACATGGCTAAATGTCTCTAACCACGTCTGTCTTCCCACGGTTTAATCTATGGTCACTCTGACACCCAACAGTTCATTGCATGCTTTTGTTTTCTACACTTCTGCTCTTATTGTTATTGTTTGGTCTACCACCCACCCACACACACACCTTTTATTTGCCGGAACAACTTTCCTCCTACTGGTTTTACTTATTTTTTTTTTGTGGTAATTGGGGGGTTGAACCCAGCGCCTTGCACATACTCTGTAAATGCTCTACCACTGGGCTGCACCCCCAGTGCATTATCTATCTTTTAACTTCTGAGACAAGGATTTGCTAAGTTATTCAGGCTACCTCGGGTTTCAAACTTATGATCCTCCCGCCTCCACCTGCTGAGTTGCTAGGATGAGAAGTGTGTGCCATTGCACCCGGCTCTGCTGCTGGTTTTACAAAACGATTAATGTCTCCTCCTTCTTTTGATGGCTGTCCCTGATTTTTGAAAGAGTCATAAATATATTTATTATTCACTGTTTACTTTTTTGTGATGCTGGGAATTGAACCCAGGGCCTTGTGCCTGCTAAGCACATATTCTACCACGGAGCCACACCCCAGCCCCTCCCTCACTACTTGTTTTATAGTTTCTCAGTTTCTATACTGTGCCTCTTGCATGAGACCAGTAACCGACACCCTCCCCTCCCACCTCCATCGCGTCAGACCCAGGTGATGACTTAATTCTGGTTGTGATAGATACTTGGGGGGAGGATAGAAAGTGTAACAGTTATTTACTCATTGTTAGCCCCCTTGTCCTGGCCACCTCGTTTACTTTTCTTCTTGATGGATCACTTGCTCTAAGGGTGCTTTCAAAGGATCTTTGAAGCCGGACACCAGGGTACACACCTGTAATCCTAGTGACTCAGAAGCAGAGGCAGGAGGATCATGAGTTCAAGGCTACAGGCAGCTTGAGGTAACTTGGTGAGACCCTGTGTAAAAATTTTAAAAAGAAACATAGACTGAGGGTGCCCCTTGATGGTAAAAACATTTGCAAAAGCATGCATGAGGCCCTGTTTTCAACCCTCAGTACTGAAAAAAAAAAAAAAAAAAAAAAAGCCCAAGGGGTCTTTGAATGGTGGCCCTCATACGGTCTTACGCCCTCAGGGCCCTTGTCCAGTACTTGTAGCTGGCACACAGCAGCTTAGCTGGGTATAAAATTGTGAGCTTGGCTCTTGTACGGTTTTGTTTGTTCGTTTTGCAGTGCTGGGGTTTGAACTCAGGGCCTCAGGCATGCTATGTAAGTGCTCCGCCACTGGGCTACATCCCCTGCCCTTATCTGTATACTTTCAGGTTGACCTTCTATGGCCATGTGTTCACTGCAGCTGCTCAAAGTGCTGCTGCCAGTGGGATTTTGATTTCTCTGAATGTGTCAGCGTTTCCTAGTCTTTAACGTTCTTAGACTTCCCTCTGACGTTCCCAGCCATAGTTCTCCTGCTGCCTCTTCTGGCACTCGGTGAGCCCTCTGATTCCAGGAAAAGTTGGCTCATTATCTCCTCAGCCATGTCCTCGAATTATTTTTTCTTTCCTCTGAGATTCCAGAAATGAGGACACTGGTCCCTACATATCTGCCCTCGCACCTCTGGGCTGCAGGAGTTTGCTCTTGTACACTTCACTGGCCCCTGTGTCCTTCAGCCACCCAGCCTGTCATCGCTCACCTGTGGTTCTCCACAGCCCTCCCCTGGCTGCCTCTGAAGCCCCTGCCCACTCGGCCTCCCTGGGTGCCTGGCCCTTTCTGGTCTCTTCTCTCTCATGGCAGGACGCTCTGAAGCCCTGGCTCCCCTGCCAGGGCACGCGGGGTGGGGGCTGGGGTCCAGGCTGGGGCCCCTCAGCAAGCCCAGGGTCAGACTCAAGTCCTGCTTGGCCAGGCATGGGGAGGACAGGACAGCCTTTCAGGAGAGCAGGGGTGGACCAGGGCTCAGCAGTGTTGGAGGCTCTGTCCCCATCCTGCCCTGGGGACTTCTGTCAGCATCCCCGGCTGTGTCCTGCGGGGACGCTGGTGAGGTGCCGGTGTCACAGCCTTGCTGAGCTAGTGGCCTCCTGCTGGTTGGGCACTTGGCATCTTCTGGGCAGCCACGGGAGAACGTTTGAGGCCCGGGGCCCAGCCTTGTCCCCAGCTGCCCCCTTTGGCCTTCCTATGATTTGGCAGAAGCCCAAAGCAGCCCTGGCCGTTTCTCTGGAGACCAGTGCAGGGAGGACGGGGAGAGGCTGGGGTCCCAGCGCGAGGCTGCCGGACGCTTGAGCACAGGAGCCGGGCGCAGACTCGCGACGGGGCATACCACTGCCTTTCCTCCCTCCACCCTACTTGTCGGGGGGCGGTGGGGTGCATACCGGGGACAGCCTCCCCAAGTGGGGTCAGATGTGGGGTGTAGGAGGCTCTGTCCTTACGGTGGGCAGCCTCGGGCGCAGGTGAAGCGGCTGCTGCACACATGTGGCGAGGCCCCCGGGCTCCAGTGCCCTGGCCAGTCCAGGTGGTGGCCCCTGTGAAGCCAGACCACCTGGACCTCTCACCTGAGTGCCGCCTGTCTGAGAGGTCGAGGTGACAGGCCACCTCACGGGCCGAGAGAGGATTCAGTGCCCTCCCACTCGCAGGCTGCACCCTGGCCGCAGGGCACTCTGGGGGGCGGTCAGGAGCGCTCATGTGTCCATTACAGGGCTGGAGCCGACGGTTCTGCCACAGACTGCGAAGAAAGACACAGCTGCGTGGCGCCTCCAGGCAAAGGAGCAGATGAGAAGGGAAGAGGCAGCGTCGGACCCAACCTCTGCCGCTGCCCAGCCTGCTCAGCTCCGGGACCGCCGGCCTCCTGCGCTGCCCTCCACCAGGTGGGACCACTGCCTGGTGCACCCCCGCCTAGTCAGCCTGAGCAGGCTGCCCAGGCCTTCTCTGGCTCTCTGGAGTGGCCAGGGCAGAGCCGGGGGCACAGGTGCTCCGAGTGCCCTCACATCAGACAGATGCAGTGGGGCTGGGTCTGCAGTAGTCCCCAGAGAGGCCCGAGGCTGGGCCACACCCGGGGCTTCGAGGCAGATGTCGGGGGACCCCCGGCCAGGCCAGCATCACAGACCAGAGCCAGCCTGTGGACCTCAGCAGACTGCTTAATGCTGACCCTTGGGCTCCATGCTGCACCAGGGTATGGGAGAGAAAGATGCATGGTGGTGGCCACAGCAGGATGGGGGACCAGCGTGTGCTGCTCTGTTCCCAGGGCACCACTGGGGCCGGTGGAGGCCCAGAAGCTGGCAGCAGAGCGGGCACGGGCACCCATGGTGCCCTTTGGAGTGGACCTCTGCCACTGGGGCCAGGAGCAGCCGACGGCCGGGAAGGTCTTCAAGTGAGTCCAGGGCCACCTGTAGTTCCGGGGCACAGTGGGACCCAGGCTCATGGCGCCACTTCCGGCTGGCAGGACGCAGCTTTCCCTGGCCGTACCGTCACTCCTTCGGGAGCTGGCAATGAAGGTCAGACACCACAGAGTGCATCAGCCATCCCAGCACTCGGGAGGCCGAGGCAGAAGGGCCATGAGGTCAAGGCTGGTTTGAGCTACGTAAGGAGACCTTGTCTCAAAAAACATTAACAACAAAGCATAAAGAAATACCCAGAGCCAGTCCCTGAAGGGGCCCAGGAGAGCTCAGCCTTGGGGTTCTGGTGCCTCCTGACTGCAGGGCGGCTCCTTGGGCTCTGGGACACGGAGCAGGGGCATTTCCTGTGTAGAAAGTCCACCTCTTGCTGTCCTCACAGGACACTCTTTTGCAGTCCCACCCCTGCCCTGCCAGCCAGACACTCTGGGCCGGGCGTCAGCGGCCACCCCAGGAAAACCAGGGCCTGGAGAGAAATCGAGGGGGGGGGCTCACCTGGGAGGACAGGAAGGCTCACCTTGGAGCGGGAGGGCTGGACACCCAGGCTGCGCTCACCAACACTCCTACCTCAGGGCCAGTGCTGCAGGTCTGAGGCCAGTGAAGTCCATGACGTGGGCTCAGGTGGGGCTGCTCGTGTGCGGAGCTCACACGGGACAGAGGGGCAGGGGAGGACAGGCCAGGGTCTGCCACACCAGGGACCCCGTGCAGCTTGTCCTGAGGACCTGGTCAGTGCTGGATGGTGTGGAGGCCCCCACTGGCAGGCTGGTGTCGGACTCCCCTGAGTTTGAGTCACAGGTGACCCCTCAATGTCGCTGCCACCTGCCTGTGCCACACAGTACCCTGGTGGTTTTATGCTTTCAAGCCTCCCTCTCCCAGATCTGCCGTGGCAGCCTGTGGTGGCCTGAGTCACAGCATGCCCTCAGGAGGGCTATGGTCTGTGCCACTGGCGGCCACGTTTCTGGGACATTGGTGCTGTGGGTGTCAGTGCTGTAGCCTGCTCTTGCCCCCACAGTGGCAAAGGGGACCTTGATGTAAACTGTCCCTGTGGCCTCAAGGCTACGGCCCAAGGGCCCTGCAGCTGCTGTCACCCTCTGCGAGGAGATCCTGAGCATCGGGCCCGCAGTCACACCCACAGGCTTCCAGCCAGTTTGTGCGGAGGCAGGATTCAAACCCGGCCTCCACCGACCATGTCCTCCAGCCCACAGAGGCCTCCAGGGCCTGCTGGGGGCTGGCACTCTCCCCGGGGTGGAGGGGCAGCAAGGGTGCAGTGGGGTCTGGCCGTCCCCGCCACCTGGACCCATAGTGGCCGCCACCCTCTGAGGTCCCTGAAGCTGCACCCTGAAGTCTCTGGTGTGCTTTGCAGGTCTGACTCCGAGCACCGCTTCTGGAAGCCCAGGGAGGTGGAGGAGGAGGCGGACAACGCAGATGTCTCCGAGATGCTGCAGAGCCGCTACATCACCTTCGCGGGGACGTTCGAGCCCGTGCAGCACCGGTGCCGGGCCCCAAGACCCGATGGCCGACTCTGTGAACGCCAGGACCGGCTGAAGGTAAGGCTGCAGGTGGGAGGGTTCTGCCGTCCCAGGCAGAGGCCGGGACGGGGCGGTCAGAGGGCAGTGCCAGTCAGAGGGCAGTGCCAATCCCCTTGCCCCACCCTGGCCAGGACGCCCATGAGCGCTGGGGAGCCCTGTGCAGCACTTGTCTGGGCTGGCATAAACTGCTTAGCCGCTGGCCAGAGAGCTGTGTCTGGGTCTCCAGCCCTGGACTCTGGTGTGGGCTTCCGAGCCGCATTCCACGGCTCCTGGAACCCTGCCCAGTGTGGGCTGGGTCCTCAGAATGAGGTGGCACACGCATGCCCAGCCTCTAGAGGGAGTGGAGCAAAGGGAAGTTGCTTTGGACAGATGGATGGAGACCCCAGGCTCCTGCTGCTGCCACTCCCAGAACCCTCCCTTCTGAGGGCCGTAGAGACTTCTTGGCCACGATACCTTCCCCAAGAGCTGTCTGCGTCCAAGGCGCCACGGCACTGCCTCCTGGTATCACAGTGGCCCTGTGCTTGTTGTGCAGTGCCCGTTCCACGGGAAGATCATCCCCAGAGACGATGAGGGGCGGCCCCTGGACCCGGAGGACAGGGCGCGAGAGCAGAGGCAGCAGCTGCGGCAGCGGCCAGGTAGGTCCGGGTGGACGAAGGGGCCCCCAACACAGGCCCGTAACCCACGGCCCAGGCGTCCGAGTGCTCTGTGGTCTCCGAGCCGCGCACCACAGTCGCGGCTGAGAAGCAGCCGGAGCTCCTCAGGTGGGGTGCAGATGCTCACACTCTCAGGGGAGCCACGTCCTGCAAGGCCCTCACCAGGGGTGCAGACGCCCCTGCAGCAAGTCTGCGTCTGCTCCTTCTGATCTGGGTTCCCAGTCACACCATCTGAGCATAGGAAGCCAGCCTGGAGAGGTGGCCGGCCAGGCCCCAGCCTGACAGGAAGCCAGCTTGTCTCTCCCGTGTGGTCATCTGCTGTTATTCTTGCCATGGACAGTCCTTCGTCCCGATCAGGGCCCTTGAGGCGTCTACTCAGCCTGGCAGCAGGAGGTGTGGGGCCCACAGTAGGTGGCTCAGACACACTGCTCCCCGACCGCCTCGCTGTCTCTGTAGGTGACCCAACCCATGGAGGCTGCAGCCAGCTCCTGGACCCACCCCCCTCAAGGAGGGGACACATCTTCCGGCCCCTTCTTGTCCTCTTCTGTCTGGGTTGTAAGGTGTAAATGCTGGCCTCAGCCTGGTGCCCTGCGACATGCCTGCGCTAGGAGGCCATGGGGCCCTGACCTGTTAATCTTCAGGGCGAGGCCTCCCCTGGTGGCTCACACTTGGGAGCAAATTAAGTGCCTATTTTTGTGTCAGCCCTGAAGAGTATCTGGTTTTGCAGCCCTCGGTGGCTTGTTAACACACAGGTATCGGGCCACGGCCGAGCCGGTGCTGGCCAGTCAGATGTGAAATAGCGTCTCTTTACTAACTGCAGTATTGATCCCGCCTCCCTCGCACGCGGGGCAATTTTCTTTTCCCTGGCGCTAACCTCGGTGACAATGCACATGGCGCTCCAGGGCCCGTCAGCTCCCAGGAAGGCCGCGCAGCCCCAGCGTCTATTGATTTTCTCCAAAGGCTTTTAAATTGCTCCTTCATTTTCCTGAGGTGCTCATTCCATCTCCACTGGATGCCGGCATCTTTTCGTTGTGTTTAAACAATTGCTCCATTCACCGGGTTCCTAAACTGTGACGCCTTCTTATTACTGGGAGATAAACTGTTTAGACAGTTTTCCTTAATCTTGGATTAATCGTCCCTGTATCTTGAGTCGCGCAGCCCCGAGTTCCTTCACTTCAAAAAATCAGTCCGGGGAGGCTGAGCCATCCGTCTGTCTGGGGCGCCGCTTCCCCCGGGTAGACTGGCTCTCCTCGAGGCCTGCTGACCGGGCTCCGGCCTCCTGGCCCAGCTCCAGGGCCCCCTCTGCCTGTTCAGGTACCATGAATGTGGGGTGTTGCATGCCCACTGCCCGCTGGGTGAGTCAGGGTGGCTTTGCCTTCCCCTGCGCCATTGGGAGTGGCTTTTCTACCCTGGCTGTGTCTGGGCTGCGTCTCAGGCTCGTGTGGCAGGCTGGGGAAGTGAGAGAGAGCGGGGAGCTGCTGCCTGGGAGCCCCGGGCTCTGACCAGAGGGGCCCGGAGTGAGGCGGCCGCCTTGCCCTGGCAGCGGCTCAGCGTGACTGGGTCATGCTCATTTCCCCTCGCTGCCCACAGGGCCCCATGGCCACCAGACTCTGCTTGGCCGGCGCAGGAAGGACAGGACAGCCGTGTTCGGCTGAAGTCATGTCCCGTCTTTGTGAGGCCCGTGGATGGGTTAAAACATCCCCAGCCCAGCCATTCCCCTGGGCCCTGGCCACCAGGCCCACCTCCCGGCACCATGTTTGGCCTGGAGGCTGGGGACTCGCCTGTGGTCTCCAGCCCCAAGCACTGTCCTGCCTGAGCAGCCAGTGCAGGCCCTAGGAGTGGCCTCTGGGGCTTGCCCAGCTCCTCCCTGGCGTGGGCAGGCTGTGGGGACCCCTAGGGGCCTGCAGGGGAGGAGGCACATGGTGGAGGGGACGAGGAAGGAAGATGGCGGCCGCCTCGCCCTCACTCCCCCGTCATGTGGGATGCCTGACCCCCAGGATAGCCTTCAGAGGCCAAGGTGCCAGGGTGCCCAGTGGGCAGGCCCAGCCTGGCAGAAGGAGGCCCACATGGCGCCATCTTGGGCGGAGGGCTCAGGCTGGAGGGCTCAGGCTGGTGCCACGTGTTTTCTGAAATTCTTGGGCTCTATTCAGACTGGCAGGACCCCGAGTTCATGAAGGACGTGGAGGCAGCCACAGGGGTGGACCTCGGCTCGTCTCGGTATGGCGGGAAGGGCAAGGGGAAGAAGAGGAAGCACCCCAATCTCACCGACCTGCGGGAGCAGGCCAACACCGCCCGGGCCCGCATCGGGAAGAAGGTCTTTGCCAAGTAAGCACCCTGCGCGTCGGAGGAGAGGGGCCCGAGCTACTGGAGCCCAGCTGGGATGGCCCCCACGGGGGCCACAGGGAGCACCACCATAGTGCCCTCCTGCTGACAGCTGGCACTGTGGCGGGCAGTGGCTGGTGGAGAGGGGCCCGTTCCTCCCACACCCAGCCAGTTCTCAGCCCCGGGTCAGGGCCTGAGCATCCCCTGTGGTGCTCTCAGGGAGGCGCTCCCTGCTGAGGCTGTGCCCAGGCTGCTGTGTGTGTCAGCCCTACAGAGCCCGGCCCCTGCCACAGGAGCACATGCCGCGGTGTCTGCATCCCCGCGTGGGCCAGTGTGGGCGGTCACCAATCTTGGCCCCCACTGCTTGGTAGCCAGAAGTGCCAGCACCTCCCCGGGCACTGTGCTTGGCTGTCCACAGCAACACTGGAGTGAGGCCGTGGCCGCCTCCTGATGCCAGGACCCTGGGTGCTGCCTGCCTGACAGTGTGGCAGGGCAGTCCCAGCTCCGTCTGGGGACGCCCCCAGGGCAGCACCTGTTGGGAGGCTACCTCCTGCCCCTCAGTGTTTCTGGGCTCGGGTGAGGGGGCCATTTGGGCGGTGGCAAGTGGACAGTGGAGGTGGGCACAGCCATTCAAGCTCAGAGTGCGAGACTGGTTCCCCGGGTCAGCCAGGGTAGAGGGCACACTGGGCCCCCTCCTGAGTGGTGGCTGAGGGGCCTGTGCTCAGCATCCTCCACAGACTCTCCTGGGATAGCAAAGCCTGCCACAGAGTGCGGCCAGACGTGTGGCCCGGAGCCACCTGCAGGAAGTCCCCTTGAGTGACCATGTCCCCGTCGCAGGGCCCAGCAGTCCCACAGGGCTCAGGGCTGGGGCCTCGCCCCCGCGTGGTCGTGGACGCTGCTGAGTCCAGACCCTCTTGCCTGACAGGGCTGGAGCTGGCCAGCGGGCCATCCCTCCTGCCTAGAAGGGGCCAGGAAACCTCATGCCCTGCTCACTGTCAGGCCCTCATCTTCCCCACTACTCTGGGGGTGCAGGCAGCATGTGGCCCTGACATTTCTGACCACGTGGGCCTACAAAGACTGCTCCCGATGAGGCAGGTGACCAGGCTGGTCTTGCTAAGTCACGCAGGCGCCCTCACCCCGGAGTGTAGCCAGTTGCTGCAAGATTGGGGAGCCTGGAAAGTGCCCTCAGGGAGGGGCCAAGGCCCCCTTCTCCAGGGCAGAGCTACTGCTGCAGACTGCACTCTGGGGACGGGGCGCTCCGCCACGCCTGTGCCTCACCTTCCAGAAGTCTGCTGCCCACAGGGCATTGGCAGTGACCGCCCCAAGACCAGTATCTGTCCTCAGAGAGGCTGCAGCTGGGAGCCCACAGCCCCAGCCAGAGTCTCCTGATCACCCCTTGCTTTGCTCTCCCCTCAGGGCCGCCGTGCAGAGGGTGGCCACGGCCATGAACCAGATGGACCAGAAGAAACACGAGAAGTTCGCCAACCAGTTTAACTACGCACTGAATTAAAGCCCTGGGCCAGGTGTGCTGTGGTCCCCTCTGGTCGTCAGCTCCTCTCCCTCTGCCAGCACACAGGAGTGGCAGAGCCACCCCTTGTCCATTTTGTGTGTCTGTAATGTTAGGAAGTGGTGCATTAAAATGTCCTGCAAGCCGGCGCAGTGGCGCACGCCTGTAATCCCAGCAGCTCGGGAGGTGGAGGCAGGGGGATCGCAAGTTCAAGACCAGAGGCAGTCTGTATAACTTAGCGAGACCCTGTCTCAAAAAAGTAAAAAAATAGGCTAAGGGTACAGCTCAGTGGTCCAGCACTTGCAGAGCATGCAAGCGCAAGGCCCTGGGTTCAGACCCCAGTACCGCAAAAAAAAAAAAAAAAAAAAAAAAGTCCTGCAAGAGGGTCAGGAATGTAGCTCACTTGTAGGGTGCCTGAAGCCCTAGGATTGAGCCTCATCTCTGCAAAGAAAAAAAAATGAAATTTTAGCCGAGCATTGCGGCACACGTTTCTAATCCCAGCACTTGGGAGACAGAGGCGGAAGGACTGAGTTCAGGGCCAGCCTGGGCTACGCAGCAAGACCTTGTCTCACAAAAGAAAGCAAAGGAAGTACCCTCCGCAGACGGTCTCCCTGCAGGAGGCCCCCACCAACGGGGTGCAGGTCTGGCCTTGCAGCACAGGCCGGTGGAGCCCAGAGGTGGAGAGAAGGGGGACCGTGTCCCCAGCGGTTCATCGTGCAAGTTCTTGTCAAACCCGGGCCCTTGGTGATACCTTGGGAACCAGTGGATGCACTCAGCTCCATGTCTGGAGCTTGTGTGCCCCCTGCTTATCCCGCGGTCTCCCCCAGGAGGTGGTCCCCAGCGCAGCCGTGGGGAGCCCACATTTGTATGTGCGCGCTGTTCTTAACATAAATGCAGAGCGCCTGGCGACAGTGCCCTGGCGGGGCACACGGGTCCTCACTGTGGTGTGTGTTGACAACTGCATTGATCTAACACACACGACAGTTCACTCCTGTGTGTCCGTCACAGCAGTAAGCACACACGCGGTTGACGACCGAAGCACGGTGTGCATCCAGAGCAGCTTATTGCCCTACGAGGCCTCGCCTTCTCATCCCCGCCTCCCCAGGCCTTGGCAAAAACTAACTTTGCTGTATCTGGGTTGTCTTTTCTTGACCTTTCAAGTGAATGGACGCTTTCAGAGCGTGGGCTTCTGTCCCCGGCTTCTTTCCCTTAGCCTGTTGTTTTCAGGCTTCTTCCATGTCATGCTCCAATTCTTCATTCCCCCTTACTGCCCACTCGTGTCCCACTGGGTGGTTGCAGCACGCTCTGGTCATCTACTCGTCATTCACCTTGGAGGTGTTCCCACCTTGGGGACCTTTAGGGTAGGGTTCTTGGGTGAATATATGTCTTCATCTGTCTCGAGTACATCCCTAGGAGTGGAATTGCTAATTCACACGGCAACTCTGTCTAACTTTTTGATGAACTGCTGAACTTTTCATTCAAAGAAGTTGCACCATTTTGCATTTCCATCAGCAGTTTATGAGAGTTCCAGTTTTTCCACATTCTTGCTAACATATTCTATCTGTCTTTTTAATTTTAGCAAACTTAATGGATATAAAGTGTTACGGGGCTTTGTTGTTGTTGTTTTTGTACTTAGAGGTTGAACCCAAGGCCTTGCCTACTTTCAAGTGTTGTACTACTGGGATGCACTTCTAGCCCTTTTTAAAAAAAAAAAAATTGTATTTTTACTGCCTGGCACGGTGGCACACGCCTGTAATCCCAGCAGCTCGGGAGGCGGAGGCGGGAGGATCACAAGTTCGAGACCAGAGGCAGTCTGGGTAACTTAGTGAGATCCTGTCTCAGAAAGTAAAACAAATGGGCTGGGGGCGCAGCTCACTGGTCCAGCACTTGCAAAGCATGTAGGCGCGAGGCCCTGGGTTCAACCCCCAGTACCGCAAAAAAAAAAAAAATTATATTTTTGAAGCATGGTCTTGCTAAGTTATGCATGTCGCCTCCAGCCTCAAACTCACGATCGTCTTGCCTCCACATCCCAACTTGCTAAGATTACTGGTATGTGCCCCTGTACCCAGAAATCTCATGATTTTGATTTGCACTTCCTAATGACTAATGGCGATGGACATCTTACTGGCCATTTGTATATTTTCTTGGGAGAAATAGCTATTCAAATCTCTTTCCTGTTTTTAATTTTATACTAGACCTTTATATGATTGGCAAATATTTTCACCCTCTCTTCACCTCCTTTTTTGGAAGAGGTGGGTTTTGTTTTGGTTTGTGTTTTACCAAAACAGGGTCTCACTGTAGGTCAGGCTGGCCTAGAACTTCCTGTGTACCCAAGGCTGACCTTGAACTCATGATCTTTCTGCCTCCTTCCCCCTCCTGAATCCTGAGATTACAGATGTGTGCCACTATGCCTGGTTCTAAAAAGTAAAACGCTTCTTGATAGTGTAATTGTTAATTTTTGTTGTATTTTGCAGTACCATGGTGTTGAATTAAGGGTCTTGTGCTTGAATCCTTTGCAAGTGCTGTACCACTGAGCTGCACTCCCAGCCCATTTTGTAGCTTGTTTTAGGTTTTGAAACAAGATCTCGATAAATTATGCAGGGTGCCTCTAGTCTCAAACTTGCTATCCTTCTGCCTCCACCTCCACCTCCACCTCCCAAGTCAATGGGATTACAAGTGTGCACCACCATGCCCAGCCAGTAGTTGTTAATTTTGATGAGACCAGGTGGATCTATTTTTTTGTTTTGTTGGTATGCTTTTGGTATCATAGGTAGGAAACCACTGCCTAATTTCAGGTCACGAAGATGTATGCCTAGGTTTTCTTGTGAGCATTTTGTGGTTTTAGCTCTTACTTTTGTGAATGGGGTCAGATAGGGTCAACTTCATTGTTCTGTGTGTGGATGTCTAGTCCCAGCACCATTTGTTGAAAAGATTGTCCTTTCCACGTTGAATTATCTTGGCAACCCACTGATAATCAATTGGCTGTAAATCTGGACCTAAGGCTTGTTTCTGGGCTCTTGTTTCTCTTCTGTTGCTCTGTATGTCCTGATGTCAGGACTGCAGCACTCAACTACTATGGGTATGTGGTAAACAGTATTTGGTGAGTGTGAGTCCTAGAGCTTTGTTCCGTTTCAAGATGCTTTTGGCTATTCTGGGTCCCTTGAATTTCCAAATGAATTTTGGGATGTTTGTCAATTTCTGTTTTAAAAAAAAAAGAAGCATAAATTTTAATAGGGATTGCATTTAATCCGTAGATCACTTTGGGAAATATTTCCCTGCTCACGTTAAGTCCCCAGGTTTGTGAACTTCTGATATCTTTCCATTTAATTGAGTCATCTTTTATTTGTTCTAGTGGTATTTTATAGTTTTTATTGTATGAGTCTTCCACGTATTTTTAAAATTTATCCCTAAGTACTTTATTCAAAACCAAAAGGTTTTTGTTTTGTTTTTGTTTTTGTTTTTATTTGCAGTACTTGGGGGTTGAACCCAGGGCCTCACACTTAGTTTGTCAAGCACTCTACCACTGAGCTGCACCCCTAACCCCTTTATTATTTTCTGTCTTGAGATAGGGTCTTACTAAGTTGCACAGGCTGCCTCTGGCCTTAAACTTGAAATCCTCCTATCTCTGCCTCCTGAGTTGTTGAGATTATAGGAGTGTGCCCCTGTGCCCAGCCTTTATTCTTTTTTGATGCTATGATAAATGTGATTGTTCTCTGAGTTCCATTTTTATATTGTTTGTTGCTGATATATAGGAATATAGCTGATTTTTTATGTTAATCTGGTATCCTGCCACTTTGCTGAACTTGTCTGTTCTAACAGCTGTGTGTTTATGTGTGTTCCTTGGGATTTCCTATACACAATCACGTCATGTGCAAACAGAAATATTTTACTTCTTCCTTTCCAGACTGAATTCTTTTCTTTTTCTTACCTAATTGCTCTGGCTAGTGCCTCTAGTCCAATGTTGAATAGATAAGAGTGGAAATCCTTGTCTTGTTCCTATCTTGGTGGGGAAGCTTTCAGTCTTTCACCGTTGAGTATGATCTAGGTGTGGGTTTTTGTAGATGCCCTTCGTCAGGTTGAAAAAAGTTCCTTTCTAATCCTGCTTTGTTGAGTGTTTTAGTCCTGAATGGTTGAATTTTGTCAAATACTTTTTTTCCTTACTGACAAATGCTTTTTTCCTACCATCTGATGAAATAATTGTGATTCTTGTCCTTTATTTTATTGGTATGATATATTACATTAAATGCTGTTTATATGTTGAACTAACCTGGCATTCATGGGATAAATTCCACTTATTCATGGTGTATAATCCTTCTCCTATACTGCTAGATCTGTTGGCTAGTATTTTGCATCTGTATTTATCAAAGGTACTGGTCTGCAGTTTTCTTGTCTTGCCTTTCTCCGGTTCTATCATCAGGGTACCAGTGGTCTTAGAAATTGAGTTAGAAAATGTGCCTTTTTGTCCCATGCTTTGGAAGAGTTTGTAAAGATGTTGAATTTATATATTTACTAATTACAGTCTGTAATCTTTACATTATCCGTTCCTCCTTGAGTTTCAGTAATTCATCTCTTTTAGGAGTTTATCCATCTCATCTCAGTTACCTGTTATGACTTGTTGAACTACAGTGGTTCACAGCATTTCCTGGTTCTAATAGCTTGAGTTCTTGGGCTCCCACACATGCACATGGACACGCGGGCTCCTGCACCCTCTCTCTCTCTCTTCTTTTTGCCCTTTGGTCAATTTAGCTAAATATTCATAATTTTACTGACATATTCAAAGAAATAATTTTTGGTTTTTCTGTATCATTTTCCTATTCTTTATCTCGTTGATTTCTACTCTGATCTTTAGTATTTCCTTTGGCTTGCTTTGGGTTTAGTTTTTTCTCCCATGTTTCTTAAGATGGAAGATTAGTTTACTGATTTGAAATCTTGTACTTATTTCTTTATTTCTTTATTTATTTTTGCAGTACTTAGGAGCCCAACCCATGGCCTCACACATACTGTGCAAGTGCTCTTATCACTGTTGAGGTTGTCCAAGATTTTGCTTTATTTGGTTCTACAATCAACACTCACAGAAGCAGGAGTCAAGAAACCAAAAGACATTGCACAGGGAAAAGCTGTTGCAAAAGATAAAGTGTTGAAAACTAAAGATGTCACTTTAAAGATGAAAGTACACCTTGTTCATGCAGTGGTGTTTTCAGTCGCATTATATGCTTGTGAAAGCTGGATAGTGAATAAGGGAGACAAGAGAAGAACTGATGCTTTTGAATTATGCTACTGGAAGTGAATATTGAATATACCATGGACTGCCAAAAGAACCAACAGATCTGTCCTAAATGAAGTGGAACCGGAGTGCTCCTTAGAAACAAGGATGCCTAGACTGCGTCTTATGTATTTTGGACATGTAGTCAGGAGGGACCAATCCTTGGAGAGGGAAATCTTGTTTGGGAGAGTGGCAGGTCAAGGAAAAAATGGAAGACCCTCAAATAGACGGATTCACACAGTGGCTGCATCAATAGGCTTAAACATAAAAAGGATCAGGTGCACGGCACAGTGTCAAGAAGTGTTTTTTTCTGGTGCACGTAGGGCTGCTATGAGTTGGACCCGACTCAACGGCACATGAAAACAAACTACCACTGAGCTACACCCTCAGCCCATTTTAAAATTTTTATCTTGAGACAGGGTCTCACTAAGTTATGCAGGCCGCCTCTGGGCTTGAACCTGTGATCCTCCTGCCTCCACTTCCAGAGTCACTGGGATTACAAGCGTGGGCCACTGTGCTCTGCTGTCTTTTTTAAAAGAATTTTCTAATTTATCTGGTATTTCTTCTTTTACTGTTGATAATATATGAGATTTGTTTAATGTCCATATCTTTGTGGATTTCTGAAATTTCCTTATGTTAATAATTTCTCATGTCACTCATTGTGACCAAAAAACATCCTTGGTATGACTGAAGTCCTTCTGAGTGTGTTCAGAACGACCTCGTGCCCAACCCGTCCGCCCCGAGAACGTTCCGCGCGTGTTCAGGACCCCATCCTGCTACCGCTGGGAGTCCGAGGGGTCTGCAGGGCCCACCAGGCTTGCAGCCCTGCTCGGGTCTCCTCTTTGCATGTTCTCTCCGTGTGGAAGTGGGGTGTTGACGCCTCCAGCTGTGGCTGAACGGTCAGTGTCTCCCCTCAGTTCTGTCAGTTGCTGCGTCTCGCACTGGGGCCCCTTGGTCAGTGTGTATGTGTTGATGCTGCCGTTTCTTCTGACCAGTGGACCTCCGTGCTCGAGTCTCCCGGCTGAGAGCAGCGCAGCGGCGGGCTCTCCTCAGGTGGCCGCGTGTGTGGATGGCTCTGTGCATCCTTCCTCTTTCACTGTACCTCTGACTCAACTTGGGTTTCCTGTATATTGCACAGACTTGGATCGTCTTTCTTAATCCTCCCGTTCTCTTCTGCTTGAGAGGAATATTGAATCCATTTACATTCCCCGTAATTATGGGTAAACTTGGGTTTATGCCTGCCATTCTCTTTGTTATCTCTATTCTGCCATTATTTTTGCGTATGTTAAATAAATATTTAATTCCCTTGAGTCTCTCTCTCTCTTTAGTTTTAAACAAAATAGAACTTTATTCCTCACAAGTCACGACATGGACAGTCCAGAGCGCTTGTGACAGTTGTACCGCACAGGGTTGTCATATTCAGAACCCCACTTCCCAGCACTCAGCCTCATAGTCTCCAACCACGAACTCCTATTCACAGTCCAGAGTGAACGCCTCACTTCCTCGTCCATGTTCGGAGACTCAAGGTAGAGCACATGTCGCTCCTTAGTTTATATGCCACTGGATGTGACTTAGTCCTGCCACTGATATCTAGCTCTTTGGAAAAGTACTTTTTCTTCAGGTAGTCGTGTACTAAGCAAATTACCTGAGGCTTGCAGCTGGTGAAAACGTTAGGCTTCCATGGACAGCGGGAACAGCCTCGACTTGCCGTACAGGAGAGGACAGTAGAAGAATCAGTGCCCAAAGACCACTGGGCACACACAAGTCAGACCAAGCTGGGTTTGGGTTTTTTGTTTGTTTGGTGGCACTAAGGGGTTGATCCGAGGGCCTTGCACATATTTTGCAAGCACTCCACCACTGAGCTGCGCCCCTAACCCCTTTTTTATTTTTTGTCGAGTCAAGGTCTTGCTAAGTTATGCAGGCTGCCTCTGACCTTAAACCTGTGATCTTCCTGCCTCTCTCGTTACTGGGATGATAGGCATGCCACCACACCTGGCTTGTTTATTTGTTTGGAGACGGGCTCACCATGTAACTTAGGCTGGTCTAGAACTTGCCATGTAGCCCAGGCTGGCACTGAACTCGGGTCCTCTTGCCTCAGTCTCCCAAGTGTTGGGATTAGAGATGTGTGCTACTACACACAGCCACTTTTGTTACATTCTGGTTTTCTTATTGTCTATTGAACCATTTTTTAAAAAATTATTTTTCAAGCCGGGCGCCCCTAGGGTGGCGCATTCCTGTAATCCCAGGGACTCAGGAGGATTGCAAGTTCGAGACCAGAGGCAGTCTGCGTAATTTAGTGAGACCCTATCTCAAAAAAAAAAAAAAAAAAAAAAAAATTCAGTGGTTGCTCTGAAGTTAGTATTCTCTCAGTGTTTGCTCTTAAAGTGGCCTCATTCAGATGAGCACCAGCCTAACTTCAGTAACTCACAAAACCTTCACGCTGGTGCACTTCCGTTCCCTCCCAGGTACTCTGTGCTAATTTTGGCGTACGCATCCCAGCAGTGTGGATTACAAACCTATCGACATGGCTGTATAACTTGGAGAGAAGATTCCAGAGCAGAGGGGCATCCTCACCACCTTTTGCTTGGCTCTGCAGCTGGGTTCCTTAGTGTGGCTTCTTGGCCCTCCTCATGTTGACCTGAGGACATTTCTGCTAGCAGTGAATTCGCTCCCTCTTGACTCCGGTGTATGTAGGTTCTCCTCCTCCTGTCTGCTCACTGAGGTTGGAATTCCTGGTCTTGTCAGCCTTGTCTTCAGCCCCTGCACCGTTGCCCCGCCTCCTGGCCAGGGCGTCTCTCCTGACCCCACGGGAGATCCTTGCCCACACAGCCACTTCTCTTGCTCTTGGGATCCTCCCTGCCTTTGGCTTTCAGCAGGTTGACCGTGGCGTGTCGAGGTACAGACCCTGCGGAGAATCTTTCGTGCTTCTTGGATGTAAACACTGGTGTCCGTCGAGTTTGGGAGGCGTGGGGTCATTTCCTCAGGTACTTCTGCCCCTTCCTCTGCACCCTCCTCCGTGCCCACTGCATGCTGGTGTGGAGTGATGCTTCCGGCTCTCAGGCTCTGTGCTTCTCTCTCCTTTCTCTGACCCTTAGACCGATTCAGCCCAGGTGGCCTGGCCTCAGCGTCACAGTCTGTTTTGCCAGCTAAGACCTGATGTTAAACTGTTCTTGTTTTTACTCCTCGGCTGCACTATCTGCCCTAGAAAGTCTGTTGGGTTGTCTTCTGTCATTCCGTACGTATCAGCATTCCCTGCATATGAAACGTCACTCTCACACCACAGCTCTTCAGCCTGACATCTCTTAGTTCTTTGGACGTGTCTCTGGTGGCTGAACTAAAGTTTTTGTTTAGTAAGTTCGCGGTCATGACTTATTCAGGGAGAGTTTCTCTCGACTTCTTTTTTCCCCTGTTCGTGTGTCTCATAATTTTTTTGTTGGAAACTGTACATTTTAAATATGTGAAATTCTGGCGATCAGGCCCTCTTCTACAGGATGTGGTTGTTGCTTTTGTTTTACTGTTTGCTTGTTTAGAGTCGTTCTTGGATTGACTGAGTAAAGTCTGTCCTTGTCATGTGCAGCCACTGAGGCTTCTGTTTGGCCAACTCCTCATTGGACAGATTCCCATAAGTTCTTTGAGCAGGTAAGTTGTACGTTTTTGGCAACAGGCTGGGGGCGTGGTGGGCCTGCCTTCCGCGTCCAGGTGGCAGTTGCCAGCTCCTCCTCAGCCCCCACTTCCTCCTGTGCTCAGGGAGAGGGTTTCCAGCTCTGCCACAGGCCTCATTCCTCCTTTGCCAGGAACCCCAGGGTCAGTGGGAGGCGAGAGCCCAGGGCTTCCTCAGGTTTCTCCTGGGCGCGCCCGCAGCCCCGCCCGTGTGCACGCAAGACCTTCCATGTCTCAGGAGTACATCAGCTGGTCCAGAGACCACCGTGAACATCTTGTTCCTCAGATCTTTTTAAGATTTTTGGGCAACTTCTTGTTAAATAATGCTTCTCCTTGTTTTGAGACACCCCGCTGCGCCAACTGAGTCAGGCTGCGTGAAGGCAGGCCCCGTGAGTGGAGGTTTTCCAGGAAGCATCCGGCCAGGGCATGAGTGGCATTCTCTGGGACTTCAGGGGAACTCCAGACCCGGCTTCCCCTTCCGGTGGCTGCCGCTGTCCACAGCTGCTGGCTTTGCAGCCCCGTGGAAGCTGAAGCCCCATAGAGCCCACTGTTCTCAACCAGGTCCAGCTGGCCACGTGTGTTCAGTGCCGGGGATGGAGCCCGAGGCTCGGCGCATGCTGAGCGTGCACTCCACCCAAACGCTCAGCCATTTTTCATGGATAAGCACGCTTGGGACTAACACAAGCCTTTTGTTAATTTCCAAAGTTCTGAAAGGTTGGTTTTGTTGGTCACTACCATGTGCCCTGGATTTCAGCAGTGCTCACCCTGCCTTCTAGAAGGGTCTCCCTGCAGGACACTGTTGTGAGGGCCGGCACCCTGCCCTTCGTGCCCTGTCAAGCCTGTCTCCAGGCTCGGGTCCTTGAGCACTCTGTGTGCAGGCACACCCTCGTTTGGAGCTGCGCTCCTGAAGTGGAGCCGCTGAGGGAGCCAGGAGGTTTGTAAATATAATCCCTGCAGACTGCAGATTGTCCTCACAGTCCTCCTCCCTCAGCCTCCCAAGTGCTGAGATTACAGGTGCGCACCACCATGCCCAGATGTCCTCTGGTTTTGCTTAGGCTCTTTTTTTGCAATATAGACTTTTCTGGGTAGTTGAATTATCAGTCTGTTTTAGCTTCTGAGTTTCGTGTTACAGTTATAATACCCTTCCCCAGTGGAAGAGTATATTTAAAAAACTTCCATGTTTTTTTCTAGTATTTTTATGGGTCCATTTTCACATTTAAGTCGTTGATCTATAAAATGTCAGGGAAATCAATTTTTTTTTATTTCAAATACCTGTCCAGTTGTCCCTACAGCATTTATTAATAAGTTATATGTCTTTGCAGATTTGGAACAATTCCCTCATCATGTATTAAAGTCCTGGTTGTAGTAGTTTGTTTCCACACTGGGAGGTGTCTGCCTGGTCATACATTGTTGTAGCCTTTTATTTACTGCAGCTTTGTGACAGTTCTTAAGTTAAAGACGCCTTGTGTAGTTTTGTCTTGAGGTAAGGTTGTAACATCGGAAATGAAATGGAAGGAGTGGGTATTTTGGTAAAAAGTTGTTGTTGTTGTTAGGTGCTGTTGAGTTGGTATCCGACTCATAGCGACCCTCACAGGGTTTTCAATGGCTGAGTGCTTCGAGATTGTCTTGGGAGTGGATTGCCAGGCCCATTCTCCTATTTTTGCGGTGCTGGGAATTGAACTCGGGGCCTCAGAGACTGCAGAGCAGCGCTCTACCAACTGAGCTAAATCTCAGCCCTTGGTAAAAGGTAGCTGTGGACTAATCCGTTGTGCTGGTGCTGCTTGTTTCTATCTCAATGAATGTCCCTGACTAGTAAAAGACAGACTTGTGCTGTTCTGTGTGACCGGGAGGGGCAGGGCAGCTCTTGTGTCCCCAGGGTGGGGAGGGGCCTGTACCCAGAGCAGGTTCCACTGACCAGGGCCCTGTCCACTTGGGTGCTGACCGGCGCCACAGCCTGTACTCTCTGCTCTGCAGCCCTTCCCACTTGGCTACACAGAGCATTGGCATCTGGGCCCTTAGGAGGGGCTCATCCTGGGGGTCAAGGGCCAAGCTGCCAGGGAGGGTTCCAGAGCCGGCCCAGGTCTGCCGGTAGCACAGGTGTGAGATGGCTAGATGTGTGAGGGGAGCAGGGAAGGGTTAACAGAAGAGGGGCGGGGCTGGAGGGGAGGGGTGGGGCTCACAGCCAGGGTCAGGGCAATGGGCTGGGTGGGCGGCCTTGCCCAGCCTCCCGGGCAGTGTAGTGGGTGTGAGGGTGGCAGGAGGGAGGACCGGGGGCCTGGGTCCCAGCCTCAGTACTAGGGTGTGTGGCAGCTGTGGAGATGGGGCTGGTTCCGTAAAACTGAAACCCAGATAACTGGCGTGCAGACGCGGTTCATATGCGTTCTTGTCGGTGCAAACGTAGGTGCCCCACACAGGCGAGGCCACGCAGCGCCCTAAGACCTTGCCTGTTGCCAGTGTCCGGCTCAGAGGGTCTACAGGTCCTCCCTGGGACCCTCACCAGCGCACTCACGATGCATGTGTCAGTGTGGCCACCTCCTGCCCAAGGAATGGGAGTTGATCTGTATCCCAGGAGATGGGTGCCCAGCCAGCCCAGCCCCAGCTTCCAGGGACAGGGAGAGGAGGGTTAACATGTGGCAGACCTGGACACTCACCATGGGCCCTGGACACTGCCAGCTGGAAAAGAGCAGCCAAGGCAAGGGGCACTGCCAGGTGGCTGGGGACGCAGGCAGCCTATGCGCAGAACAGCTGGAGCTCCAAGTGGCACAGGCAGGGAGGTGCTGGGTCCTGGGAGCTTCTGGGGGTGGGTGCATGGGGGCGGAGGCAGGGCAGAGATGGGGTACGCAGGTGGCAGAGGTTGTTGGCCTTTGGGGACAGCTTGAGCAGGGCCTGGGCAAGGCTTAGCCTCCTCTAGCAGGAGGGCAGGTGGGTGAGGGTCTGTGGAGCAGATCCCCAGGGCTTAGACTGGGGAAGGAAAAGGAGGATGCAGACAGTGGGGGTAAAGGTGTAGACTGACAGTGTAAAAAGAGTGTAGACAGTAGATTGAGCACACAGTTGGCTTGGGGTGCCGGTCTTTCGCCTGGGGCCCAGGTGGGCAGCAGGAAGCCTCCCACCAGCTCTCTGGGCCCAGTACTAGGGAAGGACCCCACTTCCCACTCCCCTCAGCGTGGCCAGGTGACTAGGGAAAAGGCGTCCTCCCTCTCTGTGGCTGCAGCCTCTGCCTCCACCGGAGTCTGCGTGGCTGAAGGCTCAGCCCGGGACAGTGCAACCGTGAGCCCATCAGAGCTGGGCCTCTGAGGATGGGGAGGTGGCCCAGCTGCCTCAGCCCTCGCTGACCGGCGCTCCTTTACACAGGGAAAGCGCACTCTTGCCACTTCTGCTCATCTGGGTTTTCTTTTCCATGAGGACAAACCCAGTCCTAACCCACAGCAAGGGGCCACAGGACTCAGGGCCACAGCTGGGTGGCAGAGAGGGCTTGCTGGGGACTCCTTCAGCAGTAGTTGGGGTCCTTGAGGGGAGCCGGGCAAGAGCAAAGGCCCCCCAACAGGTGAGCCTGCACTGTCTGAGCTGCCTGTGGGCTGGGCCTTGCTTACTGACTGGCCTTTCCCAGTGGGAGCCACGAGGGTGCAATTCTGGGAAGGGCTGAAGTGCCTAGCAAGGCTATAGCTCACCCTGCCCCCAGCATGAGTCAGGCACCCAAGGTCCAGGCTGGACCCGGGCAGACGGGGCGGGGGGCATACCTGGCTAGGGCAGGGAGGTGGTGCCAACCAAAGCAGCCAGAGGGACCTGCAATGCCAGACTCCCCAGGCGCACAGAGGGCCTGGGGACCCAACAGGACACCAGCTGTGAGACTGATGCTGGAACTGCCTGGGCCTGGCTGGGCTCCTAACCTCCAGGCCTCAGTCTTCTCCTGTGCCATGGACAGGCAACAACAGCATAGTGACTGTGGTGTCTGGGGAAGCTCGGGTGGCCCGGTGCCCAGCAGGTGTGCGAGGCAGGAGGGACAGACCCCCTCCCATAGCCTGGTGCAGGGCTGGCAGGGGAGCCTGGAGATACAGTGTCCCTAGAGCTGTCCCTAGTGGGGGACTCAGTGCCCCAGGCCTCAGTTCCTGAGCAATGCCCTCAACCCTGCCTGGCAGCGCAGGGGTGGAAGTTGGAGGGTGCACCAGGGGGGGCACCAGACTCAGGGCAGAGCCTTGAAAAACTAGTCACCCCTCACCCACATCATGGTGAAGCGTCCCCTCCAGCCAAAGCCCAGCATCACGAAGGGGCTGCAGGCCAAGCCTACGGGCAGCTTCTAGAGCATTCTAAGATTCCCTGGCCCCCTGCCCATACCCTGGAAGCCCAGGAGTATCCCTACCCACCAGCGCCTACAGTTACATTTGGCCAGATCTGGGCCATCTCCAGGTTGGACTCCCATTCACGGGTCATCAGGAACACAGTATGCTGTGGCCACACTGAGCCGGTAGCCTGGCCAATGTCAGGACAGGTGCCAGGGTGGAGCAGGGGATAAGCTCACGGGGGAGGCTGGAGGCCCCATGCGGTGGATTTTGGCAATGGGCACGGTGGTCCCGGCTACTGCTGCCCTCCCAGTTTCCCATGGTCCCTGAGCTCCTTTCCTGCCCTTTGTCCTTTGGGAGGATGAAGCTGGCGCCAAGCACCTCCTCTCCTGTCTGTGGCACGGTGGTCAAAGCCACCCCTCCTCAGCCCTGCCCCAATGGTGGCCCAGAGACAAACCCCACTGAAAGCCCAGTGCCCTCATCACAAACGCAAGGAGACTCTGAAAGAAAGAGATGCAGCCAGCGGCCATGGTCGCACCACCGGGTCCCTCTTCCGAGTGCAGGAGAGCAGCCACGGAGGTGGGAGGCACCTGGCCCCACCTTGTGCAGCTCGGCTCCTCCAGGGCCTGGCATCCTTCCTAAGCCAGAGCAGTTTGCCGATGGGTCTCCCCTCGCACTAGGCGCGTCTCTGCAGCATCTGCTCCCGCATCAGGTGGAGCCATCCGGCCCGGCCCGGGGTGAGCTCTGCACTCCTGGGGCTCCACAACTCCCATGGGGGACGTGCACCCCACTGTTTGAGGAGAGTGGCAGGCTGGGAAGGGCACTGGTCTCCTAGACTGGAAAAACGCAGTGAGCCCCTTTCTCCTCCTCTGGGAATGGGGCGGCCAGCAGGTGCACCCCACACAGGTTGACATTGTGCCAAAGCCAAGGTCCCCGGACTGAACGGACACTGGGGAGTGGACAGAGAGCCCCGCCCTGGCCCCCAGCCGCTCCAGCCTCAGGGAGAGGGGTTAGGGGCCGCCCGCCTTCGCTGTTGGGGAGGGGGACGAGCAGGGGCCTCGCAGCCCGCAGGCTCCATCCCCAGCGACAGGGGCGCCCAGGCACAAGCCGCCATGGTGAGCCCCGGTCCTGGGACAACAGGGCGATGGGGCAGCAAGGAAACCAGGCCGGAATGCCCCATCGGGGTCTCGGCGGTACTGGTCTCCACCCGGGGGCGGGCTCACGGGGCGGGGGTGCGACCGGGCGCGGAATGGCACGGGAGCCTCCAAGACTCGGAGCGCAGCTTCCCGCGGTTTATTGAGCGAAGTCTGGCACAGCGCTTCCGAGCCTGCCAGGTCCGCGGGAGCCGCCCGCCCGCGCGCAGTCGTTTATAAACTTAAATCTCTTCGTAGGAATTGGTCGTGTGGGGGGCCAGTGGCCAAAGCCTTAGAAAAGAGCCGACCGAGGCGCCTTCGAGTCCCGGCGCCCGCGTCCCCTTGTCCCCGCGTCGCGGCGCCCCGCGGCTCAAAGGTGCGGCGCGTAGAAGGCAGGCGTGCCGTAGGTCTGGGAGCCCAGCACGAAGGGGGACAGCACGGCCGGGCTGGAGAGGAAGGGGAGCTGCGCGGCGCACACCAGCCCGCCGGGGCCGTGCGCCGGGTACCCCGCGGGGCCGTGCATGGCGAGCGGCGCGCCCATGGGCGGCGAGGGGCTGAGAGGACTCAGGCCGCCCGGCAGCCCCGCGCCCGGCCCCGCGCCCGGCCCCGGGCCCCCGCCGCCGCCGGTCGGCGCGCTCGTGTCGGCCCCCGGGTTTTGCTTCTTCCACTTGGTGCGGCGGTTCTGGAACCAGATCTTCACCTGCGTCTCGGTGAGGCTCAGCGACAGCGCCAGGTTGAGGCGCTCGCACACGGACAGGTAGCGCGTCGCCTTGAACTTGTTCTCCAGCGCCACGAGCTGCTCGTAGGTGAAGGCGGTGCGCGCGCGCCGCGGCTTCCCGGACTTGGAGTCGGAGCCCGTGCGCTTCCGCTTGGGCTTGGTCGCCGCCGCGCCCTGCGGGGCGGTCCCCGCGCTCCCAGCCGCTGCCGCCGCGGCTCCGGGCGGGCCTGGGGCTCCGGGCGAGTTCCCGCGGGGCCCGGGGGCCGCGGCCTCGTCCGCAGGGGGCGCCTCGGCCTCAGCCGCTCCTGGGCAGCCCGACCCGCGGGCCCCGAGGCCGCCACCGCCTCCCCGCGCCTCCTCCGTGCCGCGCGCCGCCTGCGTCCCGGGCGCCTCGTCGTCGTCCTCTTCCTCATCAGGCGCCTCGTCCCGGCTGTCCAGGCTCGGGCTGCGGCCGCCGCCACCGCCGCTGCTGTAGCCATTGGCCTCGGTATCGTCTGCCTTGTAGGGGTCGCCGGCACCTGCAGACGGCAGGACGGAAGAGGACAGGAGGTCAGATCCGCGTGCTGCTGCGCCCGCTCCCTCCCGAGAGATCTTCTCTTCCTCGTTCAGTTTCTCCTCTTCCCCGCTCGCCTCTGCCTCTCCCCAAAGCTTTTTCGTTTCCTGCCTCCTTCCTGCCGCTCCTCCTCGCCCGCTGGCATTTCCTCTCCGCCCTTCCGCACTGCCATCAGAAGGACCCGGCGGGCCGAGCCTTCTCTCCCCGCCAAACGCAGCCCGCGCCTAGGCCCAACAGGACGCGGGTGTGCGGCCCAGGTCCTGAGCTTCGGAGTGTACGGCGGAGAGAGAACTCCGATCGATCCACAGGGCAGATACAAACTTAATTAAACTCATTTTGTGTAATGTACAAACTAGTTAAAGGCCATTTAATTTATTTCGGCGTATATTACTCTCCAATTACAAAGGGCGCAGGGCCAGCCAATTACCAGTCACTTAATAGCTGTCTGGGCCATAGGCCTAGGGTGGGGTCGGCGGCCATGGGGAGGGGGCTTCTGAGGGCCAAAAAATCAAGTCAGCCTGGCCCTGGCCCTCCAGCCTCAGGTCCTGAAATTCCAACGGATGGCATCAGTGCCCATGCCGGCCTCCCCTGCCTGCCTCTTCCGTCTCTTCGCCCAGTCCCTAGCTTTGCTATCTTGGGCCTGCCCCAGCGTGGGCTGACCAGGAGGGCCAGCTGGGAAGAGGCGCTGAGGTCTCCAGGGGGAGCCGGAAAACGGGTCCAAGCAGCAACTCCAAATCACCCAAGCGGAGTCTATGGCTGCAGCTGCACTCTGAATTGGAAAGCCTCTGTGGACAGGGCTTTGAGGGCCCTCTCTGCCGCCTCATCCTCATGGGTGGTCTTAACCTGCCTGGGGAGGATGGCAGGTGCCTTCCGTGGTACTTCCCAGCCTGGTGCCAAGGCCCCGTTCTCAGGCCAGGTTGGCATCCGCATCCTGGGGCATAAATGATCCATTTGTTCCTAGCAGATTCCTCCAGGGTACCCGGTTCGTGTTGCACAGAGTCCCGCAGGTGTCCCGGTCCCCAGCTCACAGACTGTAGCAAGGGCTGCAACCATGCCAGCCCCAGCCCTGCCCGGCTGCTCGCCCCTGCCCTGCTCTGCCGACTCCCTCCCTGCACTGCTGGAGCCGGCAGGCCCCGTTCCCAGTTGGGTGGAGGTTCCCAGAGCAGCCCCTTGGCAGAGGGCTGGCGGGTCCTCTCCAGCCAGCCGGGATGGGCTCTCCAGCCCTCCATGGAGCCAAGGGAAAGCAACTGAGTACAGAAGCAGGCGGGTGTCCCTTGCGTGGTGCGCCGGCCCCAGCCCTGTCCGCCCAGCGCTCGCGTCCAGGAGAGGCTCAGGGGCCGGGGAAATTGGAGGGAGGAAGGGCAGCGGGGGAGGGGGCACAAAAAGCAATCAGGAGCGGGTCGAATGCAATTCGAGATCAATAGCGGCCCCTAATAAGTGTAATAGGTTTTAATCGAGTAATTATCCGAATTTTGACCCTATAATTTAGATGTTCGGGGGGAGTTTGCAAGGTGCTTGAAAGAGATATGCATGCGCCGTAATGGGATATCGACCGCACGGGGGCACGGGCCGCCCCATTACCGGCCGCTTTCCGCCGCTAAGCACATTTCCCCTTAACTGTAATCGAAGAGATTTAATTGTTTTTCCAGAGATAACCAGCGTTTTGTCACAATTAGTCTGATTTGTCCAAAAAAAAAAAAAAAAAAAAGGAGGGAAGGAAGGAGGGCGGCCCGGGAGGCCACAGTGGGGGCGGGGAGGTCACAGGCCGGCCCCGTACACGTCCCCTCCGCGTCCAGCACCGACTGCCCTCTCCAAGGCCAGAGACCGTCTATGAGAACCCCGGGACCGGCCTCGAAGCCTCAGAGCCCCTGAGCCCGGCCTGGTGGACCTTGCCAGAGGCCAGGAGCGGTGCCGGCCCTGGAGCCCGGGTCGGAAGGAGACCGCGATGGGCCGGGCGCGAGCCCCGCGCTCTGCGAACTGAACTTTCCACCACGCCCGGGCGCCGGCCAGGCCCCTCTCGTCCCGGGGCCCGGGGGCGTAAACGTGGCCGAGTGGCCTGCCCCCTGAGCCGAGCCCCGGCTCCCGTCTACTCACTGGGTGGCTCGGCTCCCGAGGCGGCGGCTCCCCCGGCGGCGGCGGCGAGGGCTCGGCGCTCCAGCTCCTCCGCGCGCGGCGGGCGTCCCGGGGCGGCAGGCGAGGGGGCGCACGGGGCGCACGGAGCGGGCGCCGCGGGGCCCAGCAGTACGCAGCGGCGTCTCCTGCTGTTGAACTTGTTGGGGTCCAGGATGTCCAGCACCGAGAAGGAGGTGGGGCGCGGGGGCGCGGCGGGCCGGGCCGCTCCGGCGCCCTCGGGCACCGCGGGCACCGTGTCGCTGGCCGCGAGCGGCGGGGCCCCGGCCCGGGGGAAGGCGGGCGGCTCCGCGCGCCCGTCCATAGCGTCCCGAGCCGCAGCCGCAGGGTCGGGCGGCGCGGGCCCCGGGCCGGGCCCAGGCGGCGGCGGCGGCAGCGCGGGGACGTCCCCAGGTGCCGCCGGGCCGCTGGCGCTCATGCCGGCCTCGCGCCGCCTCGGCGCTCGGGCCCCGCCGCCTACTGGGCTCCCATCGCCGGCGGCCCGCGCAGGCGGCCGCAGCTCGGCTGCCCCCGGCGCCGCGCCCCGCTCGGGCCGCTGCTGCCCGGCGCCGCCTCCGCCGCCGCCTCAGGCGCCCGCCGCGTTCGGCCCGCGCATTTATGGCGGCCCCGCCGGAGGCGCCCACGCGCCCACACGCCGCACACACGTGCGCCCGCAGGCGGCCGCTGGGCCCCGCCGCCCTCGTTAGCGCGCACGCCTAATTGGCTGCGAACGGTCCCGGGCGAAGGAGGCGGGCCCCGCGCGGGACACACGGACGGGGCTGCGGACCGGACGCACGGACGCGCTCCCCGGAGCCCAAGCGCAGTCCGCCGGCGGTGTCGCGGGCAGCCGCGCGTCGCTGCGCCTCCGCTAGTCTGGAACCGGTGCGCCCGCCTCCTCCTTGGCGAAGGGGGAGGAGACAGCCCGGCTTTTAAATAATTGCGGGATCAGCCGGCAGCGGAGAGGCCGGGGCTCCCCGGGGCGCGCGGGCGGTCGAGCCCTGCGTTGGCCCCGACATCCTCGCGCAGGGCGGGCGCGGCGCTCCGCAGGGCCTCGCTCCGGCCCAGCGCGCAGGGCCCCGACTCCGCTTCTCCTGCGACTCCCGCACCCTCCGCAGCTGGGGAGGCGGTGCCTCTCCAGCGCACAGATTCAGAGGCCGCAGGGTCTCCAGCCCCTTCCCGCGTGTTCCCTGCGTCCCAGTCCCGCCGCCCTCAGGGGCTTCTGGCGGCGTCTCCAGCTCTTCCCCAAGGCCGCGGCCCCTCCATCCCCGCCCCGCCCGCGCCGGCGCCCGCCCTCTTTGCACCGTCAAATTAGGGCCAGGCCGGGAGTCCCGCCACGGGGCGGGGCTGGCAGCCCCCGGGGCCGCTCATTAGAAGTGGAATCGAAATAGGGAAGGCTGGACGGCCCGCCCTCGTCCCCGCCCCCGCAAGGGGGACCCCGAAAATCGCACAAATGGCAGGCAGCCTACCTACAAATCGATACATTTCAAATAAGGGGAAATGTGTGTTTCCTCCAGAATTAATCCTGCACACGCCCCCTGCACCACGGCGAGAGAAATGCGAGGCCCTGATGGGGCCTAAGTATCTGTGCGCGTTTTGTCTATAGGGGCGATGTTTGAGGACAGGGCCCTGCGGCCTCAAGCCAGCGTCGGAGCGCGAGCGCCCAGCTGCGGACGCTTCCCAGGGGTCGCGCGCCTTCCTCCTCCTCCCGAGCAGGCCGAAGAGCCGACCGGCCGCTGATGGACCCAGGTGGGAGCCGGCTGCGGAGCGCGCGCGAGCCCCGGGTGTGAGTGCGCGCGTGGCGTGCGCTCCAGCGGGCGCGCGCGCCTCCTCCCACTGCGGCCCCGGGAGCCTGCTTCGCGCGCAAGGACGGTCCTTTTGCAATTACCGCGGGCAATGATGCTTCGGAAGCAGAAATTAAAAGTTAGGAGAAATAATGGGGGACCGATCGGCTGTCATTTGGGCCAGGCTGGGACATGCTGAGCCTCAGGGAGCCTGGGACCAGGGAAGGAGGGGAGGTGGAGGCCCAGGCCTCTCCTCCCCCGTCTCTCCTCCCCGCCCTCTGCCACCCTCCCCGCGTGCTGGTCCATCCCGAGATTCTAATCAGACCCACAACACTGTGTCCTTCCTTGCCAGGACTTGATTATTCTTTATCTTTGAATTATAAATCACCTCTGGGGAAGGAGGGTGGGTAATCTCTCATCGCAGGGAGGTAATTATCTCCTGCCGGCCCCCACCTTGGTCTTTGCCCCCCCCCCGCTGAGTCTGAATATAGATGTACACGCCCCTCACACACGCACACTCATTCACAAGCGTGAACCACACAAGCAGGATTTCATTCATGAGCACCCAGAAGCATGTCCAGGAAGAGAAGGGGGCTCTCCACGGCACTGGCATTTCCCTCCCTCTCTCCCTCTGCCTCCACCAGCTCCTCCCCAGCCTTGGTGTCTCTTTTAGCTCCTTTGATGAGGAGGAGCACGCAGGCCTTCTGCCGGGTTTCTGAGCCCTTCCTCTGCAGCCAGCCACTGGGCAGAGAACGGGAGGGCAGGGCAGGTCTCACGGGCAGTGCAGAAGGCTGAGCTGGCTCTGGGAGACTGACACACTACACAGAGCGTCACAACCCTGCAAGAATTCACTCCAAGCCACAAAGCACTTGTCACCAGCATGGGTCACCAGGGGGGTGTGACCTTGACCAAACATCTCCCAACTGCAGCCACAACACCACACACTACGGGGTGGGTGGGGCCGAGCTGGGTCTGCGCTCATGAGACACATGCTCTCAAGGAAATGCAGTGGCACATCCGGCCCTCTCAGTACGACGTTCATTCCAGGTAAGCACAAACTCGAGTAGAACGTTTTGTGTAATGTAGGGGTAGACTAGCCCTGTGGTACGGTAAAGACAATACGATATACTAAGAGGGATAAGTATAATAATGCAGTAGCATAATATACAACTGCCCGTTGGCCCCCCAAAAACACATGCACACACTTGGCACCACAAATGCTGCACCTGCTAAGGGGTGGGGCAGAGACAGGGCTGGTGTTGCTTAGAGAAACTAGCATGCCTGTCCTGAAGTTTGTGGGCCCCCACGTTTCCCCCCTCCGTTCTTCCTGCCCCTTTCCTCCGGTGCCTCAACGTTCTGATGGGAGCTACAGCAGGCAGGGTAATGAGCGGCCAGGTGGGCAGACAGCTCAGAGGAGCAGGGTGGGGCTGGGGGCCCTTCAGAGCTGGAAGGGGCATCTCCCCTCTCTTTCTCTTGGGAGGGACTCCGTGTGTGGGCGAGGCTCAGGGAGGGAGCTGAGGCAGCCTCTCCCCACCTCCATCTTTGCTCAAGCCACAGAGGTACACAGCATTCCCTCCTCTCCAGATCCTTAAGCAAGCTCCCATCCCCCACTCTCAACCTACAGCGTCTGGGGCTATAAAGACGTCCTTTAGCTCCTAATCACAATTGATTGTCAATTAGAGTCTCATTTGTGCAATCTCTGCCCATCTGCCATCTCAGGTTATCTCCAAGCCACCAGCTTCCCTGGCGGGGACCCAGGTGGGCACTGACAGTGAAATGCAAGCCTGGAGTGGTGATGCCCTGGCCTGCCAGGTCCTCAGGAAACATCCTCTTCCCTGCTGGGACCCTCCAGGCAGGCCAGCAGGGCAGTGTGGGTGGGGTCCTGATGCACTGGGAGCAGCAAGACAGAGGCAGACTGTGGCGATGGTGGAAAGCTGGGGAGGGACTGGTGGCCAGGGTCTGCCAGGCGGCCCAGGAAGAGGAGTGCTGGTGGGCTTCCTGCCGCGCGGAGGGGCGAGAGCCCCAGCTCTGCCATCAGCTCCTCAGGGGCCAGTGGCCCGCCTCGACTGTGGGGCCGGGGTCCCCTGACTTCTGAGACCCTTCTGCCCTCCCTTCACGAGCCGGGTGGTTCCAGGAGCTCAGCCTTCCCCACAGCGTGAGGTGAGGGGTGGTGGCGCCTCCCCTCTCTCCTTGCTCTTGGGGAGTTCTGTGGACAGGCTGAAAGGGCGGATTGCTCAGGGCCTCCGGGGCTGGGCACGAGGTCTAGTGTTTTCTCATGCAGAGTGCGTCCCAATCCAGACCACCCAGGTCCCCACAACCTCGCTGTGAAATATGCAGAGCCGCCACTACCATCCCCAACTGCGGGTTAGCGCTCAAACTCCAAGTGTGGACCGGTGGCTGCAGACTGAGCAGGCCGCCTCCCTGGAGGCGGATGCGGGGGGCCAGGCAGGCAGGGGGGTGAAAGCCTCCACGTGCCTTCCTGTAGCCCCAACCCCATCCTCCTCGACATCTGCGGCTTCCCAGAATTTTGGAAACGAGTGTGGCACACTCTGCTCATTGGCCGGATCACTCATACTCTCTACCCTTTTGGGGTCTTCTAGCCCCCACGGAAGGGCGGATCACACTCAGAACGCCAGAGAAGCGAGGGAGCTCAGGTCACCTCGGGAGCCCAAGGCGCCAGACAAGTGGCCTGCACAGGGGCGCCGTGGCGGTTAGTGCATTCAGCCCCGCGGCAGGTTGCCAGGTCAGCACCGTGGACAGCGCTCGCACCTTGGACAGCGCCCGCGCCGCTGCCTGCGCGCTCAGCACTTCGCCCTGCGCCCCCTGCAGCTCCCCCTAGGCCACTGCTGACGCTCATCCGTGCTCACCAGCCAGGGTCTGTCTACTCGCCGTCTCCGACGTGTCTGCCGGTCCTGGAGTCCATTTCCCAAACTCTGGGATACCCCAGGGGGCGGTGGCTGTGTATGGGGGAGGGGCGGGGTGCAATGTGTGGAGTCCCAACACCGTGTTTTACACACCCATAAGGTGCTCAGCCGTCCATTTTGGCCAAGCCAGGACACACCAAAGGGCCACTGAGTCCACGAGGTCGTCGATGCCTGGGTTTGCGTTCTCCTACTACAAACCGCGTGAGCTCTGATGCATACGGCACACAGTGCGAGGCCTGGCTCCTGGCAAAGAGTCAGCTGGAAATGCAAAGGTGAGGTTCCACCCTTTACACTAAAAACAAAACCAAAACCAACCCCTGGCACCACCAGCCGTGGGTCCCAGGCTGTGCGGAGGGCAGGGACGCCTGTCGGGGGCTCCACAGCAGCAGCCTGCTGGCTCCCTCTCTTGGGCACTGCTGGTCAGACCTGGAGGGCTCCCTCACGTGGAAGGGTTTACTGACCACAGGGCAGGGTGCAGACAGAGATTACCAATGAAATGAGGTCAAAGAGGACTGATGTGCTCAGGGTCACCCAGCCCCTAGGTGGGGGCTTTGATGTGAATTCCGGTTCTTCTGACATCTTAATGTACAGATAATCAGCTTCAGGTGCCCGAGGGAAGGTGGCCCAGGCAGGGTACCTCAAGGGGTCCTTGCCTCACAGGCTCTGAACTATAGATGCTTCTCTCCATCCCTGCCCTGCCTGGTCTCTTTCCCTGCCTCATTTCCTTGGAAGGGCAGCAGGGATCCCCAGACTCGAGCCTGCCCAGTGAGCCCCCTTGCCTTACTCCCCAGCTTCCTGCCAGCCCCCGGAGCTTCAAGCTTAGGCATCTCACAGTCAGAGGCTACAAGTCCCATGGGGCGCCCAGGATGTCTTCCCTAGGGTGGCCGTGCCATGTTGGCTGGAGCCATGCCGTGGAGTGACTCCTCGGCTGGAGGAACTGCGGGAGCCTTAGCACTGTACCTCAGGGCTCACCACTCAGCCCCTGCCCACCCCTCCCCCCATTGTACTTCCCATCCTTCCCAAATGTGAACCAAAGCAGTCTTCTCCCAGGAATGCCCTCAGCTTGCCACAGCCTGAGGATCATATCTGGGCCCTGCCACCTGCTGGGGGGCCCCATGGGCTCCCCTGCACGTTCCCTGCGCCTGCAGACTGTGTCCAGGGCTCCTGTCTGTGCCTGATGGTCAAGCTCTGGCAGTGCCCTCAACCACTCATCCACACACACCCTTCCTGCTCACCTTGGGGGCAGCACCACCGGGGAGCCACCCTGATTTCCTCCCAGTGGGTTGGCGCCATCCTGTCTACCCCCTTCCAAGCTCACTGCCTCGCCTTACATCTGTTCACCTAGGGCTTTGGCCCCAGACATGGACTCTTGGACACTGTGTGCCATTTGTTCCTGTGCCCCTCATCGAGGTAGAGGTGGGATACGAAAGACGAAAGCACGTTTGTTCCGAGAAGAATCGTGAAGGGTGCGGTGTCAGCCCGGGCACAGCACCCTCCACTCCTTAGGGGTCTGTTGAGCCCGTGGGCAGGGAAGCAGCCCTGGCTCCTGGGCTCCGCCCTCTGCTGACCACGTGGCCTGGCACTGACCACTTTGCCCCCTGCGGTGGTGGGTGCTGGCGGTGGATGCTGGTGGTGCCCTGCCCAGGTCCTGGCATGGGCAGAGATTGTACCTTCCAGCTGCCATCAGTGCCATGGGCAAGAGTCCTAGAAGGACTGAGAAGCTGCTCCCAGAGACACCTGGGCCCCACCCCTCCTGCTCCCGGGCAGGGCAGCGGTAAGGTTCACACTCCGGAGTCCCCTCCCATCAGCCAGGTGGGCCTTCACAGGAGGCCTCTGTGCTCAATCCCCCCCCTTTCTCGCACCCCCACTTGGATTTCTCCTGCCTTAGGAGCCCTGAGCACCCAAATCCCTGCCAGGGCTCTGCTTCTGGCTCCCCAGAGGATGTCAGGAAGAGGGTGGGAACAGAAGCCTGGGAAGCCCTGGCACGGGGCGGAATCCACCTGCACCGGGCCTCACTCTTCCAGGTGTGGACACAGGAACAAACGACACACAGCGTCCAGGAGTCCACAGTCTGGGACCAAAGCCACAGGTGAACAGAAGCAGGGCGTTCAGTTCCTCCCCACGCTCACCTTTGACAGGCGGCCTGTGGTGTGCTCACCGGCCAGATGAAGTTAGCCTGCCCCCCCACCCCACCCCGTGCTGCCCCGGGCCGCCTGGCCTGGGTGGAGAAGTACAGGAAGGCTGCCCTGGTGGGTGCAGCGAGGGGGAACGAGAGGGGCGAGTGGGGGCACTGAGAGATGGGACCCCTCCGTCCCAGGGGAAGCTGAGGGTGGTGGGCAGGGAGCCCAGGCCAAGTACACAGAAGGTGCTCAATAATGAGTTGTGCAAGGGCCTTCCTGCGGTCAGTGAACAATGAGCTTAATAGAAGGTTAATGCCTCCAGCGCAGCCCTTGATTATTAAATTATTATCACAGGCATGAATCATAATTAGAGGCTTGAGAAGCGCTCAAGGGGCCGCCTGGAGCGGTCCCTTCCCTCGCCCCTACAGCCCTTGGCTGCAGTGGGGACGGGGCGGGTCCGCGGGAAGCGGGTGGAGTGGGCGCCTGACCACGGGATGTGGCCGCCGGGAGGGGGCGGCACCAGGCGGACGGAGAGGAAGGGCGCGCGGCGCGGGGGAGGGGCGCGTCCCCGGGGGTGCGGGGAGGGCGCGGGGCCGCGTTTCTAAGCCGCCTCCCCGGGCGGACGCTGCTCTCTCGAAGCCCGCTCTGGCGGGCTCTGGCCGCGGCCCCGCGCCCGGCCGCCCGATCTCTGAGGCCGCTGCCCCCACCCCAGCCCAGGCCCCGGCTGCGCGCGGCCCCAGGAGCAGGTGGCGGGACCGGCCGTTGTCCTCTGTCCCCGCGCCACGCAACCTGCGAGTCCGCTCGTCCGCGCCCGGCTGGGCCCCGGGCCCCGCGCCCCGCGCTGCGCTCTGCACCGCTCGCGGCTGTGCAGCCCGGGCAGCGCGGCCTCGGCTCCCGCGTGCGTCGCCGTGAGTGCGGCTGCGCGCGCGCGTCCGGGTCTGTGCGGCTCTGCGCACCCCGCACGCGTGGGTCGCGTGGGTCTCCCTGCCTCTGCAGCCTGGGTTCGCGTGCCTTCTGCGTGCCGGTGGATTGCGCGGCGTCGGGACCCCCGCCCGCGTCCTGTAGGGGCTCTAGGGGTCCAGGTGCGGTGCAGGTGTCTGCAGGATTCTAACCGCCCCCCCAGCGCATGTGCTTGGACCTCTGCCCCTGACAGCGATCCCGGTCTTAGCCAGGAGAACCCCAGAAAATACGGGGTGTGGAGAGGACACAGGGTCCCCTGGCGAGGGGCAGCTCAGTCATCCCCCGTGAGCGCTGGCGCACGTCTCTCCCTCCCCTGCGTCCACGTCTCTATTTATTTTCTTCTCTGTTGCCGAAACATATTGAAGGGGAGAAAAAGGAAACATTAAGATCCACTGTGAGCTGCTCCGCGGTTTAACGATTTCAAATGAGCCCCGGCTCGGGTGAGGACCTGACAGTTCCCCGTCAGAATGGCAGATGACGGCTAAAATTACCCGGAATCAATATTCTCACCGGGTGTCCTGGGCTGATAAGCTCTGCCAAGACAATGTTGACTATTAAAGTCGACAGCTTGAGATATTACACTATTAGTTATGCTATTTTTAATAATCTATAATATTTGGGCGATAATTAATTAATTATACGGGTCAGATAATATCTAGGGCTGGAATGAGGTCTGAAGGACCCATTACAGTGGTAATGAGAAAGGAGAATCTAATCTGGGGCAGGTGCCTGGAGCCCGGCTTGGGCTCAGGTCCTGCTGCTGCCTGCGGCCTGGCTCCCGCCAGCCTGGGCCCTGGCTCTGGCCCCCTGGGAGCCAAGGTCGGCAGCCAAGCATGGGCAGCAGAGGCCGGTGCCAGCCTGTCCTGTGGCCACAGGGCTCAGGCCTGGCTGGAGCGGCTGCTCTGGTCCCTGGCTGTCTTCTGCAGGTCCCCGAAGCTGCCTCCATCTTTCCCTGAACCGAGAGCCTGGACTGATGTGTTCTCTGCCTCAACTCATACACCTTCCACATCCGCCCAGCAGATGGAGAGTAGTAGCCCTGGCCAGGACAGCTCCACCCAGCTGTCCTCTTCCGAGCTCACGGTGTCCTGCCAGGAGGCCTTCCTGCTGCTAAGTGAAGGGGCCAAGCGCCCTCCTGCCCCGGACCTTTGCACTGGCTGTTCCTGGTCCCAGTGTCTCCCCTGTCCTTATTGCTCTCAAGTTACCTCCTCAGAGGCCATCTGGACTGCCCTGTCTCAACCCCAGCCCTGCTGAGGTGGTCCCCGAAGAGGACTGCCTGGCTCTGCTGTTCCCGAGCAGGGGCCCCTTCAGTGAGCACTGTTATCCTGTGCCCCAAATCAGGATGCAAGCGGTCATGTACAGTGGGCTGGACGTGGGGATGACCACGATTTTAGGAAAGTGACCCAGCCGGGCGCGGCGCCGCACACCTGTAATCCCAGCGGACTGGGAGGCGGAGGCAGGAGGATCGCAAGTTCGAGACCAGAGGCAGTCTGTAATTTAGCGAGACCCTGTCTCAAAAAGTAAAAAAATGGGCTGGGAGCGCAACTCAGTGGTCCAGCACTTGCAGAGCATGCAGGTGCGAGGCCCGGGGTTCAACCCCTAGTACCATTAAAAAAATAATAAAAATAAAGGAATGTGGCCTTGCAGGCTGCAGCTGTGGCAGGTGCAGCTTCTCCCCCTCCTCTTCGTCCCGCTGCAGGGAGCTGGATCGTGGTTTTCTCTGGGGGACACAGCCCTTCCCCTCTGTCACTCAGGAGACAGGCCAACTCTCTCCAGGTGGGCCCATCTGTGGTTGCATGGAGCCTGCCCTGCCCGGGGGCCCTGGGGGCCCTCAGAGGCACCGTTGGGGAGCCAGGACCCCAACTCTGGGGCTGACAGGCCCCCTGCAGGTCAGCCTCCTGGGCTTTGCCCAGGTCTAGCTCCCCCCTCCTCACCATCCTGAGGGGGGGCCTGGGGCTCTGTCTGCGGGGAGTTTAAACAGAAGTCAGTCCAGCCACAGTCACATGCTGGGATTCTGAACAGTGTCCATGGTAAATATTCCTGTCTGAAAGAAAAATCTTGGTGGTCTAAGTCCTAAATAGTAGTTGTGGTTTGTTGTTGTTGTTAGGTGTCATCGAGTCGGGTCCGGCCCATAGTGACCCTGTGTATAACAGAATGAAACACTCCCCAACACTGTGCCATGCCCGGCACTATATCAGTGCTTCTCTTCTATTCATAGGGTTTCCAATGGCTGATTGTTTCAGGAGTGGGCTGCCAGGTCCTTCTCCCATTTTTGTGGTGCTGGGGATCAAACCCGGGGCTTTGGAGAGCACAGAGCAGCCCTCTACCAACTGAGCTAACCCAGCCCTGGTATGGTCAGCGTAGAATTTACGTGTGTACGTACAATGCACATACACACGTACGGAACATGCGTATGAGCTCTGACTTGCCACGCTCATCACCTGCCCTTGAGTGTGTACCCCACATGGAGGCTGATTCTGAGGATCCCGCTCTGCCGTAGCCTCTGATGCTAGACGTGGCCACACGGGTCCAACTTGAGAGTGTCTGTGCCTTTGGGTGCGTCCCTGGTGGCCTCAGGCTAAGTTCCCACCAGCACTCCCCATGTCCTACATAGTCCCCTGTGCAAACAGCAGGCTCTGAATAAACAGACGGTGCAGGATTGTAGACACGAAGACACAGAACATGGCGGTGGCTCCGTCGTTGGTGTGAGCCATTCCCTGCCCTTCGCTCTGTCCCTCTTGCCTTTCCTCACTAAAGATGCACTAATGCCACGGGCAACGTGATGTCTTCCTGGACCCAGGAAGGGGGAAAGGACATAAGTGGGAGAAAATCTGGCGCCAACACTGACTCCTTGTGCCAAGTAGGATGGAACTGTGAGACTGGCATGGACCTTTCAGGATGAGGTGCCCTGGGAACTCTACTCTGCTTTTGCAACTTCATGTGAATCTAAAATGACTCCAGAATAAAACACTTATTAAAATGCATTAATGTAATAAAAGTATCAACTCATTACCATTTCCTATTTTGCATTGTAATATTTACTTAACTTTTTTTTTTACTGATAATAAAGAACTTCAATAGAACAAAATTTCTACTATTGGCATTTATTTCTGCTCGTCGTTATGGAAAATGGTTTGTTGATGTTTTCAGATTTTTTTTTTCCTATTTCTGCAAAGTTTGTCATTGGAATTTTAATGGGGATTGCATTAAATCTGAGAATTGCCTGTGGTAATACAGCCATCTTTACAATACCGATTCTCTTGACCCATGAGCAGGGGAGGTCCTTCCATCTTCTAGTGTCCTCTGCAACTTCCTTCTTTAGTGTTTCGAAGTTTTCCTTGTAGATATCTTCAGCATCTTTGGTTAGACTGATGCCTAAATATTTAATTTTTTGGTGGGCTATTGTAAATGGGATTAATTTCCTTCTCTTCTTATTCACTATTGGTATAAAGGAAGGCTACTGATTTTTGCATGTTAATTTTGTATCCTACTACTTTGCTGAAGGAGTTAATTAGCTCTAAGAGTTTCCTAGAGGAATATTTTGCGGTGCTTTAGGTAAAGGGTTATGTCCGTGAATAAGGATAATTTGACCTCTTCTTTGCCTGTCTGTATCCCTCTGATTTCTTTCTCTGGCTAGGACTTTGATCACAATACTGAATAAGAGAGGAGAGAGTGGACACCCTTGTCTTGCTCCTGATCTTGGAGTGGGTTCAGTTTTTCCCTGTTTAATATGCTGTTTGCTATAGGTTTGTCGTAGATGGTCTTTATGATGTTGGGGCTACCCCTGTTATACTGATCTTCTCGTCAGTTTTATCATGGAGGGGTGTTGCACTTTGTCAAAGGCCTTCTCTGCCTCAGTTGGCATGATCATGTATGTGATTTCTGTCTGCAAGTATCTTGATATGTTGATTATTTCAGTTGATTTTCCTACGTCGAAACAGTCTTGCATCTGTAGAATGAAACCCACTTGATCACGGTGTATGATCTTGTTTATGTGCTGCTGAACTTGGTTCGCCGTAATTTTACTGAGGATTTTTGCATCTCTGTTCCTCAGGGAAACTGGTCTATAATTCTCTTTCTTTGAAGTGTCCTTGCCTGGTCTTGGTATCAGAGCAATACTGGCTTCATAGAATGAGTTTGGAAGTGCCCCTTCCTATTCTACTTTGTGAAATAGTTTGAGGAGAATAGGTATTAATTCTTCTTGGAAGGTTTGATAGAATTCTGCTGTGAACCTGTCAGGACCTGGGCTTTTCTTGGTTGGGAGGCTTCTTATTATTGTCTATGTTTCAGTGAGTGTAATGAGTGTTTAAGTTGCTTATGTCCTCCAGGCTTAATTTTGGTAATTCATATTTGTTAGTGAACTTATCCATTTCTTCTCTATTTTCCTTTTAGGATTGGCCTGTGATTGGCTTTCTAGTGCCTTAAGATGGTGACACAGTCTTAATGCTCACTAGTGCGCACGACTTGCTGCAGGTCTGGCATCTGCGTTACCTTGCATACACTGTTGTGGAGACTCTCGTTTGTCTGTGGAAAAAAGGGAAATGGTTTGCAAGTTAAGGGGAAGGCGTTTTCTAAGGCACAGCGACTCCAGGGAGGTGTACTACACATGGACCCGCACCTCACTGCTTTGGTGACCAGCAGTTCCCAAGGACCAATGAGGACACTTTCCTAAATGGACATTGGCCATGCATGTGCATGTATGTGAACTACTTTTGCCATCTCCCATGTGTAGCTGTTGGGGTTGTTTGGTGGTAAGACGCTGAAAAGTCTATTATGAAACAGAATATTTCAAACACATACAAAAACGTATGAGAAGAATACAATCAGCTCCCTTGGATGTGTCATTCAGTTACAGTTATTCTCAACATTTTGTTGCCGATGTGGATTCAGTTATTTGAAGCCACATCTTTTTTTTTCTGGAACATTTTAAAGCATGTCTCAAGATGTTAAGTAATTTTACCTATAAAATTTCAGGCAAGAAAAAGGAATAAGAGATGTGCAGAATTTGGAAAGAAAGAAAACTATTTCTTTCAGGAGGTGACACGATCATCTATGTAGAAAATCTCAAAAAGAACCTACAGGAAAACACCAAGAGCTTTTAGGTTAGCAAGGTCGGAGGAAACAACCCAAGGAGGTCAGATTCTACATATTAGCAACAGATAACTAGAAATGGGTATTTAGGAAAGTAAAACTGACAGCAGTTCCAAGGTAAGGAAGTTCCCTTGTGTTCCAGATGTAGCATTTTATCAAACGTGTTTTCTGCATCTGTTGATAAGATCACGTGGCTTCCCTTCTTTTGTCTGTTACTGTAATGGACTATGATAAACTCTGCCTGGTCATTCTGTGCTTACTCTTTCATAGGCTCCTGGATTCAATTTACTAGTATTTTGTTGAAGATTTTTGCATATGTATCCTTAAGAGGTATTGCTCCATAGTTTCTTTCTTTGCACCATCTTTGGTTGGCTTTGGAAATGAGGTAATGTTGGTCTCATAAAATGAATTGGAAATCATTACCTTCTCTACTATTTTCCCAAAGAGATTGTACAGAATGGGAGTTGTTTTTATATTTACACATTTGCTAGAATTCACCAGGGAAACTGCCTGGGCCTGGAGTTTTTTCTTTTGAAAACTTATTGACAAAAAAATTCAAATGCATTAATAGATATTGGACTATTCACATGATTAATTCTTGGGTGCATCTTGGTAGTTTGTGTGTCACTTAAGGTATTGAGTTTGTGTGCATGCATTTCCTTATTATCCTTTTGGTGTCTGTGGGTTCTGTGGTGATGGCTCCTCTTTTATTCCTATGATTTGTAACCCATATCCTCCTGTGTTTCTTCATCAGTCTGGCTGAAGGCTCATCAACTTTTTAAAGAACTTTCTGAGAATAAGCTTCTGAGTTCATTAATTTTATCCAAAGTTTTTATTTTTAATTCTGTTGGTTTCTGCCTTATCCCTTATCTCTATTATTCCCTTTCTTTTGGTTACTTTGAGTGCCTTTAGCTCTTATTTTTCTGCTTTCTTCAGGAGGACTATTGGAAAGATCTTCCAATATAAACATTTAATGCTAAAGATTTCCCTCTAACTGCATACCATAAATTTCTATATTTTTCATTTAATTCAAAGTGTTTTCTAAGCTGAGTGTGGTAGTGCATACCTACAATTGCAGCCCTTGGATTGCTGAGACAGGAAGATCAAGAGTTAGAGGCCAGTCTGGGGTATGTGGTGAGATCTTGTCCCCCCACGAAAAAAAGTGGTCCAGTTTCATCTGAGACCACTTTTTGATCCATGATCATTTTGAAGTGTTTTTGCTTAAGTTCTAAGCATCTAGGTTTTTTTAAACAGGGCTTCAAACCCAGAAAACTTGGGTTCAGAATTGGGTGCATGTTCAATATGTTAAAATTGAGAGGGCTCAGGATCATTCTGGGTTTGAGTTTAAATTCTATTTTTAGATAGCAGGGCTTCAAACTGAACCTGAATCCGTTCCCTGAACTCATTCTGGTTCAAGCATTTAAATTCTTTTTATCTGAACCTAAAGCCAGTGAAAAGTTGGCTCAGTTCAGCTTTTATTATTATTATTTTTGGTATCATTAGCTACTTGAAAATTGAAAAAAAAAGGAAAAAGATTTGTCTGTCTACATATAAGATTAAAGTTTTAAACCTGAACCCAAACTGAATGTAAATCCTTTAAATTTTAACATATTGAACCCACACTCAAATCTGAACCCAATTTTTCGTGGTGTGAACCCTTGGTTTTTTGTGTGTGTTTATGATACTGAGGGCCTGAGTCTAGGGCCTTGTACATACTTTACAAGTGCTCTGTCATGGAGCTGCACCCCCATCCCCATTTTATTTTTTATCTTGATATATGGTCTCAGTAAATTATGAAGGATGCCTCTGGCCTTGAACTTGCTATCCTGCTGCCTCAGCCTCCCAAGTTGCTGGGATTTCAGGCACGCACCCCTGCACCTGGCTGAAGCCCTGATTTTAAAGATATCTTTCTGTTGTAGATTTCTAGTTTAATTCCATTATTGTCAGAGATCATGCTTTATATAATTCTGATTCTCTTAAATCTTATAATTCTCCAGAGAGTTCCATGTGCACTTGACAAGAATGTGCTCCAGTGTTTGAACAGTGCGCTCTGTACTTGCTGTTTAGGAGCTATCAGTCAGTGATGCTGCTTGGGTCTCCATCCCTGCTGGCCACTGTGTGGCCTTCTGTGATTGGAGGGTGGTCACTTCGGCTTTCAGTCCTATCCCATTTTGCTCCGCGTGTTTTAAAGATCTGCTATTTGTCGAAACCACACCTAGGCTTTTATGTTTTCTTTCTCAGTGAACTGGCCCTTTTATGCCACATCTGTGTTTCCCCTCGTGATCCTCCATGCTCTGAATTTTACTCTATCTGGTGTTAGCACAGCCACCCTGCCTTCTCTTGGGGGAGAGTTCCATGGTGTGTCTCTTTGCATCTTTAACTTCTCATTTACTGATGGAGTTATGTATAACGAGGGTTTTGTGCAGCCAGCTTACAGTTAGATTTTAAAAACTACCGCAACAATCTCTCTTTTAATTGGTGGTTTTAGGCCATTGACATTTAGTGTAATTATTTCTGTGTTTGGATCCATGCTTAATACTTAACTAGAGTCTGTCCGGGTTCTCTCATTTTTATACCCCTACTTTTCTTTTCCTGTCTTTTTGATTATTTCCACCTTTTTCCACATCACACTTTTTATTTGTTTTTTCTGTGTCTCCTTGAGCATTAGTCTGTTTTTTATTGCTGGGTAACTTTATAAAGAAAAGAAGCTTTTGGCTCACAGTTCAGGTCTAGGGTCCAGAGCCCACAACTGTAATGGCGTTCCTGCCACAGAGTGCTGAGGAAGTGCAGGGCGCTACAGGGTAGAAGCAGGGCTTGCGGGTGTGTGTGCATGTGTGCGCATGGGGAGGGGGGGTTTCTGGTCCCTCTTCCCTCATATAAAGGCACCAGGATCCAACCACGGGGTTCCCTGCTGACCCCATCTACCCTAGCTCCCTCCCAAAGGCCGCACCTCCAGACCCTATATTGGACTGGACACAGATCCTGTATTGGTGGATTCCGGTTCCACCCCCTGAAGACCTCACCATGGGGATACAAGTTCAACACACACTTTCGGGGGACGCTCAAACCATTTCCAAACTGCTGCACCTTCTGTAGTCGTTTTGTTTTTTGCAATTGTTCTGGAGATTATAATGTACGTACTGAACTTGGCACAATCTCTTTAGAATTAGTGTTGTGCCACCTCAAGGGGGGAGCAGGAAATAGCACCAAAGCCACCTTGTCCTTGCCCTTCGTAGGTATGTTGTTGTTGTTGTTGTTGTTGTTGTTGTTGTTAGGTGCTGTCAAATCCATGTCTGACTCATAGCAACCCTACATACAACAGGTGAAACACTATTGTCAGTGCTTCTCTGCTATTCATGGAGCTCTCTATGGCTGATTGTTTTTTAGGAGTGGGTTGCTTGGTCCTTCTTCCAAGCCTACAGCACCTGGTGTTCCCAGGCGGTCTCCCATCCAAGTACTAACCGGGCCCGACCCTGCTTAGCTTCTGAGATCTGACGGGACTGGATGCCACATGGTACTGCTGCAGGCTTTCATAGGTATAGTGGTCTCATTATCTATCCACATGCTTGCAAGCTTCCCCCAATGACATGATTTTTGCTCTCAACTAGGGAATACATATGCATTTATTTTATTTTGGTTTATTTTATTTATTTGGGGGAACTTGGGGATCCAGGACCTTGCACATACTTTGCGAGTGTTCTGCCACCAGGCTGCAGCCCAAGCCCATTTTTTCTTTTTTATCTTGAGACAGGGTTTTGCTAAGTTGTGCAAGCTACTTCTGGCCTCAAGTATGACATCCTCCTGCCTCTGCATTCCGGGTCACTGGGATTACAACCATGCACCACCAAGCCTGGCTCCACTTATCGTTAGGTGGCATCAAGTCAGGTTCAACTCATAGTGACCCCTATGTACAACACAATGACACACTCCTGGATTCTGTGCTAACTTGTTTATGCCAAGAGATTTGGAAAACAGGTGCCTGGCCAACTGACTAGAAGAGATCCATATTTGTGCCTATTGCCAAGAAAAGGGATCCAACTGAATGTGGAAATTATCGAAGGACATCATTAATGTTACATGCAAGTAAAATTATGCTAAACATAATTTAAAAGTGACTGCAGCAGCTTATAGACAGAGAACTTCTAGAAAATCAAGCTGGATTCAGAAGAGGACGTGGAACCAAGGACGTTATTGCTGATGTCAGACGAATATTAACAGAAAGCAGAGAATACCCGAAAGATGTCTATGTCTTATTTACTAAACAAAGGCATTTGACTATGTAGATCATAATAGATTATGGACGACATTACATCAATTCCTGGAGACTTGTGTTTCACCAGTTCCTTCAAGGCAGCTTCCACTTCGTCCTTCAGTATCATTGGTTCCTGATCACATGCAAATTGTTGGTCGTCCACCAATTCTTTTTTGTAATGACTCTGTGTATTCCTTCCATCTTCTTTTGATGTTTCCTGTGTTGTTTAATAGTTTCACTGTAGAATCCTTCACTATTGCCAATTGAGGCTTGAATTTTTTCTTCAACACCTTACACCTGAGAAAAACAGAGTATGTTCTTCCCTTTTGGTTTTCTATCTTTGTTATGGCCTTAGCAGTGGGTGTGTAAATTCGAATAATAATCATATTAACTGGCCTTCCTTGTAGACATATGGATATTTTTCTATCACTGACAGCATTGTGCTTCAGGACAGATCTTTAGATGTCTTTTTTGATGATGAATGCAACTCCATTTCTCTTTAATCTGTCATTCAAGTCAGAGTAGACCATATGAGTATCTGATTCAAAATGGCCCAAGCCAGTCCATTTTAGCTCCCTAATGCCTAGAGTGTTGATATTTATGTGCTCCATTTCCCTTTTGACGATTTCTAATTTTCCTAGATTTTTACTACGTACATTCCACGTTCCAATTATTAACAGAGGTTTATATTTGTTCCTTCTCATTTTGACTCATGCCACATGGATCTGCACCTGGCCAGGGCTTTCTTGTGCCATCCCAATGGTCAGGGTGGCAGGTGGGAGAACAAGAGGGGGCAGGACCTACATTCATTTATTTATTTATTTATTTATTTATTTATTTATTTATTTATTTTTGAGACAGTGTCTTGCTATGTAGCCCAGGCTGGCCTTGAACTCATGATCCTCCTGCCTCAGCCTCCCAAGTGCTGGGATCCCAGACGTTTGCCACGGTGACGGGTGGAGTCACTTTTAGACCGGTCCACTCTGTGATGGAAACCCAATCCCATGATAACAGCCTTCAGCTATTAGGAGTGCCGAGCCCTCCTCAAGGGCCCCAACCCCCATGCTGCTGCACTGGGGAGGGACTTCTCCACACGCCATCTTTGGGGACACATTCAGAGCACAGCACCCACTATTTCTTCAATTTTTTTCTTTGCAAGAATGAGGATTGAACCCGGGGCCTCACATATACTATGCCAGTGCTCTGCCATTGAGCTGCACCCCCAGCCCCTTTTTGTTTTCATTTTTTATTTTGGGACAGGGTCTCACTAAGTTGCACAGGCTGCCTCTGGCCTGGAACTTGTGATCCTCCTGCCTCAGCCTCCCCAGGTGCGGGGATGACAGGCGTGAGCTGCGGACCCTGGCCTATTTCTTCAATTATGATTATTACTATCTTCTGGCACTTTTCTTCTCTAGGATTCTAGCAGCATAAGCATTAGTCCTTTTGCTTAGCATCGTGTAGGTCTCCGAAGCTTTGCTCGTTTTTCTTTTCTTTTTCTCCTTTTCTTCATATATTCATTAGTTGCATTTTGTGTTGTGTGTTTTTCTTCTCCCTCTTTACCCCCTACATTGCCTGCCCTCCTTTGCCATTCCCCAACTGCTGCTCCCACCCACAGAAAAAGAGAAGAAAGAAAAAAGAGAGTCAATGAGAGTATAACCCATGGTTGCGTACGACTGTCATTACGCGTTAATTAAAACTCCTGCATTTTTCTTTCATTCATCTTGTTCTGTAAAAGATGTAAGGTGATGGATGTATAAGCAAAATTGACCTAATAGCCGCATAATGGGTATATCCAATGATGTATTGCTCTGAATCCCACTAACATTTATAAATAAAAAATCTTTTTTCCTCTCTGTTGTTTAGGCTGGATAATTTCTGCTGACCTATCTAAAACTTCAGACTCCTTTCCCCTTCCTCTTTACTAATCTTTTGAGTCTATCCAGTGGATCTTAAGTTTTGGTTATTGTATATTTCTGTTCTAAATTTTCCATTTGATTATTTATAAAAATGGCTTCTCTTTCTCTGCTAAGTCTTCCAATCTTTCCATTTCTTTCTAGAGTGTTTTCCTTTACTCCTTAGGACACGATTGTAATTGATGCTTTAAAATCTGAGTGATGATTCCAACAACTGGATCACCTTGGGGTTGATACATGTTGAGTGTCTTTTTCTTTGAAAATTTGTCAGACTTTGCTGGTTCTTTGCATGTTGAATAATTTTGCATTGTATCCTGATCATTTTGGACACTAAGTTTTGAGAATTTGGGTCTTGTTTAAATGCCGTGGAGGCTTTTGTTTTCTTTGGTGTTTGCTTAATCCAGCCGCAAACTCCCACTGGCCTTCTGAGGGCCATGATTACCATGTTCCTTGAGTCCTCTGCCATTTGCAGAGCTGCCCCACGTGGGTAGTCCCCACAGGCTCTGGGCCCTGGCTGCTGATCTGCCTATGGTTCAGCTGTTCAGAGTCCAGTCCACATCTGTGCACCCCAAGGCATGTCCTGGAGCTCACCCCACTCCTCCGGGACCCTCAACCATGCTGAGATTGAGTTGTGGCTGTTGTTGTTGTTGTTAGGTGCCGTCAAGTCGTGTCTGACTCATAGCGACCCTCATAGGGTTTTCAATGGCAGATTGTTGCGGGATTGCCTTGGGAGTTGGTTGCCATGTCCTTCTCCCATTTTTGTGGTGCTGGGAATCGAACTCAGGACCTCAGAGACTGCAGAGCGGCGCTCTGCCTACTGAGCTAAATCCCAGCCCTGAGTTGTGGTGGTAACTGATAATTATCACCAAATCTGCAATATTACAAGGTGTCGCAAAATGATTAGTCCTTCCTTCCCTCCTTCCCTCCTTCCCTTCCTCCTTCCCTCCCTCCTTTCTTCCTTCCTTCCCTCTTTCCTTCCTTCCCTCCCTCCCTCCCTTCTTCCTTCCTCTCTTCCTCCTCCTCCTCCTCTTCCTCCTCCTACTTCTTCTTCCTTTGCTGTGCTTGGGTTTGAGTCCAGGGCCTCATTTATGCTAGGTGAGCACTTAACCACTGAGCTATGTCCCCAGGCCTCCAAAATAATTACTTACTAATTCATTATTTGTTTATTAACTTACCCAAAGGAACCATATAAGGGAGAACTTTCCTCATTATTTATTTCATCATGCTGAAACACAGTTTAATCAGACACTTTTCAGTGTAACATTCCAGGGACCCAGCCACCTCCCAAGGTGATGCATGGGGTGTGTGTTTACCATTTTTCATATCATTGTTAAGTCATAACTTTTGGCAGATTTTATGCTTCAGTCTGTTGCAGTCATTATGCTTTCTGAAGTTTGACTGGTCTTACTGTGGGCCCTGTGGGTCCTGTGTCCTTTTTGCATGGCATTGCTAGGTGGCTGCTGCTGCTGCTGCTTCCTCCTCCTCCTCCTCCTTCTTCTTTTGTAATTTTGTTGCACAACACAATTTCCAAAACTCACCCATACCTGTCCTATCGCCATCCAGGGTCAGCCATTTTCCATGGGGCTGGTTCCTATTAGTGGGAATGGCAGAGACTGAAGGGTCACAGCACTGGAGGTGCTCAGTGATGCTATGTTGTCACGAGTCATACGTCTTTGGCCATGGCTAATCAAGGGAATAGTGTTTATTTATTTTATTTTATTTTTATTTTTATTTTTATTTTTTATTGTACTGGGGGTTGAACCCAGGGCCTCACGTTTGCATGCTCTGTAAGTGCTGGACCACTGAGCTGCACCCCCAGCCCATTTTTTTACTTTTTTAAAGACAGGGTCTCTCTAAGTTATGCAGACTGCCTCTGTTCTCAAATTTGCGATCCTCCTGCCTCCGCCTCCTGAGCTGCTGGGACTACAGGCATGCACCACTGTACCCAGCTGGGAATATTGTTTTTAAAGAGAAAAGAGTTATGGCATTTCCAATTTAAATATAAGATTTGAGAACTTTTTTTCAAAGATAGCTTCACTGATATAATTTCCATACCATAAACCCACCCATTTAAAGAGTAAAATTAATTTAATGGAGTTTAGTGTATTTACAGATACATATAACTGTGTCAGTCAGACTTTTTGTCACTGTGAGAAATACTTGGGAGAAACCATCGAGACAGGGAAAGGGTTGCTCTGGCCGCCTGTTTCAGAGGGCTCAGTCTGCGAGTGTCTGGCTCCATTGCTGGGGCCTGTGATGAGGGAGAGTGTGGTGGTGTGTGGCCAGAAAACAGCATCAGTCAGGGAGGGGCCAGGGAGAAGGAAAACCCGTCCAGGACATGCCCCCGTTCACCTGCTGCCCACAACAGGGACCCAGCTCCTGTTCCCACCATCACCCAATAATGCCATCAGATTATGAAATCTGCCAAGGGTTAATCCTCTGATGAGGTTAGAGCCCTCAGGACTCAATCACTGCTCAATGACTGGACCCACCATCTCCAGATCAAGCCTCCAACTCGCGAGCCTTTTGGAGGACACCTCATTTCTACACCACCCCGACAACCATCACCACAGCTGATTGTAGAGCTTTTCATCACCTTAGGAAGAAACCACAAGCACTTAGGTCTCACTTCCTACCCCACTCTGCCTCCTTTCCTAAGCAACCTCTAGTCTACTTTGTTTCCCGTAGACATCATGTCCCTATTATGGACATTTCAGAAACATAGAAGCACATGATCTGAGAACTGTGTCTAGCTTCGTACAGTGAGCATAAGGTTCAGCCCCATTCTAGTATCCATCCGCACTCCGGCTCTTTCCGTTGCCCGATGATATCCCAGCGTATGAGCACACCATCTTGGCTTTCCATTCATTTGTTGATGAATATTTGGATTAGTTCAACCTTTTGGCTACTGCAAATAATATTGCTACAAACATTTTTGTGCAGGTTTTTGTGTAGACATGCGTTTTCTTTTTTTCTCCCTTTATTCGTAAATGATGGTAGGGTACAGAGTAATACAGCATTGGGTTTTTCCATTGTGCATCTATTACATCACTTTTGGTTACACTTTTATCAACTTACAGGGTTTGTGGAACCTTTTGATTAATATGTAGTAAAACTCAAACGCATACTTGGGTTACGTGCCTCTGTTTTTCCCATGTACTCATGAAGCTGCGTTGTTTATGTTGAGATTATCCTCTCCCCCTTTATCCCTCTACATTGATTCACCTCCCCATCTCAGCCTCCACAATCTTTGCTTCCCTTTGTTAGTTCCCTCCCTCCTTGTTTCTACTCTGTATATTGTCCCTTCTTCACTAAGTTTAATTGTGCATTTTTATATAACTTACATATAGAGTTTTTTCTTCCTTTAAGTATGATTTAGCTCCCACACATGAGTGAGAACATGTGGTATTTCTCTTCTTGAGCTTGAGTTTGTTCACTTAAGATGATGTTCTCCAGTTCCATCCATTTCGCTGCAAATGACATTATTTCATTTTTTTATTGCTAAGTAGTATTCCATTGTGTATATGTCCCATAATTTTTTAAACCATTCCTGTGCTGATGAGCGCCTTGATTTGTTCCATATCCTTGCTATTGTGAAGGGTGTTACACTGAATATGGAGATGCAGGTGTCTCTGTGGTATGATGACTCGCCCCCTTTGGGTATATTCTCAGTAGTGATATAGCTGGGTCATATAGCAGTTCTATTTTTAGTTTTCTGAGATATCTCCATATTGATTTCCAAAATGGTTAAACCAATTTACAGTCCCACCAACAGTGTAAGAGGGTTCCTTTTTCTCCACAATCTCACCGGCACTTGTTATTATTTGTTGTTTTGGTTGTTTTTAGTTTTTGGGTTTTTTTTGGCTATTCTTACTGGAGTTAGGTGGAATCTCAGAGTTGTTTTGATTTGCATTTCCCTAATGGCTAGGGATATTGAGCATTTTTTCATGTGCTTCTTAGCCTTATGAACTTCTTCATTTGGGAACTGTCTGTTCAACTCCTTTACCCACTGTGTGTTGGATTATTTGTTGTCTTCGGATTTGCTTTCTTGAGTTCTTTGTAAATTCTAGAAGTTAGTCCTCTGTTGAATGTGTAGAATATGAAGATTTTCTCCCATTCAGTGGGCTTCTCCTTAACTCTGTTGATTGCTTCATTTGCTGTACAGAAGCTTTTTAATTTCATGTAATCCCATCTGTCAATTCTTGGTACAATTTCCTGAAAATTGGAAACTTATTAATGAAACGCTTTCCTATGCCTGTGTTGGAGCATGTTTCTTATCTTTTCTTCTAGTTGTTTTAAGGTTTCTGGTTTTATGCTGAAGTCTCTTATCCATTTTGAGTTGACTGTCACGTAAATTGAGAGGTTCAAGTCTGTCTTCATTTTTCTGTAGGTGGAAATCCAACTTTCCCAGTACCATTTGTTGAAGCAGCTATCTTTTCTCCAATTCTTGTGCTTAGCCCCTTTGTGAAAGATTAGGTTGCTATAGATGTATGGGTACATCTCTGTATCTTCAGTTCTGTTGCACTGGTCTTTAGGCCTATTTTTGTGCCAGTACCAAGCTGGTTTTGCTACCATAGCCCTGTAGTATAGTTTAAATCACTTGCACTAGTTTTGCAATTTAAGATTATTTTGGGTATCTGTGGTCTTTTGTATTTCCATATGAATTTTTGGATTATTTTTTCTATTTCTGCAAAGTCTGTCACTGGAATTTTAATGGGGATTGCATTAAATCTGTAAATTGCTTGTGATAATATAGCCATCTTTGCAATATTGATTCTCCCAATTCATGAGCAGGGGAGGTCCTTCAACCTTCTAGTATCCTCTGCAATTTCTTTCTTTAATGTTTTCTTTGTAGAGATCTTCAGGGTCTTTGGTTAGATTGATTCCTAAGTATTTAACTTTTGAATGGGCTATTGTGAAAGGGATTGTTGCCTTAATTTCCTTTTCTTCCTGTTCACAGTTGGTGTAAAGGAAGCCTACTGATTTTTGAGTATTACTCTTGTATCCTGCCACTTTGGTGAAAGAGTTAATTAGGTTTAAAAGTTTTCTAAAGGAGTTTTGGGGGTGCTTTAGGTAAAGGCTCCTATTGTCCATGAATAAGGATAATTTAACCTCTTCCTTGCCTATCTGTATCCCTTTAATTTCTCTCTCTTTAGACATGTGTTTTCATTTCTCCTGGGTATATACCTAGGAGTGGAATTTCTGGGTCATGAGGTAACGCTGTGTTGTTTTTGGAACTTCTAGACTGTTTACCAAAGTGGCTGCATCAATTTGCCTTCCCATCATCAACATTTCAGGCTTTGAATTTGTCAATATCCTTGCAGCATTTATTCTTATCTGGATTTTTAAAACCACTTCTCCCACCCCATTTACTAACTTTTCGATTCTAACCATCCCAGTGTATATGAAATAGTGTCTTGATGTGGTTTTGATTGGCATTACCCTGGTGGGTAATGACACCAGCATCTTTCCAGGTGTTTCTTGGCCACTTGCTGATGTCCCTTGGTGAAATGTCTATTCAAATAACTTTAACTTTTTTTTTTTTCAGTGCTGAGGTTTGAACCTAGGGCCCTATGCATGCTACACAAACATTCTTAACACTGAGCCCAGCCAAGGCACCACTTCCCAAATTCCCCCAGCCCAGATTTCCTGGTTTAAAAAGAGGTCATTTGTTCTTTTTATTACTAAATTATAAGAGTTCTTTCTATATTCTAGATATGCATTCCTTATCAGGTATATTATTTAAAAGTGTTTTTCTCCATTCTCTGGCTGTCTCCTCATTTCCTCAATCATCCCCTTGGAAGCACAAAGATTACCGACCTTGGTGACGTCAAGTTCACCTATTTCTTCTTTTGTTGTCATTGCCCATCTGAGCCCATGAAGATTCATCGCTATGTTTTCTTCTAAGAACCTTGTAGTTTCAGTTCTTATGTGGTTTTTGATCCCTTTCAAATTAATTTCTGTACATGATGTGAGGTAAGGATTCAGCTTCATTCTTTTGCATAAGGATATCCGATTTTCCCTGCACCACTTGTTAAAAAGCTGATTCTTTGCTCATTGAATGGTCTTGATCGCATTGTCAAAAACGTTTTCCATAGACTTATGGTCTATTTTTGGACTTACTGATCTCTCTCTCTCTCTCTCTCTCTCTCTCTCTCTCTCTGTGTGTGTGTGTGTGTGTGTGTGTGTGTGTGTGTGTGTGTGTGTGTTACTGGGAAAGCCAGGACCTCATCCACGCTATGCACGTGCTCACCACTGATCCACTCCCAGCTCCATTGGTTATACGTCTATCTGCTATGGTTTAAATCTCAAAGGTCCCCTGAGGGCCATGGAAGGCTTGGTCCCTAGCCTGTAGCACTGTTGGGAGGTGAGGCCTCGTGGGAAGAAGTGAGGTCACGGGGGTACGTCGTGTAAGGGGATTGTTGGAACCCCGACCCACCTCGTGTCTGTCTCTGCTCCCTGGCCTCCGTGAGGTGAACAGCTTCCCCTATCATGCACTCTGACCATGATGTACAGGCAAAGCAACCATGGGCTGAAACCTCAGAAATCGGGAGCCCAAATATGCCTTCCTCCTTTTGTGTTGTCTTGGGGAAGCTGAGTAACGCGCTAGCCTTTTGCCAACACCATACTGTCCTGATTACGGTCACTGTGTCCTGAGTCTCAGGACCAGGAAGGGCGATTTCTCGTGCTTGAGTCTCACGTCTCAGGATTGATGTGGTTATTCTGGGTCTCATTTGGACAAAGAGATCAGCTGGGGCTCTGAAGGGTTTGCGCTGACCTTGAAAACTCATGTGGGGAGGGTTTCTGTCCTCACACAACTGAGTCTTTCAACCCATGAACGTGGGGCATCTTCCGTTCATCCGGGTCTCCTTCCACGTCTCAGAAACGCGTTGTGGTTTTCGGCGCACAAGTCTTGCACATCGTTGGTCACATTTATTCCTGGAATATTTTGTTCCTTGTGATGCTATTCTAAATGGAATTGTTTCCTTAATTTCATTTTTGGATGGTTTATTAAGTTATAGAGTTTTAAACTTCATTTCTTTGATTTGCAATTTCATCTTTTTTCTCTTGTGTTAAAAATCTTGGTTCCTAATGATATTAATGTAATTACTTACATGCCTCTTCCTACAGTATACCTACAATAATTTCAGAATAATAATGCGCAGAGTTTCTATTAGCAATAGGATCACCAAGTGCAGTTTAAGGTTTTCCACGGTTTTTTATTTGTCCTTAGAATGTGTCCCGATGGTATACACACACTAACACCTGAGATGTTTATTTTTTCTGTGCAGTTCAGTTGATTACTCCTGAGTTTCTATGAAATTTCGTGAATTGATTTTCTACTTTTTTGTCTAAGAGGCCCAGCGCCTTCTCCTGCCTCCCCTTCAGGGGGCAGCAAAGTTCCCTGTGGGTTCAGGTGGAGCCTGCTCTGGGCCTGGGGGTGTGGGGGGTGCTGGGGACTAAGCTTGGGAGCCGCAAAGAGGACGGCTCCCCAGGCCTGGGCTCCTGCTAGGGGCAGCTTCACCTGCACCAGCGCCAGGTTGCTGGTGAAGTTATGGGGCTGTTCTCGGAGTGTCAGTCAGTCGGTCAGCAAACCTCTGCAGGGCACAGGGACACAGCAGCGAGTGAGGTTGGCAATGCCCGCCACCATGTGCTCGCTTGGAGAGGAAAAGCACACAGACCACTAGACAGGTGGACCACCTGTCCACCCAGACCACCAGACCACCAGCCCTCTGAGGAGGGGACGGGGTCCAAGGGGCAGTCGGAGCAGCAGGGCGGCTCCTAGGGTGGGGTGGCTGACCTTCCCCGGGGAACAGCAAGGTGGAAGCTGGACACGTGCAGGGTGGCTCAGGGGCAGCCTGGAGCGTGGGGGGGCCCGGGGAGGACTGTGAGAGCGAGTGCACAGATGCACACGGTCAGTCCCTCTGTCTGCCCCAGGGGCCCACACAGAGGCCCAGCAGTGGAGGGAGGGTGTGGCTGGGCCTCAGGGAGGTGCCAGGCCGGGGTCTGTGTGTGCTGGGGCTTCACTGAGGCCAGGCTCCGGGAGGCTGCAATGGGGAGGGTGAGGAGCCCAGGAGTGACGGGGTGGTTTTGTCACTTCAAATCTCCTGTCCAGCCACGTGGACGCATTGCGGAGGCAGCTTGATCAGGGCCCAGGTGCCTCAGTGAGGGTGTGGGCTGGACAGGTAGGTGTGGGAGCAGCCATGGAGCCGGCAGGGCAGCTCATGAGTGGGGAGCTCCGCAGGGTCGGTCTGAGCCCCGCCCTCACAGGGCGGCTCAGGTCTGCCCAGCCAGCGGCGGGAGGGCTTGACCATGCCCTGTGACTCCATCTCCCCGCCCTCCCTCTTCCCTCCCCTAGCAGGTGCCAGCACCACAGGGCAGGGGGCCAGACCCCAGCATCCCTGCCAACCCCAAGCGTGGTCAGAGGGAGGTAGGCCACACCCAGCCTTGGGGGTCAGGGGTCACCTGGCCTTTGGGAGTCTGCAGCATAGGTGTCCAATCAGACACGCGGCTGGAGCACACACTCGGGTCACACACCCAGGTGAGCGGACCCTGGGGTCACACACTCAGGTGAGTGGACACTCGGGTCACACAGCCAGGTGAGCGGACCCTGGGGTCACACACCCAGGTGAGTGGACACTCAGGTCACACACCCAGGTGAGCGGACCCTGGGGTCGCACACGCAGGTGAGCCTGCCCTCTGATGAGCACCCTTTAAAAGCTCACACGCTCTTCTTGCCCAGTGGCTCCTGCATGCGCAGACCCCTGGGCTGAGACCTCCTGGCCTCGTTCTGACCTCTGCAGGCCCCGTTGGGCAGCAGCAGCATGGACAGGGCTCCAGGACCCTGATGGACGGAGGCCCCAGGCCCTGGGGATCTGTACGGCTGAGGCTTTGGGTCAGTGTGGGCCTGGCCTGGCTCTGGCTCCTGAGGGACAGGGCAGGATGCCAGGCCCAGTGCCCACCCCTGCGCGGTGGGTGGACACTGACCGCCCTCTCCATGGCCACCCTGCTCCTGGTTTCTCTGCTGCCCTCCAGGCTTATCCGCCCACTGCCCACTGGACAGGCCTTTCTAGACTCCCTTTTCCAGCCGGCACATCCCAGGAAAGCCGGGGGTCCCCTGGGCCTCCCACATCTGAGTCCATCACTTGGACATGCACCTCCCACCCTCCCGGCCTCACCTCCGCTCTGTGACCAGCGCTGCTCCTGGGCATGAGACATCCCTCTTGCCAGCCAGGGCCTCAGCAGGTCTCCCTCCTCTCCTCCCTGTGCTGCCCAACCCCTAATACCCCGACTTCTGGCTCTGTCCTCCTCTCCAGTGTCAGCTTCCTCCCCGTCACACCCGACACTCAGGCTGGCCTTTTGGGGCTGGGGGTGGGGTCTGGCTGGGATCTGGACTCCCTGAGGGCTAGGTGGGCAACTGCAGCCCCAGCATGACACCAGAAGAGTAGGGTGACGGGCTGCTCTGCCCTCCATTGGGCGAGAGCACCCTGTGCCCTTGTCCTGCCTGGTCCTGGGTTGCGGGCTGGGGTTCTGGGGTCTATGTTCTGAGGTACAGGGAGGGGAATGATGAGGGGACACAGATGCACCACGGTGCCTGAGGGCAAAGTGCTGGGCGTCCTGCCTTGGGGGACTGCGAGGGCCTTGGGGCCAGAGAACAGGAACCAAAGGGCCAAGAGTCACCTGGGGGGCTAGGTCTTGGCTTTGTGCTGGCCACGGATAATGCCCAGCAGTGACCCACTGAGCCTGGCCCGCTCCCACATGCAGATAGGAACGGAGACCCCCGTGTGGGACCCCAGTGGACAGGCCCCACCTGCCCAACCCCCCACATCAGTGAGGTGCCCCTCCCGGGGTGCGGGTGCCCCAGGGTCGTCTCTGCAATGCTGGGCTGCAGCTTCCGGTCTGCTGGTGGCAGTGCTGGGGTGAGAGGCTCAGGAGCAGCAGAGGACACGTGGCGCCCAGCAGGCTTCCCGCCGGGACCACTGGCCAGGCTGCTCTGCTTCTCCTCCCTGCGGGCTGGGAGCCGGGTGAGCAGAGCCGGGCAGCGCCTCCCTCCTCACCGCCTCCCGCCTCTCCCCTGTCGCGTGGAGCCACGTGAATGTCGGCTCACCTGTCAGTGATGTCATCAGGGGCCTCTGCCCTGGAGGCCTTGGGGGCTGAGGTTGAAGAAGCCGGAATCCTTGCCACAGTGGGGACTGTCTCCCAGGTGGCTCCTCCCGTGCCCTCTGCCGGTGCCAAGGGCTGTGCTCGAAAGCTTCGTGCTGTCCTAACAAAATGACCAAGACAACCAGCCGCAAAGAGGGAGGTCGCCCCGGCTCATGGTGTGGGTCAGTGCCACGGCTCTGGGGCTGTGGTGGGGCTGCTCGGCAGGGTGGGCGTCTGTGGAGTCTGTGGGGGAGGTGGCCACGCTCCTCGAGGCCAGGAAGCAAAAGAGAGAACGAGGGCCCGGGGTCCCCCAGTTCCCTCTGTGGATACCTCCAAAGACCCAAGGACCTCCCACTAGGCCCCACCTCTTCGAAGCTCCACCCCCTCCCAGGAGCCCATGGGCCTTGCTGGATACTCAGCTGGAACTCGAGTAGGGGCACCGTTGGTCCCAGGTGTCCGCCCCCATTTCCTGGTGGGTGCCTGCCCTCACTGCTCTCTGTCTCCCAGCTCTGCCCTATTTGCCCTACCTGTGGCCTGTGGCCTCCCCCTGCCTCGCTGGTCCATGCGCTCAACCTTCCTCCCCCTGTTCCCCAGCCCGGCCCTGGGCTGTGATGTCGCAGCTGACCTGACCTGCAGACCACCCTGTACGTGGGCAGCTCCCCGAAAGTTAGACTGCCCTGCTGAGCCCCGTCCTCCCCACGGCCTCAGGGAAGGGCTTGGAGAGGTGAGGGGAGGTCCCTGCCTGGCAGACCTGCCACTCCACACCAGAGCTTCCTGTCCATAAACTTGGGACTAAGTGGGACTCTCTTGGCAGGGGTTTGGGGTGCAGGGAACAGTGCGTGGGGTCCTGCCCACAGCACGCCCAGTCCACCCCACCCTGTGAGCCTGCAGAAGGGTCCTTATTCTCCTTCGGGGAGGGAATTGTGCAGGCCCCAGGTGGCCAGCTGTGCAGCCACTAGGTCTCTGTGGTCCTGATCCTGTGGCCACTGGAAAGGTGAGGGGGCTGGGCAGTGAGGGTGGACGGCCACTGTGTGGTGGACCCCAGGCTGCCCTTCAGGTACAGCAGGTGGGGGGGGAGCCTTCCTCAGGGGGGGAGAGGCACAGGAGCTGCCCCAGGCCTCTCTGCTGGAGGGGCTGGGCTGCAGGTCACCCCAGGGGTCCATCTCCCACTCTCACAGCTATTGTTAATTAAGACTGTCTCCATTATAGGGCTAATTAACAATTAGCATAAACATAATTAGCCAGCGTTGACATTTAACTCATTACATTGTTTAAATAATTTTCGGAAATTGCCCCGAGCTGCATTCTGTCAGCTTGCAATAATGGCCCCACTTTGTCATGTAAATTAAATGACATTTGTGTTGTTGCTTCTCGTTCTGCCGGAGACAGTCACCCGCGAGGCCCCCCCATGGTCTACACCAACTGTCAACCAGGCTGGTGCAGCCTGGAGACCCTCCCACTGGGCACTGTGGGGGCCAGAGGGTCCTGGCCCGCTGTCCCCACCACCCTCTCCTCCAGGCCCAGTCGCCTGGCCCGGGACAGCTTCCTCGATCTGCCGGCCAGATTGTCCCCCTCCCTGTGGGTCAGCTAGTCCCAGTCTCAGGGACTCGGGGAGACCTGCAGGCCATCCTGGGAATGAGGAGCTGAAGCCTGGGGCCTGGAGAAGTCGCCCAACTCAGCTTCCAGAAAGTTCTGCATGCCAGAGGCGAATGTGGCACCCAAAGCCCAAGTCTCCTCTGCGGGCACAGGACTTCCACACGCCCTGGGAAACGCAGCCGGACTCTGTGGAGACCGAGGCCCCGGGGGCCCCTCCCCCTCAACCCCTGGCATCTCTGGGGCCTCGAGTGCCCCTGGGGGATGGGGCTCCTGAGAATTGGGCCTCAGGGCTGAAAGTCCCTCTCCACTGCTGGCTCTGTAGGAGCCTCCTTCCTCTCCCATGAGTCCTTGCTCCTTCATTTATCCATTTCCTCCCTCTCTTCATTCCCTCCTTCTCTCTCTCTCTCTCCCTTTGTTGGTTTTTGTCCCTCAATGAGCAGCCACGGAGGCGGGGCTCACTGTGACCTCTGGACCACCCCGGCCCACCTGGGCTCTGCCCACCCTGGGGGCCTGACCTTCTGGCCTTTGTGGTGACTCTGGCTTGGGCTAGGGGAGCCCCCCGAGGGTGTGCAGCAGCACTCCCTAGAGACAGGGGCCCCAGAGGCCCTGAGGAGTCCCAGGCCAGCCCTATGGCCCTGCTGTTCCTGCTGGGGGCTCCTGTGAGTGACCCCAGCTGTATGAGGACAGGAAGAGTTGACACGCAAAGTCTACAACTCCAGGAGCCGTGCCCACTGGCCCCATTTCTGATGCAGGGCAGAGCGGCCTGAGGTGCCGGACGGCGAAATCAAATGGCCCGAGAGTTGTTGGGGACCGGTTCTGGCTGTTAAGAGCTTGTCAGCGTCCACAGGCCTCTCACGACTCTATAAAATCCCCGAGAATTATAGGAGCGCCAGGGTCACATAATTCATCGCACAGTAGATTTAACCTGGCGGCCAGTAATTCATATTTGTGGCGATAATATTGTTTTCCACTTTCTGAGAGTTATCGCCGTGTCTCCCTTCCAGGTCACTATGGATATCAAAAATCAATTTGGAAAGATGGAGACTGTCAGGGAATAAAGCATGAAGGCAGAGCCTCCCCCTCGCGTCTGCCGCGTGCAGAGGCCGCCTGTCCGCTGAGCTCCTGAACCTTGGCGGGGGCTCTGATTGCTACCAGAGGCCTTGACTTGGGAAGTCACACCGGCTTGCTCAGGGGCGCTTGTCGGCCTCTGGCGAGGCCGGCCTCCTGTCTGCCTCCCTCCAGCCTGCGCGTCTCAGCCTTCCTGGCCATCTCAGACCCTGCTCCATGTGGGCGCGCTCAGGGCCACCTGGCTCTGCTTTGTGCCTAGGGTTCCAGGAGCCATCTCTGGGGGGGGCTCAGCCGCTGGCTCTGGGCTGGGGGGAGAAGCTGCTGCTCGGAGCCCCAGTGAGCTGAGCCCCTGCACCCCCCCAACCAGTGACCACCCAGTGGAGTTTGTGGTACTGAATGTGGGTTACAAGGATGCTGGTGTCAGCTGTCTCCAGAAGCCACCCTGTGTGCTGCTTGGGTCCCCAGAGGAAGGAGAGGCCCAGGCCCAGCCCTCCCCCAGGGCCCGGGGCCCCCAGTGCACAGTAGTGGAAGGCCAGAGAGAATTCCACAGCACTGTGTTCCAGCCCCATCGTGCCCCCGCCGGCGGGAAGGAAGAGAACTCGCGCCTGTGACCTGGGCTGGTTCTGTCCCAAGCCCTGGCTCCACTCCTCTGCCTGGGGAGCCACCTGCAGGGAGGCGGATCCTAGGCTGGCCTCAGGACGGAGGAGCCCAAGGGGACCCAGGGAGGAAGCCACAGAGGTGCTGCACTGAAATCGCAGTGTCGCTGCCCCGGCTTCCTTGCAGAAAGCAGCCAGGAGGTGGGCGATAAGCGGGTGCCAGAGTTGCCTGAAAACCTTCCCTGGGTCTGGCCCAGGGTGGGATTTCCAGGGTGCACCTGGCCTCGGGGCCACCGGGTTCCTGCAGCTCATATGCGGGTCTGACGTGGCAACATGGCGGGCACAGCTGAGCGTGAGCCAGCCGCTGTGTGCCGGAGGGGTGGCCTTGTGTGGGGTCCACACCTGCTTGCAGTCAGGGTCCCAGGAGCAGCTGTGTCCAGGGCCGTGGCTGCTGGAGGGCTCTGAGATCCTCTGGTGGGGCCACGGGATCAGGCGGGCCCGGCTGTCTGTGCTACTGGACCTCAGAGCAGGCAGGGCTTCCTCAGACACCCGGAGACCTGGCCACCGAGCCCTCTAGTGCCTGGATGGGGACATCAAGTGGCCCTGAGAGCTTCCGGACACCAGCCCCCTCCCTGCTCCCCTCCGTGCCTGCCACTTGCTCCAGGCCTTTGCAGGAGCTCCTGGGTCCCCGCCGCGGTTCACCTGTCCCTGCCATACCCTCGGCTCAGCACCCTCTTCAGAAGCCCGGAACCAGCCTGGGTCCCAATGCAGCCAGAGCTTCTCCTCCAGCCTCCCAGGGCTGGGGGTGCTGCCCCCTGGAACATGCTGTTCTCTCTGGACTGTGTTCCTCTTGGCCCCCGATTTCTGGCTCCAAGGGCCAGGACACCAGCCCAGCCCAGCACGACAGCCCTTGATGGAGTGAGCAGGGTGGGCTGGGCTTCCTCTGGGCCTGGCTCCAATCCAAACAGTCTTTGCTGGAGGAAGGTTCTGGAACCCCAGGGCACAGTCAGCCATGACTGACTCCGCCGTTGGCCTCCAGATGCCTGGCACCGGCAGCACGGCGGCTGTGGCCCTTGGACAACACACCTGGCCACCCCTGGGAGGGCAGGGCCCATGCTGGCCGCACATGGATGCCTGTGCTGTGCCCCTGCTCCCTGCCTTCCTGGCTGCGCCACACCTGACCTTGTGCAATCAGAACCTGGCCTCTTCCCAGGCATTCCCTTGCCAGCCCCCTCCCTCCCCTGGGCCCCTTACTTGGGCCTCTGCCCTAGTGGGATCCGTGTTCTCGCAGCTGACTCTGGCCGGCTGGAGCACCTGTTGGATCCAGGGAACGGTGGCCAAACGTGGGATTCCTGGCTCCCAGGCAGGCTGGAGGAGACGGGGTTTCGGTGGGGGTGGCAGCCCTCCTGCCTGGTCCCCTGGGCGTCTGCAGCTCAAGCTCTGGAGGGAAGGGACGCTGTGGACACCTCGGCTCCCCGGGCTCCCTCCCCATCATCTGCCCAGGGTGGGAAGAGTGGTAGTTAATTAAAAAGCAGCTAATGACTGCCAGGAGGTCAGCTGAGTGGATGTTGGGGATATTGGCCCATGGATCACTGTCCTTCGAGGGCCACCACTGCCCGGCCCAGCCAGGAAGAGGTGTCCCTGAGGCCGGTCAGCACTGAGCCACCCACACCCAGAAAGCAATTTAATTCAGGCTGTGTTTAATTAAGAAAAGTGGCTACGGAAGATTGTGCGGCAGGAACGCCTGTTCAGAGCAGAATTAAACTCTTTCCTGGAGCCCAGCAAGTGGTCAGAGACCCTCAGAGGCCAGTGTCCCGGGGCTCAGGGGACCTAGAGGCGGTATGGACACCCAAGGTCAAGGACTAGCCCCAGATTGCCACGGGGGCCTTGCTGCTGAGCAAAGAGGAGGGGCTGGCGCCCCAGCAGGAGCCACGCTGGGTCCCGGCTCGCCTTTGTCCTTCTGCTAGGCAGGGTGGCCCCCAGCAGGGTCTCCGGAGGTCTGGCAGGGCCTGGCCAGCCCTGTGTGGGTGCGCTACCCTCCCCCAGTGCCAGGGACCTGAAGTGTGGGGTCCCCAGCCTACCTGTCCTGCTTTTGCCCCCCAAACCCCCGCAGAGCTCACACCTCCCAGAAGAGGCCAAGGACCAGGTCGAGGTGGGAGGAGCAGCAAGCTGGGGGGGCTCGCTGGGCCCCCCTGCCTGTGCCTGGGATTGGATTTGGACAGGACCCTTTCCCGGCCCAAGGCTGCCTCTAAAGGGGGGCCCAGTGCTGGAGGTCAGGAGTCTTGCGAGGGTCGGTGGCTGTGCTCTCAGACCACAGAGCCAACGCCCCAGGTGCAGTGCCCACCTGTGGCCCGGGGCTGGGAGTGGCAGCGTCAGGCCCCTCGAGGACCAGCCCCTCTGAGTCCCCTGCTGGCAGAGACTGGGCTGTGAACCGCTTTTCTCCATGTCCCCGTGCTCAGCAGGGCTGAGACAGACCGCCGGCTGCTGTGCCCCGTGACGCGTGGGTGGGAGGCCAGGGCCCCTGGTGGCCTCTCTTCCCTGGCTTCGGGTGCTAGGGTGGCTGCCCGGCATGGGACACCTGTCCTTTGCTGGTCACCGTGAGCAGAGGGCTGCAGAGGGCTGGAACGCAGAGGAGGCTGAAGGGGTCGGGGCCCTGTCTTATCCCTGGGGTAAAGGAGCTGCCTGGGCGTGGTCCCTCCTGGGTGTTCCCTGCAGCCACCACCCTCCAGGACAATCGCATTCAGCTGTTGAGGCTGACCGTCCTCCTCAGCGCCTCACTGGGGCTCTCTGTGCGCCTGGTCCTCCTCCAGCAGGGGGCAGGCCCTGCCCTGAGGCCCAGGAGCCTTGCCACAGGCAGCCAGCGTAAGATGGTACCCTTGGGCCGGTCTGACTGGAAGACTTCCCAGGCCGGCAGGACGCCGTAGACAGCAGAGAGGCAGCTCCTGCCCAGGCTCCAGGCGACCTGAACCCCCCAGAGCCCAGAGCATGGGGAGTCTGCCCTTGCCCGGCCTGCAGGACCAGCTGGCAGAGAGAGCGACCTGCCACGCCCACTCTGCCAACAGCACAGGTCTCGTTTCTGCCCAGTCTGGGGGCCTTCATTGCCCCAGGCTGGACTGGGTAGTAACGCTCCCTGACGCACTGATCATGGCCGCGGGAAACCGCGACGGGCACTGATTATGGCCGCCGGAAACCGCGACGGGCTTCTGTGACTGCTGGGCCAGGAGCCGCCCCCTCCCGCCCTGCAGCCTGGTGTCTGTGCCAACAGGCAGAGGGTGGGCAGTCCAATGAGTGACCCATGACAGGCAGATTGGACCCTTCTTCCTGCAGGCTGGAGCTGGCGGGCGGGGGCGGGGCGAGGGTGCGTGCACAGTGTGTGCGCATGTGACCGTGGGGGGCAAGCACACAGCTGGCTCTCCTGGGCTCCACGGTCCCTTCCTTGCTGGTGGCCTTGGTGGAGGCTGCGGCCCTCATGGCCTTCCCGCCCTGGCTTTGAGGAGCTGCGGCTTCTGCTTTGACCAGGAGAGGCAGCCGCCGTCCAGAGCCATCTCCATCGCCGGCACCTGGCATGCTGCCGCTGCGCTGTTAACCCCTCCCTGCCCCTGGCTCTGCCCCAGGCAGTGCGCCCAGCCTCCATCTCTGTGGTCAACGCCACGCCCTTGGCCTTGCCCACACCAGCTCTAGCTTTACTGCGTCTCCAGAGCCCCAGCCCTCCTGCTTCCACGTCCCCTGGGCTGGCCACCTGCACTGTGCTGTGGCCTCGGAAGAGCCCAAGCCCGTGGCTCTGTGTTGGGGTGGAGCGAGGTATCCGGTTTGGTTGTGTGCATCAGGTTGGTCTCTGCCATGGGAGCCCTCAAGAGCAGGGCTCATTCACTTCTGGGAGCCCCGGAGCCCAGGGCAGGTCCTGGTGTGTGGAGGGCACTTGGCACCCACCGGCTGAGTGGGGAACAGGGGTCCTGAAGCGGGAGCTGCTGAGAGATGCAGCGTGTGGTCCCCAGGTTTTACCCCTGGTGACAGGTGGGTGGGAGACCGGGGCTTAAGAGTCCATGGAGCCGTAGAAAGGGTGGGGAAGGCAGAGGTTCCCGCCAGGGGTGGGGAGAGTGAGTGGCCTGAGACACTGACCTCGGGGCTGCCTGGGATCCTGCTCCCAGGAGGGCCCCCAGGGGAGGAACCCAGGGGCAGGGGGCCACAGGCACTCTCCACGCAGCCTCCACTGCCATCGAGTTCATTTGCTTGTCTGAGACCTGGCAGCCCTGCGCGCTGAGCCTTGATGAGGCCAAGGAGGTCTGTGAGGAAGACCCTATTGATTTTAATTACCCAGAAACAGCCCACAGGGACAAAAGACTTTGCCTGTTTATTTAGCAGGGCTGTGCTGCGCTATTGTGGAAGGAGAGATCAAATCAGCTGCCTCATTATTACTGTAATAATCAGGCCAAAACGCTGCTCCGGGCTGAGGGCATTTTTTAAAGCAATAACCTCCGCGCTCCACCCCCTAACGCCCCGCCTCAGCAGGCTTGAGCAACAAGGAGCAATTACATGCTGTCGATATTAATTCAATTAAATCCAGGTTATTTATTGGGTATTATGGAAAAGGATTCTCTGGCTTTACAGAGACGAGCATGACTGGGGAGTGAGCAGGATCAAGAGCCTCAAGCAAAATTGACTGTAGGCTCAGGCCAGGAAATCAGC
>VMDO01001699.1:92196-195840 GCA_007922755.1 Pedetes capensis | reverse complement strand
GGTACCTCCATACTGATTTCCATAGTGGTTGCACCATTTTACAGCTCCACCAGCAATGTAAAAGTGTTCCCTTTTCCCCGCAGCCTCGCCAGCATTTGTTGTTGTTTGTTTTATTGATCTTGGCCATTCTTACTGGTGTAAGGTGAAATCTCAGCGTTGTTTTGATTTGCATTTCCCTAATGGCTAGGGATATTGAGCATTTGCATCTTTTCTAATGTATGCATTCAGTGCTACAAATTTCCTTTCTAGCACTGCTTTCTCTGTGCCCTACAAATTTTGATATACTGTATAATTGTTTTTATTGAGGTCAGTGTATGTTTTTTAATTGCTCTTCAAACTTACTCTTTGATCTACAGATTCTTTAGAATGTGTTGTTCAATTTTAAAGTGTTTGATGATCTTACTATTATATTTTTGTTATTGATTTCTAGTTTTAATCCACAATATTCAGAGAATATAATTTCATTTCTTGTTCCCACTGAAGTTTTAGAGACACGAGTTATGATTTATATTGGTTTAGCTTTGTGCATGTATAAAATGAATGTGTATTCCTGATCTTCATGGGGTGTTCTGTAAACAGCCATCAGATTCTGTTGGTTGATAGTGTTCTTGAACTGTCCTATTCTTTGTTGATTTTCTATTTGTTTTATCAAATATTGAGAGATGGGTGTTGGGTATTGAGCTCCAACTATAATTATGGATTTCTTCATTTTTCCTTTCAGCTCTGTGTGCTTCATATATTTTGCAACTCTGTTTTTGACACATTTGTCTTCTTGGTAAATTGACCCTCTTATCTTTTGGTTTTGTTCTTCCCTGTATTTCTTTACTCTGAGAAGTGAAGCAGATGAAGCACATTTTATCTGATATTAAAAGAGCCACTTTGATTTTATAGTCAATATGATTATTAATATGTTAGGGCTTTGATCTGCCATTTCATTTTAAGTTTTGGATTTTTTTCTTTCTGTTTCTTCTTTCCTGCCTTTGTTATTTAACATTTTTTCATAATTCCATTTTTGTTTACCTATGGTACCTTTGTTTCTCATTCTTTTGTCCCTTCCTTCCTTCCTTTTCTTCCTTCCCTTCCCTTCCTTCCTTTCTTTCCTTCTCTTTCCTTCCTTTCTTCCTTCTTTCTGTCTGTCTCCCCAATACTAGGGGTTGAACCCAGGGCTCATGCATGCTAGGCATGTATTCTACCACTCTTCTGCACACCAGCCCTGTTTTTATGTTTTTATTTTGAGACAGGGTCTCACTAAATTGTACAGGCTGCCTCTGTTCTCAAACTTATAGATCTCCTTCCTCATCCTCCTGAGTTGCTGTGGTCACAGCCAGGTCTGGGCGGTTGGCACAGTGTTAGAGCAGGGAGACTATGAAGCGGGCTCAGGATAAGGGGGACAGGGAGGCAGACCAGATGATCCTGAGCCCACATTGCAAGCAAAAGCCAATTCAAACCCAAGTGTGAAGGGAAATCATTGAGGGTTTTAACTGGGGAATGAACATGATCTGATTTCATTATATAGAGACAAGGTAGATAATAAAAAATTGACAGTATAGTTTGGGGACACACTGTGGGAACTTTTCAGTAGCAGTCCTGGGAGTTTTCACTTAATTCACAACACACTGGAAAGTTCTCAGGGATTTCATTTCTAAAAATAAACTTATTCCTAGATTTATTAAACCCAACAAGTAAAACATACTGTAAAACAATCAGAAGATACAGATAATCAAAAAGGAGAAGAGAAGACCAGATCTGAAAGGTGAACTTATATGCAACCCATGTAGGTTTTGGCCTCCACTCCTGCCTCTGCAGCTCCCCTGGGCCTTCTGCCTATTTCTGAGGCACAACAGATGCTTCAGACCTCACAGTCCATGACTCATCTCTATATCCAATATGGCAAGTTGTCCTTTGTTCTCTTCTCTCTCTTCTTTAAGAAGTTTTGCACAGGTGAATGAGCAGACTGGACTATGCCCAGGAATCCCAACCTCACACCGCACAGGCAGACCAAGGAAAAGGAGATTACAGACACAGGTGCAGGACGTAGTGACCACTTCAATGTGAGGATCTCAATAATAATCTCATTCTGAGCTTAACTGAGTAACTGAAGACTAGGGTAAAAAATTGACTGACATCAATTATGATATAATCAACCAAAGGAGAATATAGTCAGAAGTTTTAGAATATAGTCAGAATATAGTCAGCAACCAAGCAAAAGCCCAGCCAGGGGACAGGCAGCTGAAATCTTTACCACACCTAATTCATCTTCCTGGGGTTGGGGGTGTGAGCTTGCAATCAGGAGCTTGCCTTTCTGCCTGAGCACCTGGTTCCAGAGGAAGAAGACCAGACACTGATCTCTCTCAAGGAGTTGTGACTGTCTGTTTTGACCTACCTAGGATTTCCCAAGGGACTGACCCATGGGGCTTCCCTCTGTCTTGCCTACCTCAGAGCAGCAAGGCTATGCAGAGGGGATGCCCCAAAATGGCAAAAGACAAGAGAACAAGCTACAGCTGTCAGGAGCATGAAGTAAAAGTTGGAGCAAACATCAGACACAGTAAAAGCCTGGCAGGAAAACCAGCCAGGGAGATTTCAGAGAGAAGACAGATTTGAAAAGATATGGCTATTCCAGTTTGGCAGTTCATAGTTAAAGGTATAATTACTATATGAGCCGGCAAATCTACTCCTAGGAATACAACCAGAAGAACTGCAAACAGGGTAAACAAGCATCTGTACACAAAGGTTCCTAGTGGCACTGTCGTAATAGCCAAAAGATGGGACTTAAGCTCAATATCCATCAGCTGATGAACAAATAAACAAGATGTGGTATGTCCATATCATGGAATACCATTCAGCAAAGGATGAACCTTGAAAACATTATGCTAAAAAGCCAGAACCACATATTGTGTGACTCTTTTTACAGGAAATGTACAGAATCAGCAAATCCACAGGGACAGCAAGCAGACTGGTGGTTGCCTGGGGCTACAGATGACACCACTTGATGATACATATATTCCCAACTTTACATACATTTGGGAAATTGAGATCTAGGAACCCTCCTGGGATTTGCCAAAACTGAAGTGATGGAACTAGAGCTGGAGCTGGAAATATATACTGATTGGCTATCAAAAAAAAAAAAAAAGCCAGGATCTAAAATGGAGGGAAGGAGACATGAAGTTGCCAACAAACTAACCAATGGCTCCCTTGGATTCCTGTGCAGAAGACTGTGTTCTTCTGTTTCAAGATCTCTTGAGGGTGAAGATGTGAACAGTGAACTCTAGAATTCACAACATAAGAGCCCCAATTTCCTACAAATTTGGAAGGCCTGGCATTTCAAACCTGCTATCCACTCATATTTTGCTACAGGTGATCAACTTGTTATTCTCTAGTAGTTGCCAACTAGCACTAACATGAAGTCCCTGGTTTTTAGAAGACTGGGGCAGGGCCCTGACAGAACAGGCTGGCTGTCAGGAGCCATGGCACCCTGTGCCCATGGCACAGTCCAACTGCATCATCTTTCTCTCTGCCCTATGCCAATCTCTCCTCCTAAATTTTTAGGGTCCTGGGTATTTTTACTGAAATCCACCTCAAATACGACTCTGAAATACTTAGAATATTAGCTAAATGCTGAGAAGAAATCAAACTTCATGCCAGCTGAAAGAACTGAACCGGGCACACAGCAAATACCAATGTGCCCAGCCGGGGTGTATCAGTACACAGAGCATGGGCAGCTCAGTGTGCTAAGTGCTCATCAGGATACATATTAAGGGACCCCCCAACCCAAGGAAAAGATAGTTGCCAACCCATCCACTTGAGGAAAGAACCCCTCCCATCCCCAGGTGGTCTGGCATCCCTTTTCATTTACCCCATAATACTTGCATAGACCTTGGGTTCTCCATGCCTGATTGCATGCCTGTATGTGAACTCTAACCTGCATCTGTCTTGCAGGCATTTGCAGGTGCTTAACAGGCTGGGGTTTAGCTCATTTGGTAGAGTGATGCTCCACACTTTCTGAGGACCTGGGATCAATCCCCAATACTGCAAAAAATGGGAGAAGTACATGGCAATCCACTCCCAAAACAATCAGCCATTGAAAACTCTATGAGGGTCCTTATGAGTTGGACACAACTCAATAGCACCTAACAACAAGAAGAATGTTGTCTTTTGTATCTAAAGTACCTAACAATATGTGCAGCACTTTGTAAATATCCAGTGAATGTTAAATAAGTTAGTGCCTAAGTAAACAAGTAAATAAATGAATTACTAAAGTTTGAAGCTGCACCTTCAAGACAAAGTAGAAAGTGGCCAGGCAGTAGTCAAAGAAGAAGAACTAAGAAGAAAGATCAACAATGTACAGGAGAAAACCAAAAGAAGTTGTATCAATATTACCTATTTATGTTCTGATGTTCTTAATAGCTTTTGAGCTTCTGTGGCATATTGTAGAGAATGAATGCTCAATAATTGTTCAATGCCTGTATCATAGCACTGTGGCTTCCAAATCCCATCAGATCTTGGAAGCTAAACAGGGTCGGGCTTGGTTAGTACCTGGATGAGAGACCACCTGGGAACACCAGATACTGTAGGCTTGGGAGAAGGACCCGGCAACCCACTCCCAAAAAACAATCCACCATTGAAAACCCTATGAATAGCAGAGAAGCACTGACAGAGTGTTTTGCCTGTTGTACGTAGGGTCACTATGAGTTGGATACCAACTCTGTGGCACCTAACAACCACAACAATTGTTCAATTGAAATTAGTCAGATTGATGATACATGGGAGACATATATGATGTGTGATCAAAAAATACAGTGAATGTTGAAGTTAAAAAGTTGCTCCTGTAAAAGACACATCACCACTAATTTCCCTCAAAGCACTGTCACTGGCTTTTAACACACTTAGCTCATGTTCATGCTGCTTTCTGACGCAGTCCTGAAGTCCTCTTTCATGAGTCTTGCACTTTCATGGCTGCCTCAAGGTCCTGAACTGATTCAAAACATTTACCTCTCATGGCCATTTTGACTGTGAGGAGGAGCCAAAAGTCGCAAGGTGCCAAACATGGAGAATAAGGTGGATGAGGACACACTGTAATGTTTTTATTTGACAGAAATTGTTGTACCAGAAGTGACATGTGACACAGAGCATTGTTGTGATGGAGGATGAAAGTAAAGACACTCATGAAAGAGGACTTCCAGAACTGCTTCGGAAGTGGCAAGAACGATGGGAGAAGTGTGTCCAAAACTGGGGGAATATTTTGAAGAGGATTAAAGGCAATGTGTCTTCTACTGTAAGCATTGTTTTTATTTAAACATGCACTGTATTTTTTTATCACAAATGCTAGTGGATGGCACATCTTTGTGGTTCTTTCCCATCCAGTCTACAGATCTTAAACACTATCTCAAAGAGATTTCTATTTCCAGGCCAAACCTGCCCTAGCCCCAAATCCACACATCCTGCTCCTCCACACTTCACAGGGATGTCCAGTACCTCTCAGCACACTCAGCTCAACCTGGATCCCTCATTCTGCTCAAGGGTGCTCCACTTGTCCTCCTGTCCCCTACTAAAGGTCCCCCATACCTGTTGCTCAAGCCTAAATCCTAAGTCACCCTTGATCCCTTTCTTCTCATATCCCATGTCCATTGTATCAGCAAGACCTGTCGCAGTATCTCCAGAAAATATGCTCAATGACCCACCTGGCCAGCTCTGGTGACAGCCCAGGGCCAGGACACCAGTGTTTCTCCCAGACCTTACAGTAAGTGCTAGTGACCGGTAGAGACACAGCCAAGTAACCAGGTCCTGATCTCCACAGGACTAAGCTGTGACCAGCAGCAGTATGGACACCTGAGAAGGGGCCCCCAATGACAGTAGGCTCTTTGAGGGTCACCTCATGATAAATTGCTATTAATCACTTTTGTTTGCATCCTGGGGGTTGAGCCCAATACTTGTCCATGCTCGGCCAGCGCTCTACCACCGAACTATACACCTCCCCCTTTTTAGTCTTTATTTTTTGAGAAGATCTCACTAAGTTGCACAGGCTGCCTCTTGCCTTGAACCTGCCATCTTCTTGCCTCAGTTTCTAAGTCACTGGGGTGACAGGTGTGTGCCACCATGCCTGGCGTGTTATTCATTACTAACACACCCACTGGCATGGGAAAAAGCCTAACTAGAGGCACAGCGTGTTCATAAAGTGCCCCCACCTCTCCTCTACCACTGAGATTCCAGGGACCCCATCCGAGCAACTGGCCAGGCCACTGTGTGGTCACCGGTCAGGACGTCCCTCCACATGCACTCCCATGTGCCCTTGGCACCAGAGCCGCCTTGCTCCACACGTTCATCCTCCCCAAGCTTGGCCTGGTTGTCCTGCTGTAGACAAGACACCACCTGGCCAGTTAGCTCAGCCACCCAGCCACAGCCATCCACCTGCAGGAGCACAGCCTAGCTGCCTGGGCCTCCCTGCAATGGGTGGCTGGAGCCAAACTTTCCCCAGAGACACAGGAGCAGCAGGACCACAGAACCCAGAACTGAGTGCTGGAACCCATGTGCAGCCTGTGGATGGCCTCCCCTTCCACACAGGCTCCCATGATCCACCTTCCACACAGCTAATAGAAAGGAGAGGGGGATATGTGGAGGCCACTCTCAGTGACCTTAAGGGCCACTGAAAGGGAGCAGCAGAGAAGTGAGATAGTTCACTGGGCTTTGAAATGATGGCTCTGTCTGCTGTGTCAGATAGACTGAGCTCTCTGGCTCCCCATTATCCTCTCACCACAGGACCTTTGCACAGGTGGTTTCCTGTCTCCAGAATGCTCGGCCCTTAGACGTGTACACCTCTGTCTCCTTCCACTCATTTCTCCAATGTCTTCTCTGCAGAGACACCCACCCTGGCTCCCCTATTTTAAGCTGTGTTCCTCCCTAGAGTTCTATCTATCCCCTTATCCTACTTTAGGCTGTGTTGCCTGAATTCTGATCATTTTTTACATAATAGGAAAATGAATTATTGATCATGCCAACTGCAGATCGCTTCCCAAGACCATGTGCGCTCCATGCAGACAGAGATCCACCTGCTCAATAATAAATCCCAAACTTCAGCTCAGCTGAGAGTCTGGAAATGGTGTGGGTGAAAGTCTCTGACCAGCATTGGTGTGTCCTAGGCTCTCACAGGCCATCTTTACCCTGGTTGTGTGACACTGGTGACCACAGTTCACCAGGCAGGGTGTGTGGATCGAGCTTTGGCCTAATGCTTTCGGGGTAACTCAGACTGGTGCTTGGGCCCCCACTGCAGCGTCCAAAGGCAGGGCCAGGGGTGGCCAGGTAGAGCACAGCCATGCCCTGCTGGGGAGTCACAGGGGCAGAAGCCAGCCACAGGCAGCTGACCTCCAGCTGGAGTCTGCAAGAGCTGAGGAGCTCAGGTGTGCCTAGGCTCTGCAAAACAGCAGCTGATGCACTGCCAGCACTGTCTATGGAGCTGCGGCTATTGGCCTTTGCCTGGTATTATGCCACTGGAAAATGGAAAGAAAACTCTGCAGGTCTGATGTGACCTTGACTCAGATGCATGGAGGCAGGGCTTGCTCAGCGGCCATGTGGAAGGGCTGTCACAGAGGGTCACGAGATGGATGTCCCTGGAGCACAGGCCTTTCTGTTCACCTCCCCTCATAGCCATCCTTTGCTGTTAAAGTCAATGTGGGAAGCCACAGTGAGGAATTCAGGTTTCTAAGCTGACCTGTGGGGCTGGGGCTTAGCTCAGTTGGTAGAGTGCTGCTCTGTGATTTCTGAGGCCCTGGGTTTGATCCCCAGCACTGCATAAATGGGAGAAGGACCTGGTAGCCCACTCCTGAAACAATCCTGAAAACAATCCACCATCAAAAACCTAGGAATAGCAGAGAAGCACTGACATAGTGCCGGCCGGGTATGGCATGGTGTCAGGAAGTATTTTGTTCTGTTGTAAATAGGGTAGCTATGAATCAGACCTGACTTATGGCACCTAATTACAACAACGAGCTGACCTTCTAAGAGCAACCACCGGCTCTCTGTGCTTGCTCTGCATGAAGCTACCATCTCAGCATAAGCAGTGGTTCTTATAATGTGGGCTGTACCAGTCAGCAGGCGGGAGAGAAGAGTCTAGAGGGAACAACATGGAAGAAGATGCCTTCCCAAGACAGGGCCTCTGGAGCACCCAGGAGAGGAGTGACCCCACCTGCCACAGAGAAGACCCCTGGGGTTGCACCACTTTCCAGATGCAGAGCCCCTCCTGATGTGCATGGGGATGGGGAGGAGGGAGGCATGTGCTTTGGGGTGTCTTGAGTCTGGTCACTGAAGCTATTGGCCAGCTGAGAGTAACTCTGGTACCTCTCAGTGTGGGAGGGTGAAACAGGGCCATTTGTTTAAGGAGTTCAAAACACCCTAGGCAGCTGCCATGATCTTTGGTCATGATGAAACATGAGCTGGACCCCTGGACCCTCTATTTGGTCCCCTGGACACTCCTCTGAGGACACAGGAAAGGCCCAGGAGACACCAATTTGGCAACCAAAGCCAGTACCAGGACAATCCCCCCTCCCACAGTGCTCAGTAGTGAACCTGCATCAAAGGTGTCCCATGGGGAATTCCATGGCAGTTCATGGGTACAAGTCAACAGTGCCAAAGTTTGTCATTATGTATCACCAGAGGCTCTTTGTGACCATTCTATGTGCAGGAGGCAGGGGTCAACAAGGTTCCCCAGGAAAGACACCTGTATCAGCTTTCAGATCCTGCCTGGAACCCACCACCTGTGGCCTTGGGCAGAGCAGCTAGGCTTCCAGGGCAGAGTCAGGCCCAGGGTTAAAGAGCAACAGCATAATAAGGAACAGGCACGATCCTAGGTCTCAGCTATCTTGGAGAAGTAACTCACACACACCATGCTATGCCCTTTGTTCCTTCTGCTTCAACAGAGATGTTTTGGGAACCCCTCAATTGGCCACAAGTTTATATAACCTCTTATCTGCCAATTCTAGTAGAGAAAAATACTCGAGAACAGTTATGTTTACAGAACAGTTATGTTCACATAAAAACAACATCAAATTCTGCATTGTAAGAGGTGAAATAAATCCTGCCCAATTTTCGTCACTGATGATAACAGAAGGAAATACAACTTGAAAGAAAGCTATTCTATACCTACAATTGCAAACAGCCTAGTCACTGCCAGAGATCATCTCCAAAGAAAATTAAGCAGCATTATTTTTTCTGGATGACTTCCCCACTCATTACCAGTTGCAATTTTGAGTCCAATTTCTAGACTCCAGGTTACTATTTTCTCCCCAGTCCTACACCGCTCATTAATTCATGCACTCAGCAAATAGTGCTCAGCATGGCTAAATGACAAGCACGTCTTTGTGCCCTGGAGATGTGACAGTGAACACAGCAGGCTAAAGCCACTCAGAATGGAGGTGTCACCACAGTAAAGCCCATCAATGGGGCAAATACAGCATCCCAAGAAGCCTCAGGAGCTCATCACTAGCCCCAGGGCCCAGCGCTCATGGACCTGGTGACAATTAGGCCAACAGTGGGAAGACACAGGCCAGAGTGCAGAGCAAACGACAGTGTTTAGGTGAAGAATGTTTAGGTGAAGAGAATGTGTAGGTGAAAGCCTGGGGGTTGGAGGCCACAGCCTGGGAGGCAGACAGGGGCGTTTATCTGGAGGGCAGTGGAGAAATGGTGACACGTGTGTGGGGAAACAGTCCACATGGAACATGGAGCCCAGGAGCAGGACTGACCTGAGAAAATGTGTCAGTCCTGCCCCAGGACATGGAGAGGCCAGTAAGGGAAGCGAGGTCCTGGTGACCAAGAGTCATTCCAGCTGTTGTTACTAAGCCAGAACACCGAGAACTGGACAGAACAAACGTTGTCACTTACATGAAGTCAGCTGCGTCTGGCCCTGGTGAGCATGGCCTCTAGAGTTGCTAGGGACCCTCGCCTCCACCATGGTGCTGTGGCCTCCTCCATTCTCTGCACAGCTGGCTAGTGAGAGTGGAGAGTGAGGGCAGGTGCCAGAGGCCCTCCTAACGTCTTCCCATGCCCCTCACCAGAACAAAGTCCCAGGCACGAGGAGGTACGCCAGCCATCCGGGTGTGTGCCTGGGATGAAGACAGTGGATCTCCATCAGCCTTTGTCAAGGTCAACCTTTACCAATGTCTATTGTAAGGGCGTTGAAGAGAGATCCTTCAGATTTAGCAGCAAAAGGTAATTACTGACTCTGTTTAGCAACAAGAGGTTATTAGTAAAAGCTATTGCTGCCTAACAAATGGCCCCCAAAGTGTGTGGTTTTAAAGAGCAGTGATTGGCTGTTTTCCATGGGCCTACACATTAGCTAGGGAACAGTGCTCCAGTGGGCAGGACTCAGCTGGCAGCACCTGGGCCCACTCATGGGTCATCCTCAGTGCAGACAGCAGGGGGTTGACTGTCCAGGACAGCTCCATGCCACACCCAGTAAGTCCAAGCCAGGATTTCTGTGCGATTGGCACAGGCAGCCTCAGTGAGGATGCCAGGGGCCAGACAGGACCACTCTCCTGTTGGCAAATGTGGCCTGAGCATTTCTCTGAGGGAAGCTCCTTACCAGTGGGCCTCCTGCTAGCATTGGAGCCCATGCCCTTCCAGACAGCATGAGCCATGCACTGCTGAGGTTATAACACAGAGGACAAAGTGGCAAACAAGGAAGAGGACGGGGCAGCACTCCAATGGGACACGTGGCCTCCAGAGGCCCCGTGGAAGGCTCACCACCAGCTCACACTCCTTCGAGGTGCTAGAACCCTTCCCAGGTGGGGCCTGGTAGAGGAAGTTAGGCCCTAAGGCATGTGCCCTGAAGAGGGTACATGGCCCCTGACCTTTCCTCTTCCTCTCCCTCCCAGCCACAAGGAGGTAGGCACATCCTCTGCCACATGTTCCCCACCATAACGTTGTAACTTAGCATAGGCCCCAAAGCAGCAGAGCCAACAACAATGGACTGAAACCTCCAAAACTAAAAGCAAAATAAACCTTCCCTCTTTTTAAGTTGATCATTTTAGGTATTTTGTTACAGTGATGCAAAGCCAACTGACAGGAGCAGCCTGATAATGGTGATCACATGGCTCTGAGCTGCCTTGCAGGTCCCAGGCCAAGAAGGAGACTCCACCCTGGCATCAGCTTCCACCAGCCTCCTTGCCAGGGCTCCTCCTTGGTTGACTCAGCTCACTCAGTGATGGCTCCATCCTATATTTGCCCACAGCCCAGGGTACTGGCCATGTCCACACCCTAGTGACTGGAGAAGTGGCTATGTACAGGACTGTTCTGAGGAGCTACAGCCCTCCTCTCCCGGGAAGCAGCCCTCCAATTCTCCAGGTCCCTGAGTCAGTCTGAACATCTCTAAAGCAGCCAGTCAGAGGGAGGCTTTAAGCTCCTAGAAAGAACTGTTGCATGGGACCCCTGACATCTCTATCTCCTTCCCATATGCCCCTGGTGTTCATTAGGAGCACAGCTTTAGGTTTTCCTACCTCCTGACCGATTCCCTCTTTTTCCTTGGAACAGCAGCATGATTGTGGCATCTTCTTTATACTTGTGGATGACATTCTAGGCTCTGAATGAATCAGTGTTTGATATGCTTAGGAGTCTAGAAAGTACTTTTCCCTCTCTCTCCCTCCCTCTCCTTTCCTTCCCCTGCAAAGCTTTGCTTTCCAGCATATTAAGATGCCAAACAGAAATTAGATTTGAATCTCAAAACTGAGAAATGTCTTTGTCAGAAATGTCTTTGTTGTTAAGGAGGTGCCTGCCCATTTCCTGTAGAACAAGAACCCAGTGCCCTCTGTGGCTGTGAATTCTGTAGGACAAATGGTGGCAATCTCACTAGGAAAATTATCCCCATTACAAACACTCAGTCCTATTTGCACCACTGGCAGTCATACCAGTGGAGTTTCTAATGACAGTAACAGTAACAATAGATGAGCGTACCTAGCACATCCTTCTTAGTGGGGAAGAGTTGTTGTTGTTGTTGTTAGGTGCCGTCGAGTCAGTATCCGACTCATAGCGACCCTCATAGGGTTTTCAATGGCTGGGTGTTTCAGGATTGCCTTGGTAGTGGATTGCCGGGCCCTTCTCCCATTTTTGCGGTGCTGGGAATTGAACTCGGGACCTCAGAGACTGCAGCGTAGCGCTCTACCCACTGAGCTAAATCCCAGCCCTGGGGAAGAGTAGAGATGGAAAAAAAATATAATTCGAATGTATCCTCCATCCCTACAAGGCAGTCTTGATCTTTCTCTGTTATTTTTGTTGTAGAATATTTCCCAATTTCTCACAGCAAAAAGTGTCCTTTACCATTCATTCATTCAGCAACACTTACTGAATAAGGACTAGTGATCAGCCAGGAACAGGGTGGGCAGTGGCTGATAAGGCAGGCATGAAACATGTTACTCAGAGGGCAGAGAGAGACAGAGACAGAGACAGAGACAGAGACAGAGAGGGAGGGAGGGAGCACTTGCAGGAGTCCCTCCCTCCTTTACAGTAGTGTCCAAAGTGTGCTGAGTGTTTCTTATAACAATGGGGACAGAGCCAGGCCCGGCTCACGTGGCCTCCTTGCTGTGATGGGCAAGTATGAAACAGGCTAAATGGAAGGGCCAGTGCCTCTGCTCAGAGCTCTGCTCATGGTTTCTTGCCCACAGGGAAGGGAAAACAGACCCTGCCAAGAATAGACGCCCAAGAGCAGCTCCTCACTCATCTAGGGGGTGGAGGTAGGGGGGGATAGTCATCAGAACTAACGGACAGAGGGCTTGATCCTATATCTGCCTTAAAAATCATCCTCCAGAGTTAGACATAGTGGCCAATGGCTGTAATCACAGTTACTCAAGAGGCAAAGGCAGAAAGGCAGGAAGATTGCTTGAGTTCAAGAGTTTGAGGTCAGCTTGAGCAACATAGCAAGACCCTGTCTCAAAACGCAAAACAAGACAGAAAATAAACACCCCCCCCCCAAACCCAACCACAACATACTCCATTAAGTGATCTGCTAATTAAACAGCCAGTCCAGTCCTTATAGAAACACATTATATGGTTGGAAATGTTCCTGGACCGCCTGTCCTTCAATGCCTCCTGAAAGGCAAGCTCAGGGGAGGAAAACAAGTGTTCAGTTTTCAGATGGGAATTTGGCCATAAAAATTTTTGAATTTTATTCTACACTGTACACCCAGGCATTCTTGGAAAGAGATACTGCTTCAAAAGCTACTTCTTTCTGCAGGTCCATTCCTTAGGAGAGAAGAACTGGAAATCTTGACTCTCCCATTCATCAAATAGTTGCATACTAGCTGAATTCCACGTGAGAAAGCCACAGAGACATTGTTTTTTTAACTTGTGCCAAACATTTAAGCAAAATGCTATTGTAAGTATACATTATGGAGAATAAATTTCAAGAAGCAGTCAAATAGAAAAAAATAATTTTCCAGAATATGTCTGGCTCTTGGTTTTAGAATTGGTCTTTAATTTTTTAATTTTTAATCTTTGTGGGCGAGTGAAGGAGCAAAGATTATTAATCTACCAACCAAATTCAGGCAAAGCCAAAAGGTGGCAAATGGCTGGGAATAGGCAAGGGACTAAAGAACACAGGGATCAATAAAGACAGTCCACAGGCAAGAAGGCAGGGGAGCTTGGAAAATAAAGACAGAGAAGGTTATGGTGCTCTTAATACAAAAGTAGAAGGTAATTTGGGGGTTGTTTTGAGAAGATGCAAGAAAAGGTCAAAATGGACGATGCTTTACCATTAGCTAAATGGTCAAACTGCAAAGAGGCCGCCTGGAGACACAGTGGGTGCCTGGATGCTGGTCATGTGCCTCTCTTTCTCAGATAGGGCAGAACATTTGCCAGAAATGCCTCTAATTTTCATGAAAGTCTGTGAAGTTTCAAAGGGCCACAGCAGCACAGAAAACACTGCTGATCTGCGTGCTGGGGGGAGGGACCCAGTCACTCACCTGTCCTCTCCCTGAGGTCCTGGGACAGATCCCCAGGACATCTTAAAGGACTGAAAGAATTCAGTGTGGGGTTTGTTTTTTGTTTGTTTGTTTGTTTTGTTTTGTGGTGCTTTATTTTGCTTTGGTTTAATAAGGTTGGACAGATGTTATTTAAAAGATAGATCTTGGGAGAAATTGTCATCCAGTTTATATCACGACCAGATCCAGTTCTAAAAATGGACAAGACTCAAGATGAGTTTTTGAGGACAAAATGGGCAAAATGAATTTTCAAGTTCTGTCTTTTAAGCAAAAGATTATATAATCATGATTCATGTTGTAGGGCTGTGTTTTTTTTTAATCTAGGTAAAGTATGGAAAATTAAATGAGTCTACGTGTAATTAAATTTTTGAACACAGAGAAAAATATGAAGTTTTATTAACTGTGGAAGGAATGTGGGTCCTTAGTTGCCCAGCCAGTTCACAAAGACAAAGGAGATCAGTTTACAGGGGTTAAATAAACACAATACTTTATATTATAGTTCAAATGAATCCATTTGCAACAAGACTAAGAGTTGAAAATTGGCTTACCAGATTGAGCCTCCCCAGGGACGGGAGTGCTGTTCTGAGCTGCAGCCCCCTTCCCCCATCCCTGCCCTCTGCATTGAGTTCAGAGCCTTTGCAGTTCTTGCCTGCTTATTTTTCATAACCCTGCATGTTGCATGTTCTGCAGCCCTAAACATTCTTGGGTTGGAATTTAGCAACCAGTCTATCAAAAGCAGGAAGTGCAAAGAATGTGTTTGGGCAAAAAGAAACCCCATGGGAAGTCAATGCCTGGAACAAGGTGTGGGGAGGGGGGTAGGCATCCATGGATCCACAGGGAAAGGAAGATAGGATCTTTTGATGGGTTACTTTTTAGAGATCTTAGCAGATGGTGTAGCTGCTCCCGGCTGAGAGCAGGAACTCTGTGCGTCTGAAAAAGGGAGAGGCCTGCAGGAGGCCTTCTTCCTGTGGCCACCGGCTTTCCCACAACCCCCAGGAGCTGAGAAGACCCACACAAGTTAAACTCCCCTCTTTAAGTATCCTTTGGCAACTAGGAGCTTGTTCATCGGTGCCAATTATTGGTTTGCCAGCAACTCTACAGATTAATATTTCAGGAGTCAGAAACCCAGCTGAGCGTGAAAACAGAATGGACTCCGAGTTCGGGAATCACATTTCAAAACTGCAGGGAAAAAAGTTGAGACAGAGAAAGAAATTGTTTCTCAAGTAAAGAGGAAGAGGCTCATTCATCTCGCTAACACTCAGGACTCTGGAAGCCTGAATCAGGTCCCCAAACGCGAGAGAGTGGCGTCAGTCTACACAGAGTCCATTGTGCGGCCCTGCAAGTAGAGCCAAGGACTTGCAGTTCAAGGGGTACCTAGTTCCTCTGTAGAAAAAAGAAACACGCTTAAACTTCCTTCAGTTAAAAAGTACTTTCTACAAACGTGATTTTGAAGCCGCTAACATGCCTTAAAAGCGTACAGGGCTAGGAAAGCCTTTATTGGGGGGCACCACACCTCAGCTCTACTCGCAGCTCTGGGACAGCTTTCCTCCCCCATGGTTCTGTTTGGTTCCTTGAGAGCTCACAGGAAACTGGAAGGTCACTCTGTAAGGCTGACAACTGGGGCAGCAGGGTAAGTAGGAATGAACTGCCTTCGGCAAATTCCCCCACCAGCTACTCACATTGGGCAGGGGGGCAGGCTGGCCACTCCCCAGTTCCCACCAGGACCCAGACTACACGACTCCCAGATCCCCAGATTCCCGATCTGGCCCCTGCACCACAACTCCTCCTCCTCAACCCCAGGTTCCACCACCAACCCCACCCCACCTGCATCCAGGCCTCCTTCCTGCTGCTGCTCCCCAGACCCCAGTCCCCATCCAGCCAGGCCCCAGGATCGCCTGAATCCCCTTCTCCCCCCACCCAGGTTCTCCTCCCACTCATGGATCCTCCCCTGCCCGCCCACACGGATCTCCCACCCCCCAGGAGCCCTGCCCGATCCCCCCCTGCACCCCACTCCGCAGGCCCTTGCCCCTCCCCCGCCCCCACCCCAAGTTCCCGCCTGCCTATCATCTCGCTCTAATTGTTTCCAGATTCGTGTGGGAGGTCAGGGCCCGGGAGTGCGCTTCATGCCAAGTTTATAAACAGAGCAGTGTTTCCAGATGGCCGCTGGCTCCAGCCTGGCGAGCAGGTTGATTGGGACCAGAATAACAACAGGTGGAGCGCAGACAATGAGTTCCTTGACACTTACTCACTCCCGGCTTTTTCTTCCCCCGCAGCCCTCCACTGCATCTGCCACGCACCACCATGGATTTCCACGGCGGCAAGTGAGAGGGCCGCCGTGGAATGCAGACCAAGCAAGTGACTTCCCTAAGGAGAGGCAGTGGCCTGGGAGGGCCCGGCCCTGGGCGGGGACGGGGCAGGGAACCAGGCCCAGCTGGGAGGCTCCCGGCCTGCGCCCCAGTCAGCCCGCCTCGCCCCGCCCCATAGCCTCCCACCGCCTGGCCGACCTGCAGGCGGCGCGCGGTCTGGGGGTCACATCTCGAGAAGCAAGGATCCTGGGAACTGCCCGTGAGCTTCCGAAAAGGACTGGCCAGTGTGCCGAGATCCCACTAAGAATCGGGGTTCCAGCAGGAAATGCTGCAGGGAGTCGGGAGGCTGGGCAGACCCTCCACACCCCAGCTCAGGCCGAGCACAAGCCCCGACCGGGCTGTTTTACGAAGTGGAAGGAAGGGTTTCAGTAAACAGCCGAGGCACCAGATGCCTCTAGTTAAACATGGATTGTGCCCCAAGCCCTCAGTGGCTGAGAACCACTCAGGGACTCACACTGGAGGGAGAAAGTTACAAGTCACCGGGTCCACGCGCCCCCCAAGCCTCGTGGCTCCAGGCAGGAGGCCTGCAGGGCCAGGTCAGGACCCTGAGGCGGCCAGAAACCAGGCCAGCTCTGGGCGGGAGGGATGACTGCCCCAGGTTTACAATCCTGACCCAAAGGACAGGCAGAAGTACGTGCCTGTGAAAATACAGCGCATTCCTATCAAAAGTCCGTCTTTAAGGGTCTCAGAGTTAAGGCTAGATTATCTCTGTGAGTCTTTTGAATCTGAGTTTCTCCTTATAAAACGTAACCCGACACTCTGGCTTTGAAGATTCAGATCCGGGCCCAGAACTGTGCAATTTATCTGAACTGACAGAGTCCTTAGCAGCCAGGCGCCGACCCCACCTTCTGCGCTTCCATCCCTGCCCGAATTACCACAATCCACAGCCTCACTACGCTTTAAAACATGCCATCCCTGCAGTGTTTCTGCTTGAGAGCAAAATGCAGGGCCTATAAAGCGCCATCTAAAAAGCCAGACTTGAGTCTCTCTCAGTCAATGCAGAATCTTTACATAGAAAGAATATAAATCTGTGTTTCTTTAATTGCCTTCACTGACTTTTCTATACAGGGCTTGTTGAGGTTTTCATCTGAAAAGCTCTAAGCATTATATAAGGAATTCTTAAGAAAAACATTCTTTAAGCTAAAGAGCAAGGAAATGAGTTCAAAGTTATAAACTCATAGTGGGGGAGGTGAATGAGGACTCCAGAGAGAGGGACATAACAAAGGAGTGGGTTGAGTAAGCGGCAAGGGCTGGCTAACATTCTAGCCCCAGGAAGCCTCTGAGCAAAGGGTGAAGTCAGCCCCTCAGAGGATGTTCACCCCTGGAGGAGCAGCTCAGAAACATGCTAGAAATTCCCTGGAGGCCCCTCGTTGCTGATGACAGTGCATGCAGGCGTGTTAGCTTCCAATAAATTCAAAAACACCAAAAAGAACCGTATTTGTCATAACTCGTGAATCCCAGCACATAATCACCCATGCACCTTGGGAACGTGTTCTCCCCAGCAAAGCTGAAGTGCCAACAGCTGTTGAGGAGCCCATCCACCTGAGGGCCTAGCAACTCCACCGGGTAGCTGGAGGCAGCCACGCAGAATCCTACACCATAACCACCCCTACTAGAAGGAAGAACTTTTTTCCACTCCAAGACTGAGCATGAAATTTTGTTTCCAACCACAAAGCACTGAGACACACCATTGTGGCATGCACCGAATTTACCAGAACAAGAACCCACAATTTGTTGCTACAAATTGCAAATACCAGGTTAAACTGAAAGCTACTTTTATAGCTTAAATACCTAACACTCCTCTCTCCATGGTTAGCGCAGAATGGGATTTGTTTAAGCTCTCTCTGTCTACATAATGACAAACGCGTAGTGAAAAAATTGACCTAATGATAACATTTGTTGTTGTTGTTGTTGTTGTTAGGTGCCGTTGAGTCAGTATCTGACTCATAGCGACCCTCTGTACAACAGGGGAAACACTATTGCCGGTGCTTCTCTGCTGTTCCTAGGGTTTTCAATGGCAGATTGATTTTTGGGAGGGGGTTGCCAGGTCCTTCTCCCAAGCCTACAGCTTCTGGTGTTCCCAGGTGGTCTCCCATCCAGGTACTAACCAGGCCTGACCCTGCTTAGCTTCCGAGATCTGACGGGCTCGGATGCCACAGGGCTACAGCTGCAGGCAATGATAACATTTAGAGAGTTAAAACATTATCAGTGGCACAGCATTTCCTAATTTCCTTGATAAATGGAAATTTTTTATTTCAGGTTAGAAGTGTTCGATCTTTTGGAGTGCTGGGTTTACCATGTCTCCATTCTGTATTCCACATGAAGGCCAAAGATGCAAAACCTAAAATGGGAGAAAAAGAAACATTTTCATCAGAGAATTTTATTTTACAAATTGGAATTTATTGCACCTTTACAAATGTAGACCAAGGAATTTGAGGCAGCACTATAGATTTATAATGTTTACAGACTGGCAGTGTTCTTCCACAAGATAATGTTGCAGTAAACACGTGTGCTGAGGTTAGGGAGAACTTGAAGTCCTGCAGTGCCCCACAGAGCTTTCGGAGCTGAGCCTGCTTTAGAAGTGGGCCGCACTGCTCCCCAACTAACCAGCCACGCTGCCCTTTAGGTAATGTTGATAACACTTCTAACCAGAATTAAGGGATCTTTCCCCCTTTTATTTGGCAAGCAACTGGAAAGACTGCAGAGGAGGTGAGAAATGCTGTTTCCAAATCCTGAAAGAGCCAAAGAAGCCATCCAGGGTGATTTAACCCAGATTCCCTCACAATGGGCTACTTGTGAGGGTGAAGTCAAAGATTGCAAAGTGTAGGTGATAAGTACATCCTTTCTGCCTCTTTTTCATTTTCCCTAAGAGTTAGCTCCTCCCATCCATCCGCTCTTGCTACTTTGCCAAAACCCAATCTCCATTCACGCAATGTCCTTGTGTACTGGGTCATCGCTGCCCCCAAGACTGCAGCATCTTGCTGTGGGAGGTGGAAAGCAACCAGCTGCAGAGTCCACACTGAACCCTCCTAACCCGGTGGCTGCAGCCAACCAGAAGAAACAGGAGGGGTTCATAGAACCAGCTCTGTCATCTTATGAGCTGTCTTCCCCCAACTCAAGGCATAGTCTGCAGAAGACCAATCATCTGGCAGTTAGTCTCTAAGGCAGGCCTAATGTGATTACATTAGGACTTCCAGGTCACACCAGTGGGCATTCCCTGTGTGAGGAAACAAAGCAATTATGGACCTCATACTGTAGCTAAAAAGAGGCAAAAATGAATCCAGCCAATACCTCCCAGTTCCGCAAAACTGGCCAGGATACCCAAATAAATCCCAAGTGCCATTACTGGGGTGCTGACTAGGCTGGGTTTGGGCATACTCTCTTTGTAAATTACTTTTACTTTCATTGGCATTTCAGGTGTTTGTTCAGGTCTAGAGCTCCTTTTTTATTCTAACTTCCAAATATGCTTTAATAGCAGCATGACTTAATATGTGCCTTAACTGGGGCAGTAAAAGTGGAACTGTGACCTGAAGCAAGGTTCGTGAACCATGCATCACTTTCCCCTTGTGCCCGAAAGGCTGGTGAGTTACAAGGCCTTCCATAAAAACCTGTCTGACAGTTGACTAAAAATAATCACAGACCCATGCAAATGCATCTGAATGAGCACCAACAGTATGGGAGTACTTTTAATGCAGCAATTTTGAGTTACATCTTTAATGCGCTTCAGTTATGCCACCTTTGAAACCACTGCTGGGTGTGAAAAGCAGCCTTGAACACACCTCAGTCATCATGCATTTGCTAATAAACCTGACTTGGTCCTTAAGCATCTATCTCCTGGATGCTATTCACATAACTCAGTAAAAGGTTTTATAGGGTAACTGCATTAAAGGATGAATGCAAGATCCTCATTGGTCAAGATTTGTAGCCAAGGATTTGACTGGATACAAAGTCTAATCTACTGGGTGTGGAAGACAGTTAATATCCTTACTGTGCAGGCAAAGCAAATGGGCCTCTCCTTCCCTAAATCTCTGGCCATAGGCTGATGGAGGGACCTTGGGACATGGCTGACCTGGACTTTCTCTAACTTGAGTTCTCTGTCTCTGACTTTGAGTGTGTTAGCCATTTAACTCAAGTTAGTAAGCATGTTTCCATGATTATAAGGAATTTGTAAGTCCTGAATAAAGTAACCCATCAAGTGCCATTTTGTTTTTACCATGAAGTCACATTACAAATAACAAAAACAGAATCCCTCTCATCTGAAATGAAGGTTCCTGTTCTGTAGCAATGCAAAATAATAGCCAACATCAGCAGGAGGCCACAATGTCCCCTCTTCTTGTTAGGGGATATAAAGATGAAGGAATTTTTAAAAACAAAATCAATTCCATCAGAAAGCAGAGCTACCCAACCCCAAATGTTTAGATGATCTCATATAAGATATTATTTGGAAGAAAAACTATTTCCCTTTGATTTCCTTAATTTTTATTTTCATTCAACATCATGGGGCTTCCATGATTCTTTGGTTCAGTAGATACTTACCTCAGCACTGTCTTACCCTCCCAGGTGACCTCCCAGCCATTATTCTCATCAGCTGGGGTCCCATGGCAGCTCAGGGGCATCTCTGCCCTCTCCACATTCTGGCCTCGTTCCTGCTCCTCACAGCCCAGTGCAGATCCCAGGCTATAGCCTCAGCACAGAGTGGGAAACTGTCTTTGCCCTGGAATCCTGAGCCATTTTCCAAATCTGATTTAGTTAAACTTCTTTCCAGGACATAATTCTTTCTTAAGAGACAAATAAGCGAGTTGTAAATAACACAATTAAAATCTGTCATAACACTGAAATAAATTCTTGATACAGTGGAACAAAATTATTTTATTTGGAAAAGACCAAAAGTTTCTGGTGTCTACTTGCTTCTGATGAAGATTCTTAAATGTCCAAAAGGATTAGGAATGTAGTACTTAGGAGTAATAACTTATTCCTAATAAAAATGATCTTTGGCTAAGGACCAACTATAAGTTATGTAACCTGAATTCAATTCATGAAGTGGAGAAGGGCCTGCTTTCCAAAACTCGGTGTCCTCCAGCCGACTTCCTAATAGCTACCTGATGGGACATTATTCAGGAAAATACAGAAAAAGAGAGAGAGGGAAAGAGGGAAAACAATGTGGAGGCTTTCTGAGTTTGAAGAAAGATGGCCCAGAATAAGCCTTGAGTGAATTACAAGGAACTGAGTCATTCCGAGTGTGTTAAATATCCCAGATCCGCCTAATCTCGTTTTCCCTTTGGGAACCCAGACACGCCATCCTGAGCCAGCACAAGTTCTCTGACATGCATCTCCCCCTGAGAGAAGCAATGAAGAAAATGATTGTGCAGCCCTCCCCCTGAGAGAAGCAATGAAGAAAATGATTGTGCAGCCCGCCAAGCAACCGCAAGGGCCCTGCAAGCTCCTGGGGATAAGAGGGTATTGCAGGCCCCAGGTGACTTCAGCACAGTGAGGCTGGTGCAGACCAGGCTCTTGTGGCCCCGGTGCAGGCACCACCTCCGGGGGGGTGGGGGGTGCCAGTCTCTGCAAGAAGAAGGGTGATGTCAGCCACACGGGTCTCTGTGGGCTTCGGACAGGTGCAGTGGAAGATGGAAGTCACCACACAGCCCTCGCGCCATCCCTGGGAACCAACCAACCAGGAGGCCACCAGCCGACCAAAGAGGCTTACAGATTCCCTGGGGACAGAGAGGAACTTGGAGGTGATCTATCATACCGCAGCTCAGACTCTGAATCAGAGCCCCGGGGTATGTGTGGGGGGGGGGGGGGGGAATGGCAATCCCAGGTGGCCCATTCCCCAGTTCTCTGTGACTGTCCACTTGCTCTTGGTGGCCGAGGTGGTGCCTCATGGTCAGACACCCTGTGCCTGTGGCCACATGCAGCCACCACAAGCAGGCAGTAAAACCAGGGCTGGAATCCTGTTCTGCTGAGGTCTTGGGCCTGCGAGTTAGGGCCCTCACCTGCTGAATGGGACAACGCTGTGGTGGGGCCATGCCTAGGACGGGGAAGATGGGTGCACGCAAGGTTTCTCGCTCAAGGCCTGGCATGGCGCAGGTGTCCATCTCAGCCCCAGCCATTGCTACCAGCCCTGTCGCCAGAGCCACTCCCTTGAGATGGTACAGGATTTATTAGGATACAGCCAGTCATTCGTTTAAAAGAAAAAAATCAAAGAAGTGTCTGTTGAAACTTTGAAGAAAATATTCCATTTACTTTAGATGATGTTTAAGAAGCTGAAATATTTTTAAATTTTTAAAGCTTAATTCAGAATGGTAGCAAAAATTAACGCTATGACCCAGAAAGAGCAGGCCTGTTTCAAGTCCTGCATTTTTTGTTTGTTTGTTTGTTTGTTTGTTTTTTGTGGTACTGGGGGTTGAACCCAGGGTCTCGCGCCTGCATGCTCTGCAAGTGCTGGACCACTGAGCTGCACCTCAGCCCATTTTTTTACTTTTTGAGACAGGGTCTCGCTAAGTTACGCAGACTGCCTCTGGTCTCGAACTTGCAATCCTCCCACCTCCGCCTCCCGAGCCACTGGGATTACAGGCGTGCGCCACCACGCCCGGCCAAGTCCTGCGTTTTATAACTTCTCTGAAATATCCAGCACATGACAAATATATCAAAACGTGGTTCCCAAACAGCACCAACCATCACCATTGATAAGATCATACGGAGTTGATTGCCCGCAGCAGAACCAGAGACCACCACCTCGCCAGCTTTGACAGAGCCTCAGAGGCGGGAAGGTAAAGTCTGCCTTTACTGGAAACTGGAAGTTAAGATTTAAAGTGAGACTTTCAAAGTGGGGGCTTGATTGGAATTGGGCAGCAATCCCAACACCTCACTTAGATGGAAGGAAACACCAAGGCCAGGCCTTTGAGATGAGAGGTTCCTTTAAATCTGAAGGCAACAACTGGTTCAGTTGGGTGCTTTAGTCAGCTCATGGTCAATCATAGCCAAGTATTGGACTCATACCAAGAAGGCTCTAAGGATGCAAATTCAATAGTAAAAGTAGGAGACTTACAAGTAAATGGTTAAAGGTGCCTTAAGCCAGTAAAAGGGAAAAAGAAGCAAGAACAGAGAAAAGATGCAAATGCCAGAGTGCCAAGCTATGTCTTAATCCAGGCATCTGGAATGGAAGCCATCTTTGTCCCAAGTCCAGCTGCTTTGCTTCAGGAGGGCTCCTAAGAACCATCAACCTGAGCCCCAAAGGAGGCAGGCCATCCCCTTGTGACTTGAGGATGGTGATACCCCTTTAGTTGAGACAAGTCAGCCCCTAGTACTGATGTGCTAGGTGTTACCAACACCAGACTTCTTCCAGTCAGTTACAAAGACTCAACTGGCCTACAGCTGTGGCTTCAAGGAAGCATCAAAAAAGAGTGTGTGTAGAGGGCAGAACCTTACAGTGGCCCTGGTGATATTATTGATTCCAAAGTGAATGAGCTTAAGAGATTTCATTATACTAATGTGAGTGACAGAAATGCAGTTGTTTCTATCTGAAACAAACATAATAAAAGTAGCTAAGGCCTCAGAACAAATGTCAATGGGGGTAATGGCAAAGGGTGGTTTCAAAGACAATATCCATTAATCTAGACATTTATAAAAGTGGACTTGTATAGAAGAAAAAAACTGAGATACAATACATAATTATTCAGGGACATAACATATATAACACATTGAAAATATACTAAGCATGTAATAAAAATACACCAAAAATATATCAAGAATAAACAGATTCAATAATCTGGTTGTTGTTAATTATTGTTGTTAGGTGCTATCAAGTTGAGTCCAACTCATAGTGACCCTCATAGGGTATTCAGTGGCTGATTGTTTTGGGATTGCTTCAGGAGTGGATTGCCAGGTCCTCCCATTTTTGCACCACTAGGGATCAAACTAAGGGCCTCAGAGAGCACAGAGTGGCACTATACCAACTAAGCTAAACCCATCTGTATTATAATGGAATTTTTAGATGCATCTCCAAGGGAAAATATTAGCTAAGAACATGATAGCTCCAAATTAAAGCATTTTTGTGACCAAGTAAACATTTTAAATATCAACTGAAATTAGAGCTGATAACTATGCTGTTGTCGCCTAACATCAGAACCCTGAGAAAAAAATAACAATTTAACAGTTAGGCTCTGACCAATAGCTAGTTGCTTTCCATACAGAGCATTTGAGTATTTCTCCTATATATATTTAAAGTGAAGAAGTCTGAGTATCCCTTCCAGTTAGAATTTTTTCTTTGACACTCATTAATACAAAATAATCCTAACTATTCCAGGCACTTCTCTCTTTAAGATGGAAGAACCAACCTTCCTGGTTTTCCGGGGATCTGGGAATCCCAAAGATGGTGTTAGGTAAAAAACATATTCTTTAAATTATTTTACTTCATTTTACATGTAGAAATCAATATTAGGAATGAAAGACATTGTCATGAAAAATCCAGATAAAATTATGGGTGCCTGAGAGAATTTAAGGTCCTTAAAATCATGTCTGGGTATTCTCATCCTGCCTTTTCCACTTAGATTTTATCAACTGAGGTCCTCACCAAGAATAAATAAATTGGTATAAATCAGAGACCCTCAAGTTAGATATTCCTAAAATTATTCTAAATCTTCCTGCAAATATGTTTGTATCCAGCTAGGTCTTTGAAAAATATAACCATGGTACTCATCTCAGAAAAAGACAAAAGCTTCAGGTCAACAAAGAGTCCTCCTGCTCTGAAAGAGTTTTCATTTCAAAAGGCAATAGAATCTCCGGGATTTCTGGAAGGTCAGGAGGGAAGAGAGCAGATCAGAGGGCAAAATGAGGCCAAAAGGAAACGAAGTGCATGTTGCAGAGGAAACAGTAGGAGAAATGGTGGTAGGTTCCAGTGGTGATTTACAAGGATCTGAAAGACCCAGGGTTTTTTGGTTTTTGTTTTTTTGGTTTTTTGGTTTTTTGGTTTTTTTCTTTTCTTTTCAATTTTCCACATTTTTCTCTTGCCTTAACCAAGGAATCTCTTAATGAAGAGATTTTGGCAACTAAAATGTTATTCATTTAGATTTTGCAATGGTGCTTTCTCTTACTAATCAAAGGGTGGAGACTGTTCAAGTTTGACACTTTGATCCCTTTTCTCTTTAGACATTGCTCCAATGAACTCTCTTGGTCATACCAAAGGGGCCCCAAACATCCAAGCAAAACCATATCATTTAGAAAGAGGAGCACATGAAGTGAGAGTCCAGCCTGAACTTGACTTTAGACTGGGACCCATCCACGACAGTGTGGGAACCTCTTGTCCAAAACTGTTGCTTCTGCACCCACATCCTAGCCCCCAGCCTCGGAGATGAGCCATCCAGCTGCAAACCTCAGACAAGAGTCATGGCCCCAGAAGAATGGAGAGGTTCAAGGAGGCCATGTTTCCCAGAGCTGGTACAGGCCTAGGCCCTGGGCCAACATTTGTTCAAAGGATGCTGGCCCTAAAAGAAGACCTCAGAATTCCTCAGTTCCCAGGCAGGCCTAGGGAAATGGCTGGCTCATTTTGACATTCCTCTTATTGAGGAACAAAAGAGAGAGAAAGAGAGAGAGAGAAAGAAAGAGAAGAGAGAACAGAAATAGTCAAAGAATAGTGTTACTGATGAGCCTGGGAGAGTAGCTTAGTGGTAGAGCCCTGGTCTGCCATGTGCATTCCCCAGCTTTGATCCCCACAAATGGTAATTATAACAACAAGGTAGGCTTTATCAACCTCAGTTGATAAAATCCAAGGTCAAACACGTCTCAATTCTGGTACGCCAGCCGAGAGATGTATGTACTCCTGTTGCTAGGAGACAAAAATCAGCTCAGCCCCTGAGAGCTCATGGCAGGAGGCCCTAACCCTCACACACAGACACCACCACTCCAGGGTGTGGTCAGGAGCTCCAGGTCTGAAGGATTCCCAGGAGGGCTCTGTTGCCCACTCGAGGACCAGCAGGGAGGTAAGTCTCACCCATGAATCTGTTAAAGATTGGTTCCCCAGACACAACTGTCATCACAAAGCCAAGCTCACCACTCACCACAGTGACAGGGAGCCCAGCTCACAAAGTTCCTCAGGGCCTCTGAGCTGGAAAGAGAAAGGGTAGGTTAGAACTGACTGAAGGCCCAAGATAAGGCTTAAAGCAGAGTAAGGATCAAGACACTGCCATGTGGGATAGGAAGAAACAATGAAGCAAGAACTTGGAGACAGAGATTCCTTTGAGTCTTAGAGAATAACCTGTCTATTGAAGTTTTACATTCTGGAGCTATGGAGCCTCTCAGAAGTTCAAACCATTTACCTGGGCCAGAGACTCACACTCAGAACAAAATGAGGCTGGTGAATGCAGAGGAATAGCACAAGACCCTGCTAATGAAGGCAGTGAGGTGCGGCGTCCTCCTCTCAGGGTCATGGGGTCCAGGCAGCCTGTGGGGTAAAGGTTCTCAAGCAAGAAACTTCTTCCCATATATTATAATACATAATAAAAGCACCTGGATATAATAGGAATTCAAAATAAAGTTCGAGAAAACTTCATGTCAACGTGAGGATTGGTCAAGTAAAATAAAATGAATGAACAGACTTGTACCTAATACCTGCTGAAGCTAGGCAAGCCCACAGATTTTCCCATTTGTGGTTCACAGTGACGACTGCGTGTTCCACAGATTATTATCCTCCTTGTTGGCAGCTGGGGTCATGAATACCCATAAGGTGAAGTGAGTCGTCTCAGATCACGGAATTGGAGATGATGGAGCCTTGACTTAGACCCAGGCCTGGAGGCACAAAGGCCACACTGTTTCATTCTTCCCCACTGCCTGGAACCCACAGAAATCACCAAGAGGAAGGAGCAAGGCCACGGGTGAGCAGTGCTTAACCCAGAAGACACCGTGCACCAGGCTGCCTCCAGCCCGGGGAGGAGAGCCTCCAAAGTAAGCGAGGGTGGCACTTAAATCCAAGGCTCTTGTCCCGGGACTGGAGGCAGCCTTGCTGTGTTTGGTGTCAGCAAAGCCAGTGTAGAGCAGAGTCTTCAGATGGAGGTCCCCACCTGTCCCCAGAGAGAGAGTGCCCCTCTGAGAATGCCAACTCCACTTCCTGGTGGTAGACTAGGAGCTGGCCTGGGGGTGGGGTGGGGGGCAGCATTCCTGGTGTGACCTCTATGGAGCCTCTCCAGAGCCAAGTGAAAAAGTGGGGCCAACTGCCAGGTGGGTCCAGACACCCCACACAAGGGGGGAAGAAAGGCCTTCAAGGACAGCTGCTTTCTCCTATGTTTTCCAGGTGTGCCTGAGCCAGGTTCCAAGGAAAGAGGGGCTTTACCAGGGGTGTGGGACTGAAGGGCCGATACCTCCGGAGCCACGGGAAACACCCACAGCATCTGCAGCTGCCCAGGCACTATTCAGTCCACCCCTGCTTTCCCTGTTCTCAGAGCCAGTGGCCTTCAAGACTGAAAAACCCATAAACTACTGCTACCATCATTTCGATGACAAGGAATATAAGACTAGGAAAAGGAAATAAGCCCACCCACCCCCACCGTGTTGCAGACTCGCAAGTTTCTACAGCACCTTGGTCAGGAGCAGGCCATCTGGGGCTTCTCCCCTCAGTGAACCTCTGAGGTGCAAGGGCACGAGCATGCAGCCCCTGCTGGGGTCCCCTGACTGTGGGCCAAGGGGGCTTCCCCAGAGGGAGCAACCCCTGGTCAGTGCAGTCCAGGGATGGCCTCGAAAGGGGACAGCCCTTTGTGCTTCCTCTGTACAGATGGTTGGCAAGGGATCACAGGACGGAGGGGAGAAGAATGATCTCATGAGTCAGCCTCAGGAACATCGCAATGACATGACATCACTGTTAAGTGTCGTGTACCAAGACCTCTAATCCCACACCCTCATTTAGCTCTTATTAAGGACTTAGTAAAAACGTGCTGAATTCCTACCAGTCAGGCAGAACCCCTCGACTTCAGAGGCAACACATTTATGGAAACTTTAGTCAGTCACCAACTGCCTGCATATGTAGCTTGTGGAGGCAAAGGCAGAACTTGAACCTGCCTCCTTCCGCATCCAGCCTCGTAGTGCGCTTCTCCCTGGCCAAGCTGCCTCCCTTTCTACCCCTGGTCATGGCCCAAGCCAGCACAGGTTTGGCTGCAGGCAGGCAGGGCTGCCAGGGAAAGGGTTCTCCTTGAGGGTGGCCTCAGTGAGCTGAGCAAGGAGAGATCTGCCTCTGCAGGATACAAACCAGGTTATTTGATTTTCATAGCCTACATCATCACTGCAATAATCTCCATTTAATGGATGAGAATGGCAAGATTGGATAGGCTTAGTGTAGGACAAAGTGCAAGGGGCTTTAGCAGTCAGGAAGCCTCCAGAGCTGTTCTTCGGGCAAGTGGGCCCAGCAGCAACTCCCTGGCCATGGCCACGGAGCCCCAGTGGCGACTCGTTCATTCTGTCTGCAAGAACTTGTCTTCATACGCCATCCCAAACAGCCTTAAGTTCTCTTTGATTTAAAATGCACCCACGCTTTTCTGCCAAGAAGGCAAACCGTGCCATCAACCCTTTCTTCCAGTTGTCACCTTCCCAAAAGTGAATTAAATCCTAAGTTTCTGGAGAGAGTTTTAAATTGCTTTTACCTGTAAGTCTGCCCTCCATATCCTACACAGTGTGGTAACATAGTGGGTGAGGAAAAGCCTGGAACTAGTAAAATAAACTCTTAGATTCTTTAATCCTGTTCTCTGGTCCTAGCTGAGCTACAGCCCAGAGGTTAACAGAACCCAGCAGGTTTGAGGAGCAGGCAGGGAGTCTGTGCAGGATCTTTAAAGGATGCATTTGGAATATATGTGAAAAGATATTACAGTCAATACCTTTCTATGGAGGATGTGAAGTTTCTATTTTATCTAATCCCCCACTACTTCTATTAAGCTATTCCTTTCTAGTTTGTTGTTGTTTCTGATCTTTGTACAGCAGGCCATAATAATCCAATGGGCTGGGGTTTAGCTCAGTTGGTAGAGTGCAGCTCAGCACTGAGGCCCTGGGTTCAATTCTCAGCACAGCAAAAATGGGAGAAGGACCTGGCAGCCCATTCCCAAAACAATCCCAAACAATCAGCCATTGAAAACCCTATGAATAGCAGAGAAGCACTTGCATGATGCTGAGCATGGTACAGTGTGGGGGAGTGTTTCATTCTCTAGTACATTGGATCGCTATGAGTTGGACCCGACTGGATGGCACCTAACAACAATAGTAGTTCAATACTTCAGTGACCTCAAAAGTAATGTAACAGCTCAGGATAAGTTTAGAGGAATAATAAAATGGCCTCACTAAGAATGAGGGGCCCATTCCCATTACAACTCATTAAGCTTGCCCTTCATCAAGTGAATTGGAAACAACATGTGCTTATTTGTCTGGTTGATGCACAGGGAAATACAGGATTGTACAAGTGCCATTTCTGTCTCATACTCCCCTAATTTAATTCACTTCTAGGGGAGACAGAGAATGAAAATGAAACCATAGACAAGGCAGGAAAAAAAACTGCTTCAGTGGAAAACAATGCATTGTCCACGTCACATGGTTTTACTGTTTGCTGTCTTTGAGCTATTTTGTGCCTCTTTGTAAACTGCAGGAACAAGATAGGCTTCAAAGCTTGTCTTATTTTGAAGAATATCAACTCACTTCACTGTTATTGTAATAAAATAAAATAAAATAAAATAAAATAAAATAAAGCAGCCCCAGGACTGGGGACGAGCGCAGAGGCAGAATGCTTGTCTAGCATGCATGAGGCCCTGGGTCCAGCTCCAGCACAGGGAAAGTAAGTAAAGTTCTGCCTCTGTTTGCAATTCAATTCATTAACCTCATATTAACATGTTTTCCTTTCCTTTGGACTGGCTTTAACATGTATTTGATTCCCTCTTTGGCTAATGAGTAAAACAAAATCCTCACCATGTACTGATTTCTGGCTGCACAAGAACCATTCTTTCATTTTTTTCTGAAGGTTTTCTTTTAACAAAGATATACCCAGAAAGGGCTGGGGTTTAGCTCAGTTGTTAGAGTGCTGCTCTGTGCTTGCTGAGGATCTCGGTTCAATCCCCAGCACCGCAAAAATGGGAGAAGGACTTGAATCCACTCCCAAAGCAATTCCGAAGCAATCAGCCACTGAAAACCCTATGAGGGTCACCATGAGTTGGACATGACTGGACAGCACCTAACTATAACAACATACCCAGGAAGTGGATGGCTGAGCTCTTCACCCTGGATGGGTGCTCTATTGTGCACAGCTAACATGAAGTTGCACACCTCTTACCTGGGTGTTCCAAACTCTTCTGCGTGTGCACGATCCAACCTAAGTAAGCTCCTGGTAACGTCTGGCCCCATGTTACCTGACAGCTATGGTGGGTGATTTTTCCATCATCATAGTCTGTACGTTGTAAATTAACTGCAACATGTGCCCAGGAACCTCGCCTACAGAGCACCCCTTGGGGTGGCAGAACCCTGGAATCAAGGCCTTGATTTTTCTACTAAAAAAAAAAAAAACTAATCAATGAAGCAGGTATGGAAATAATATAAAATATTTTAAGAATTACTTAGGAAGTTGTCTAAATTACTAATACAGGTTCTCAAGAAATGTCTTATTCTGAATGTTCTTTTAGGAATAACATGGAAATCACTCCACAGGTAAAAAGGTCCCCAAAGTCTGTTTGTTTGTTTTCAAAGAAAACACATGTATAAGATAAAGGCTGAGGTCCTTGATGCGTTCAGTTAGAGCAGCAGTTTCTGAAGGGTTCTCAGGCAGATTCAGCATCTTACCAGAGTACAAAGAGCATTCATTTAAAGCAATGTTCAGCCCAATAATTCTGAGACATAACTGTTTTAGTCTTTTATAGACTAGATGGAAATTTTACTGAAGTAACTGAAGATTAAGAAATGAGATGACTCCTGAATTGTATAACCGAAGTATCTCACTTATCTCCTTCAAGATTTTTATATAATGGAAAATTATTATTAAAATAAAAACCATGAAAGAAAAGAGTATCTCTAAGAACCTGATACTAGATACCAGCAGGGGTAATGCCTAATATGAACTGCTCATTTTTCTTCAGTTCTTTCTCCCAAAGGCAAAGAAGGCCTCCATCATCAACTTTCTAGAAGGGACTTCTCTGTGAACATGAATCTTTTTTGAAACAATATATAGAAACCAGTGGTAAATTTCTACTAAGTCTTTTCCAAATATCCATATTGTCAGGAAATCCCTTGGCAAGAAAATACAGGTGAAACAATCCCCTTTTCAGAACCAGCCCTGCCCCTCAGTCATTAAATTAAAACAAAAATATAATTGAGAAGCCAAGTAAACTGCCAAGGAACATGTTTCTGTCACTATTAAAAATGCCTGGATACTAAACAATCCAGCAGTGGAACAAAGTTCAAACAGATTTTGCAAAAAATGGGAAGAAATCCATGAATCAATTAATAGCATAGTTTTTTGAAAAACCAAATTGCTTATTCCCAAGGGCAGGGCTGTAGCTTGCTGCTCTGTTCCATTCTAAAACTTTAAACAATCTTAATTAAAGAATCTCAGATAAAACAGGATATTGCTTCCTTGTTTTCTCTCCTGTTTCATCCCCACAGCTCAAATCTTTCCTTCTCCAAGGAAGGAAATTAACTTACCAAGTTTTTCCCAACTGCCTCCAAGAGCTGGCTCCCTAAGCTGAATTCCAGACTGAGAGCAAAGTAAAACACTGCTCCCCATATCCTGACCACCTCTTCAGGCAAGAACAGCGCCGAGAACAACCTATGTCCATAAAGTTCATGGAGGGAAGCCTCAAAATCAGCACCTGCTTTGTCCTGTGACATCCTTCTCCACAGGGATGCATCTGTGTGGCTTTTGTTCACTGCTTGGCTGTGTTAGACTCCAGACACTCACCTCTGCAGCGAGGGCTAGAACCAGAGACAGGCAGCTGGACCAGGAGGCTCAGGTGCAAAGGGCTGGGGGCTCTCCCGCCTGAGTGGACACACCTGGACAGTTGGAGCAGGGTGTATAGATCCCACCATGTCCTTCTCCCACTGAGAGATGCCTGGTGGCTGGCCAGGGGAAGTCCCTTCCTCCCCTCAAATCACACTAGGAGTAATCCTTAGGAGCCCCAGGAACCAGAAAAACCAGGTGAACCAGAGCAGCACAGCAAAGACCCTGAAAACTAAACTGCCCTGGCAACCTCAGGCCACACAGAGTCCTAGGCACTATGCTAAACCCAAACAGGAAGACAGCCTGCTAAGACATAAGACTTGAATAAAACCCAGAGACTCCAGGCACCATAATAAAACATGCCCTGCATACAACCAAAAGTCATTTTGTCATACCAAGAACCAGGAACGTGATAACTTGAAGGAAGGAGACATCAGCCAGTACCAGCAGTCACCTTATTCCACTGTTGGAATTAGCTGGTAAGACTTTGAAAGCAATAGCCACAAAAATGTTTCAATAACCAATTCAAATTCTCTTGAAACAAGGGGAAAATATGCCTCAAAATGAATAAAAGTTATTTTTAAAGCCAAGTGGAAACTATAAAACTGAAAACACACTAATAGGTATAAAAAATTGCTTGACAGGCTCAAAGGTAGACAGGATCAATTAACTGTAGGACAGAACAATAAGATTCACCCAATATGAGCAACATAGAGAAAGCAGTCTTGAAAACACTGATCCCTTAGGCACCTCTGAGATAAAAAACCCAACATTCAAACTTTGGAGTAGTGAAAGAAAAAGAGAAGGGCAGAGGATGAAGACTGCATAAAGAAATAATAGCTGAAAACTTCACAAGTCTGCCAAAAAACAGATTTAAAAAGCTGAACAAAACCTAAGTCATATTTTTAAAATACTAAAAGAATTGTCATTCAGAATTCTATATCCAGCAAAACTATCCTGAAATGAAGGGGAAAAAAAAAACATCTTTGGATACAGAAAATTAAGTAATTTGTCATTAGCAGGCCTACCCTTAAATATCTTCCAAAGAAAGTACTTTAAGCAGAAAAATGATAGAAGAAAAAAAATTGGAATACTGGAAAGGAAGAAAGAATTGTGGGAAGAATATAGGGTACGTGACTACATGCAATAGATTACTCTTTTCCTTATATCTGATAATTGAAACAAAAACCATAATATCTTCTGATTCATAAGAAAATGATATTTAAAGGGGGAATATTATGGAACTTAAAGGGAAGTGAGTCTGCAGCCATAGCACCCTAGCATCCAATCCTGCCTGATCTCAGAAACTAAGCAGCCTGGTTATTTCTTGGATGGGAGACCACCTGGAAATAACAGATGCTGCAGGGTAAGGAGGACCTGGAAATCCACTCCTGAAACAATCTGCCATTGAAAACCCTCTGAAGAGCAGAGAAGCACTGACAATTGAGTTGAGGGTGGCACAGGGACAAGGAGTTCTGTTCTGTTGTGCATAAGGTCAGTATGAGTCGGACTTGACTCTGACAGCACTTAACAACAACAACATAGGGAAGTGAGGTTACTACACTTTACTGAAAATGGTAAGTTAGTGATATCAGTAACTGTTGTAAGTCACACATGCGAACTATATTGTAAAACCCAGAGTAATCACTACAAAACTACTTAAAGAGATGCACTAAAACATTAAATGATAAATCAAATTGGAATCCTAAAGCAATATCAAGCAACTGAAAGTAAAGCAAAAAAGGAACACAGAGGATCAATAACCGGAGAAAACAAATAATAAAATGGCACTTTTAAATGTTAACATACCCAAAGTCAAGTATGATTGTCTAAATATTCCAATCAAAAAATATAAATGAGAACACATAAAGATGACCCAACTAAATTCTTCCCATAAAAAAAATTCTCTTCTTCTACCATGACATATGCAGATGAAAAGCAAATATATGGGAATAGATAGTCCATATAAATATTAATGGTAAAGACCAGTAGTAACTATATTGATATTGATAAAGTAGACTTTAGGGCAAAGAAATCCCTAGAGGCAAAGCCAGAGAGTCTATATTGATAAAATCTCAATCCACCAGGAAGAAATAGATCCTAACTATGTATACAAAAAGTAACACAACCTCAAAATATATAAAATAACAGCTGATAGAGCTGAGAGGGAAGTATACAAATCTTCAATTGTAGTTAGTAGTTTCAAGAGCCCCCTCTCAACAACTGACAGCCCCTCAACACAACCCCAACCAAGGTACAGAGGAGCTAGGGAATCCAGTCAACAAATGGGTATGACGGGCACACACAGTGCTCTACATGACAGCATCAGAATACAGTTTTTTTCAAATGTATCTGGAATATTTATCAGGCCAGTCCATATGCTGACTAACAAAACAAACCTCAACAACTTTAGAAACGTAAAAATCATACAGTGTGTTCCTTGACCACAATGGAATCAGACCACAAATCAGTAACAGAGAAACATCAAGAAAATGTCCAAACAAACTTCTGAATAATTCATGGACTGAAAAGAAAGTCTCAACAGAAATTAAGGGGAAAAAAGTATGGAATAGAATAAAAATAGAAGGACACTGAAAATGGTAAGATATATTAAATTATGTAGGATGCAGTTAAAGCAATTATAAAAAGGAACTTTATAGCACTAAATGTTACATTAGAAGGAAGAAAAAGTTTAAAATTCTACTTCAAGAAACCAGGAGGAAAAGGCAAAATAAATTTTTAAGAACCTGAAGAAAAGAAATAAGAGCAGAAATCCATGAAATCAGAAGTCAGAAAAGTAAATGAAAAAGCTAATTCTATGAAAAACTTAAGATAATTGACAAATCCATAGAAAGATTGCCTGTAGCTATACCACTGTGGTGTCCAATCCCATCACATCTCAGAAGCTAAGCAGGGTCAGGCTTGGTTAGTACTTGGATGAGAGACCGCCTGGGAGCACCAGATGCTGTAGGCTTCTCTAGGAGAAGGACCTGGTAACCCACTCCCAAAAAACAATCAGCTGTTGAACACCCTATGAAAAGTAGAGAAGCACTAACAATACTGTTTTGCCTGTTGTACCTAGGGTTGTTATGAGTCAGACACTGACTCAACGGCACCTAACAACAACAACATAGAAAGATTGCAAATATGAAAAAAATGTGAAAAAAAATTATTAAGAATGTAATTTGGGATGTCTCTGTTCCTGTTGTTAGGTGGCATTGAGTCAGATCTGACTCACAGTGACCATAAGTACAGCAGAACAAAACACTACCTGACCCTATGCCATGCACACAATCATTTTATGTTTGAGTTTATGGTTGCAGCCACTGTGTTTCTTCTCATTTTGAGTTGTGCCACATCAGCAAAAGGAGGTCCCAGGGCTTTACTCCATTCCCATCATTAAGATCAACTCTACTTTGAGGAGGCAACTCTTCCCCAGTCATTTCTTAAATGCCTTCCAATGCGATGTGCTCAGTTTTCAACATCATATTTGACAGTGCTTCTCTGCTATTCATAGGGTTTTCCATAGCTAACTGTTTCAGGAGTGGGCTGCCTCTGGAAGCTCAGCTGAAACCTATCCACCATGGGTGGCCCTGATAGTATGTGAAATACCAATGGCATAGCTTTCAGCATCACAGTAACATGCAAGGCCCCACAGCACAACAAGCTGACAGACACACAAAGGCTACTGATCCTATGGGCATTAAAAAGCTAATAAGGTAATACTATGAACAGATTTACATTCATAAATTCTCAAACTTAGAAGAAATGGAGCAGCTCTTTGAAAACCACAAACTTCTAAAACCCAACCAAGATAAAACACACAATCTCAATAGTTCCATAATCATTAAAGACATCTAATTCATAATATAAAAGCTGCCCCAAAAGTAATCTCTAGGACAAATGGTTTCACTGGACTAGAGAATTCCACCACACATTTAAAGAAAAGTTAAAACTAATCTTACACAACTGCTTCCAGATAATGAAAGAGGAAGAAACACTTCCCAACCCATTAAATGATGCAAGTATGATTCTGAAACCAAAATCACACAAAGACAGCAAAGTAATAAAGAAGAAAGGAAGAAAAGAAGGAAAGAAGGGAGGAAGGAAGGAAGGAAGGAAGGAGAAAACTACTTGTAATAAAGTTACAAGCAAAAATATTCAAACATTATTAGCAAATCCAACCAACGATAATTTTTTTCAAACATACACCATGACCAAGTGGGATATTGCTGATATGCAAAGTTAATTCAGCATTGGAAATGTGCATAGTATATTTCACTACATCAATAAGAAAATAGGAAAAGACATATTGATTGATGCAGGAAAAGCATTTGACAATATCCCACACCCACTCATGACAAAAGTAGAAATTAGAAACTGTTGTTGTTAGGTGCTGTCAAGTCAGGTCCAACTCATGCGACCTTCACAGGGTTTTCAATGGCTGATTGTTTCAGGATTGCTTCAGGAAAGGATTGCCACATCCTTCTCCCGTTTGTGTGGCGTTGGGGATTGAACTCAGGTTCTTAGAGACTGCAGAGCAGAACTCTACCAACTGAGCTAAATCACAGCCCCACAGATATTAGAAATAGAAGGTAATTATAACTGGATTTTTTAAAAAGTGTCTCATATCTGCCAAAAACCCTACAGCTAATGTCATGCTTAATGGGGAAAAACTGAATGCTTTCCCCCTAAGATTAGGAACATGTTGAGGCTCTATCTTTCTTATTCAACACAGTCCTAGAAATTCCAGCCACTGCAAAAGCAAGAAACAGAGATACAAGACATCCATATTGCATCTACATTGAAAGGAAAAGATTAAAAAAAAAAAAAAAACCTGTTTGCATTTGCAGATTATATGACTGCTTATGTAGAAAATCCAAAGGAATTTACACAGAAAACTCCTAGATTAATAAAGTCAGTAAGGCCACAGAATATAAGGTGAGCTCACAAAAATCACTTGCATTTCTGTATACTAACCATGTTCATGTAGTGATTGAAATTAAAATTATATTACCATTTATAATCACACCAAAGAAGGTGAAATGCTTAGGTATACACTTTAAAAGTGTGTTAGTCATTGCCGGGCGCGGTGGTGCACACCTGTAATCCCAGCAGCTCGGAAGGCAGAGGAGGGAGGATCGCAAGTTTAAGACCAGAGGCAGTTTGCATAATTTAGCAAGACCCTGTCTTTAAAAAAAAATGGGCTGGGGGTGCAGCTCTGTGGTTCAGCACTTGCAAAGCATGCAGGTGCGAGGCCCTGGGTTCAACCCCCAGTACAGCAAAAAAAGTGTATTAGTCACCTCATGCATTGCTGTAGCAGAGAACCTATTGAAACAAATTTATGGGAGGAATGAGTTATTCGGGCTCACAGATGACCTCAGTCCATAGAGAAAGGAAGTCGTGGTGGCAAGGGGAGCATGACAGGCACATGGTAGAGAAACCCACATCATGGAAGATCAGGAACAGAAAATTTACTTGAACTGGGGCCAGGGGGCTAGGTAAAACTTCCAAAGTTTCCCCTGTCAGTGACCACTTCTGCAAAGCTAGGTCCTACCTCCCAGAGGTCCATAAACTCCCAGGACAGTACTACTGCAGGGAACAAACATTCAAACACATAACCTTTAGGAGACATTTTAGGTTCAACCCATAACATAAAGCATGTATAGGAAAACTATGATGAAAATTCTAAAATGCTGATAAAAGAAATAAAAGAGTTAAATAAATGAAGAGACATACCATGTTTATAGAATGTAAAATTCAACATTAATAACAAGTCAAGTCTCTCCAAATGAATCTATAGGCCAAATACAATTCCTCTCCAGTCCCAAGTTGATTTTTTTTTGATAGATTCAGATAAGCTGCTTCTAAAATTTGTATGGAAAGGCAGAGGCAAAGGTAACAAAGTCTTGAAAAAGAACAAAAGGGAAAGGTTTTTTGCTGCTTGCAAAGATGAAAAAGAAATACAAGGTAGAAAGGCTAGCCTTTTCAAGAATTTGTAATGATGCCACTGGACACCCTGAGGCAAAAAAAAATTTTTTTTAATCATATAACATCATATGCAAAAATTAATCCAAACTGAATCACACATTTAACTGTAAAATATACAACTGCAAACTTTTAGAAAAAAAGACATTGGAGAAAATCTTCAAAATCCAAGATTAGACAAAGAATTCTTAGACTTGAAAACCAAAACACATCCATAAAAGAAAATGTCAATAAATTGGACCACATTAAAATTAGAAAACTTTTTCTCCATAGAGTCCATGTGAAAGGGATAACAACGTAAGCTACAGATGGGGAGAAAATATTGACAAGCCACACAGCTGACAAACAACTAGTATTTAGAATATAAAGAGCACTCTCAAAACTCATCATTAAAAAAAACTTCAATTAAACAATGAGGAAAAACAGAGATAATTCACTGAAGAGGACATATATAGAAATAAGCACATGAAAAGTTCAGTATCATTAGGCATTAGCAAACTAAAAATTAAAATTACAATGATATCACAACACACCAGGATAACTTCACAAAAAGAGAGATGAAACAAATTCTGGCAAGAAAGCATAGAAACCAGGTTACTCATCCATCACTTGTGGGAATATAAAATTGTACAACCGTTTTTGGAAAACTGGCATTTTCTTATAAAATTAAAAATTAAACTACCATACAAGCCAGTAATAATACTTTTAAATATGTATTCCAGAGAAATAAAAACTATATTCACATGAAAACCTGTACAGGAAATATTCACAGCAGCTTTATTTGTAGTAGCCAAAAACTAGAATCAGCCTAGATGTCCTTGTGGCCCAGACATACCATGGAACACTACTCAGAAATGAAAAGGAACCAACTATTGATACACACAACTTTTAAGGAATCTCTAGGGAGTTATGCTGAATGGAAAAAGCTAATCCCTAAAGGTTACACTTTTTGGTTCTATTTATATAACATCGTTCATTTGGCAAAATTTTCCAAAAGGAAAACTGATTGGTGTTAGACAAAAGAAGGGGGAAGGGTGGGAGGGCAGTAGGTTGTAGTTATAAAAGGATGACAGGAAGGGTCCTTGTGCTGATGGAACTGGTTTAGTGTCTTGACAGTGGTAGTGTATACAGGCACACGCGCGCGCGCGCACACACACACACACAAACACACGAAAAAAATAACAAATATAAACCGGGTACAGTGGTGCACGCTTCTAATCCCAGCCACCCAGGAGGCTGAGGCAGGAGGATGACAAACTCAAAGCCAAAAATAGCCTATGCAAAATGGACCTGCACCTGCAGCCGAGAGCCAATCCCAGGCTTGCCTTTGGAGGAACGGCAGAGAACTGACAACAAACTTCATTAGACCTGGTTTTGCCTCCTTTCATCAAACTACCAAGCGTATCTACTAACAGCCAATTTGCCTAGCTGGACCTTGGCTCTTTCCAACGCTCTTGGCCTACCTTCTGGCAAATGCATTAAAACAGCCTGTGGGAAGAAGCGCCCTCTCCACCTATTTCCCGGTGATTAACCCCGGCGCGAAGGCGGGCAGGCGGAGACCGCGTAATACAGTGGTGACTCAGACTGTCCTATAATGATGTCCAGGGTTCTTTTCGCACGAACGTGCCCGGGAGAGTCAACCTTTGTCTGTGGCAGAGGACTCAGGACCCTGACAAATCTCCCAGGGAAACCGCACTGCTGCGGTCCTAGCCCACGGCCCAGCTCCTTCCAGGCCGCATCACATCGTGCCTGTGAGCCAAGTCTGCCCTCGTACATGGCGCCTGGCTCCTCCAGATCTGCGCTTCAAGACTTTCACAGAACGAGCCCCTACTTGAGGGTTAAGGAAGCTCTGCCAGTATCCGAAGGTGATGTCGCCTGTAGAAATTTCTAGACGCGACGGCTTAAATGGTTTGTGACTTAACTGGAAACACATCTACATTTCAATTATGGGCAATGTCAACAGGAGCTCTGCCATCGTTTTGAATTGTCCCTCTTTACCGCCCCTGTCAAAATGACTCGTGTCCTCCACTGGGCTGATTCCTCAGATTGGGGCCAGGGGTCGGCCTGTGGCTCCCAGCAGCAGAGGAGGACAAGAGTCCCCTTTGGGCTGGGAAACCTGTCCTTTCCGCCCCCACAGCAGGAGCCCTTTTGGGAACCTAGGAAGGACACGCACTCCTGGCCGGCACCCGGGAACAGAGCCCGCAGTCACCTTCGGGGAGCCTGCGCTTTGCACCAGGCCTGCAGCGCTGGCAGCGCGGCCGGGACTCTCGGCCTCCCGCGCGGAAACTCGCACAGGCCTTTAGCACCACCAGCAGAAAAAGCATCTTGTTTCCAATTTGGCAGTAGATAATGAAATTAGCCCCTGAATTACCATAAAGTGGAACGAGTAAACACAAAAGCAGCAGCTAGGTTTCCAGGGCGCCCCTCCCCCCGCCTCCAAGAGCAACGTCTGTGGCTTTGGAGCTGTTTAAATTCAAAGCAACGCTTCTGTTTTCCTAAGTCGCCGCGTTGACCCCAAGCAGATAAAGAACACTCAATGACACATTCAGCAGCGCGGCTTTGCTCTTGCAGGGCCGCTCTGTTTACATCAGGAAATCCAGCCCGGGTGGGGACGGGGGCGGCCGGCGGAGGCGGCTCGGGCGCCGGCCTCCCTCGCGCTCGCCGCCGCGCTCCGCTGGCTCGGCCGCGCTGGCCCCTGGCGCTCGGCAGCTGACTCCATCCAGATGTGCCGCGGCTCCAGAGTGGCTGCCGCGCGCAGTAAATGGGCATCGGAGGCTCGTCAATCCGGGCCAGAGCAATTGTGGTCTCGCGGGCCGCCCCGCTGGCACACGGAAACGTGCGCTCCGGAGGGGACTGGGGGCTGGGCAGGGCGCACCCTGGGCGCGGGGGAGGCGCGCGCTAATGACCGACCCGGGAAATGTTCCTAATACGTTTGTACATTTCCTTGTAAATGTTTTACACTTTGAAAGAAAGGGGAATGCTGTATATCATTTAGAAATGTTGGCTGTCCACGGGTCCCTGTGGATATTACTGGGTTAGTACGACTTGTAACCAGAGCAAGAGAAACATAAAAAAACTGGGAAACACTGCCAATTAGTCATTACAGGGAGATTGTAAAAACAAGAGAAAGAGAAAGAGGAGGGAGGAGAAGAAATCAAAGCTGAAGAAAATGCCCCAGGAAAAAAAAAAATTAAAAGAAACTAGATGCGTTTTTGTGTTCTCAGAATAGAACAGGGAAGCGGAACAGCTGGCGGCCTTCTAATCAGGAGCGACCTGCAAACCCGAGTTCCCCAGCACAGGCCTGGAGGGGGCCCTGAGATTTCCCAAACTACACCTATTTGCTGTCCCTGTAAAACTCGAGCTGGGTCAGCGGGCAGGCAATGTGCCTTGGAGCAGGACCCAATTGTCCAAAATCCAACTTAGACATTTATTTCTGATCGCCTGCCGCCTACACAGTCGTTGCTAGCTGAGCTGTAATAAAAAGAAGACAGGAAACCCCCCCTTTTTTTTTTCTTTTTTTTTTTTTCTTTTTCTTTCTTTCTTTCTTTTTACAATCACAAGTTCCTACCAACCAGTCCCTGGCTCAAGCAGAGCCTGTAGCCATGCTTGCTGAAACTGTTTTTAATTTTACAGTAATTCTGATGATTGAAATCTTTTTTTTCCCCCCTGCTTTTTTTGCCAGACTCAAGAATCCAAGCATATGTAACATCACAATCTGAAATGGATCTGGGTGAGCCTCCCAGTCTTTCTTGAGTAACTTTATTGACCCATTTCAGGATTTAATAAAAATGTGATGTCAGTGTTAAGGTTGCAGCAAAAACCTAGGCTGGGCAATGCTTCTTCCAGGGAAGAATTGTGATAGCTCCTGAGCCTCCCAGCATGGGGGCGGGTAGGAAGGGAAGCCGGGCCCCCTCCCCAGAGCCTGGGAGGCAAATTCTGCAGGCGGAAGAAGAACTGCTTATCTCAGCAACATGAGGAGCTGGAGCCGGCCTCCAGCCAGTCCTCTCCAGCCCTGGGTGAATTCAGTCCCCACCTCCTCTGAGTCAGGAGGACAGGCCACATGTGTCTCAGATCCAGTCCCTGGCGAGGGTACAAACTTTGCTAATCAGCTGGGGTCCTTCCTGATGTCTGGCCACAAGCTAGCAGATGCACAGCTCAGCTTTACCAGCACAGAATATCTTGCCTACAATCTGTTTCAAAAACAATTATATGAGCAAATTATCTTGGCTTCTAGCAACAGATTTTTTAAATCTAGTAGCAAGATCTCAAAAAATGATTAAACCACAAACACTATTTTAAAATAACGTTAAACCAGACAAGAGATGATCGATTCTTTTAGAACCATCAAGAACATGTCCTATTCTGGAGCCCAAAACTTCACATACAGGCACGTGGGGGGCTGGTGAGCATTTCTCAGGAATCACCTCTGAAGCTCAAGGGCAAGACTTGTTTGTATCTGGACCTTTTTCAGAGACACAGACTAACACAGCTGAAGTTCCTTATCTGGCGCTGAACTTTACCTTCAGAACACTGAGCTTTGAAGTCTCAGTGGAAAGGTTGTAATCAAAGACAAATTAGAAAAATCTTTGTGACCTGGGTTCCCAACCTACCCACTGGCATTGCCCACAGCCTGGGCCTATTTGACTAATCATGGGGTCCACAGCCAATTTTTTGTTTCTCTCCTCTACTGAAGACTTAAAAATAGCATCTTGTGGTGTGGGTAAGACTGGTCAGCTAATGCCTCTGTGTTGTTTCTCTCTGTGCAAGGCTCATGTCCCCCATCTCTGGCTCTGCCCAGTGCCCGTTTACTGACCAGCTCATCTCTCTCCTCCACCTCTCCTTGATCCTGGTTGAACCCTATGCTGAGACCTTGGCTTCTCACTGTTTACCAAATGTATTCTTCAGCAAGTGTCTACTGACAGTGTACACTCACGAATTAGGAGCTAAAGTAGCCTAGACATGAGTCTCAAGTCCTAGGTACGTGCTTGCAGCTGAAATTATCATTTGCACTTGAGTTTCACACACACCATCCTTTGAAGTTCAGGGCACTGATGAGGAAAGGTAGCCACTTCCTTCCCACTGGCCTTGCTTGGTGTCCTGTCTCTCCGATGTCTACCAAAGATCGCTTCCCTCTCCTGACCACAGAGGCCCATATGGCCCTCAGTTTCTCTTCATCTCATTCCCATCTCATCACTTATTTTCTAATTTTTGTGACAGACCTCTAGACCCTCTTTCCTATTCTGAACTACAACAGTGGCCTGGTGCCAGGGCGCACGCCTCTAATTTCAGCCAATGAAGAGGCCTAGGAAAGAGGTCCGTGAGTTCAAGGACAGAAGCAGCCTGGACAACTTATGGAAACCTCATCTCAAAATAAAAAAATAAGGGTACAGCTCAGTGGTAGAGCACTTGCCTAGTACTTGCCTAGCATGTGCAAGGTCCTGGCTTCAACCTCCTAGCTCTGGGGGCAGGGAAGGTAACAACGGTAGGTAAGACAGCCCACAACTCTCCAGCCACAGTCCACTCAGCACAAGGTCACCACACCAATCACCTGGCTTCATGCTATAGTGTAATTTCCTTGCTCAAAACCTGGCCATCCTCCATCTTTGCTTTATGCAAAAGCTCCCATTTATCAGCTTTGAAAAGCTCCGTAGCCAGTGCTCACCCCCTCTTCAGCTGTAACATTCATTTCCATCTGCCTTTGCCCTCAGGAGCATCGCTGGGAGGAGACTCGGGCCTCCCTATCCCCTGCCTGCCACGGGGCCTCCACTACCAGCTCAGAGTCAGGCCTGCTGGAGATCTTGACTTTCCAAAGGAGTTTATAACCCTCCCCTCCTCTCTAGGGGTAAATTCAAAGGAAACCATAAACCCGAACTGAAATCAACAGTTATCTGTGGAGGCCCAGCCTCCACAGGAGATCCCCACAGCCCCAGGGAGATCTTACCCACACCCTACATGGTCAGTGACTGAGTCAGTGACCTCCAGATCTTCCTCTCTTCCCCAGCTTCTGCACCTACAAAATTTCTCACAGGTACTTCCAACTCAAATGTACTAAAATCAAACTCCCCAACTTTCCCCTCAAAATCTCTTCATCCATTTCATACTCCCTTAACTTTGGTAATGATATATTTACCTCTTCCAATCTGTACCACCCTAGCATCCCATCCCATCAGATCTTGGAAGCTAAGCAGTATCAGGCCTGGTTAGTCCTTGGATGAAAGACCACCTGGGAACACTAGGTGCTGTAAGATTGGGAGAAGGACCTGGCAGCCCACTCCTAAAACAATCTGAGATTGAAAATCCTATGAATAGCAGAGAAGCACTGACAATAGTGCCAGGCATGGCACAGTGTTGGGGAGTGTTTCATTCTGTTGTACATTGGGTTGCTATGAGTCGGACCTGACTCAGCAGCACCTGATAACAACAATTCAACTCCAAGCTTGGGACTACCTGCAGATTCCCTTTCACTCTGAAGACACAGATATCCCTCTACATCTGACATCATCTAGGGCTGTAGCTTGTCCCCCAAAGGGTCATGTGTGGCATCTTGGGCTTCCTGAGTGTTGTTACAGAAGTGCCCACTTATCCCTCCCTCGCCCTGGCATTGTGTCTCGCCATGTGATCTCTCCCTCTTGTATACATGGTAGCATTGCTATGGTGTGGTGCAGCCAGGGGCCCTCAACACAGCCAGCACCATGCTGTTTGGACTTTTTGCCTCCAGACCTTGAAGCTAACAAGACTCTCTTCTTCATAAGTTACCCAGCCTCAGGGATTTGTTGTAGCAATGGAAAGTAGATGAAAGAAGCACTTACCAGTACATCTCCCTGTGTGTTTCAGGCCTTCCTGTGCAGGGTTGCCTCGGCAGATGTGTTTCCAGGCCAGCACCCGCTGCCCCCTTCACCAGACCCTCCCTCCAGCTACTCCCAGCCTTCCGCACTCTACACAGTGCTGGCTCCTCCAGCTCTCCTTGGCTCGCCTCTGTCCTCCAGCTTCCAGTGAGCAGTGTGGCTGCAGGCTGGGAACCTGCACACCCCAGTTCACCTTGGACCCTGCACCCTCCTGGCCACGTCTCCTCACCTGCTCATTCTCCTCTCTTCAAGTCTTCAATCTGAGAGTGTTTCATGACAGGAAAGCTGAAAGACTGAGTGCGATCCAGGCCTCTGTTCTGAGAATCACAGAACTTTATGTGTTCAGCACCTAAGACCACTTCTGACCTGGAACGCCTTGCTGAGAGGGTGCATGAAAGGAGCGAATCCTCATGGCCTGACCTTGGGGTCGCCATTGCACCTTTCATAGCGATCAGATTGTATAGGTTTTTCAGGTGCTCATCACAGAGCATCTCATAGTGTGCCTTACACAGGATAGGGGCTCATTGCTGTCAACAAATAAATGTGAGTTCCTAAGAGGTTGAGTGGGCTGGGTTTAGCTCAGTTGGTAGAACATCACTCTGCAGTCTCTGAGGTCTCGAGTTCGAATCCCAGCACCGCAAAAATGGAAGAAGGGCATGGCAATCCACTCCAGAGGCAATCCAGAAACAATCAGCCATTGAAAACCCTATAAGGGTTGCTATGAGTTGGACATGACTCCATGGCACTTAACAACAACAGCAACAAGAGGTTGAGTATAACTCTGTAGTAGAAAAATGCTGGAAAACAGGCATGTGGTGGAAAGGAGCGTATCTAAACTAGGACACTTCATTAAGTGAGCCTGACCCCTAAGCCATGTGAACATTTATCCATTAGCTCACTGATAGAAGCGCCACCATCCTACTCCCTGTGGTGGATGGCTGGAACCACCACACGTAGGCACTGGCTAGTTTGAAGAATTCTCTAGGAGGAGGCAGGCTTGGCTGTCTCCAGCTAAGGAAGGACTCAGCACTGCCCTGCTATAGCCCAATCCCACACCCTGCAGAAGGGCAGGCAGGTGTGGGGGTCGGTAGGTGTGGGGGTCGGCCACATTCTCAGCATGACAGACACTGAGGGCTGAAGGGTACAAGCTGAAGAGCCCTCTTTCTCCATGTCTAAGGCCCTGGCCACACCTCACATAAAAGGACCAGCATCCTGGCCTTCTTTCTGTCCAGCCCTGTGACAGTTCAGCTTCACCCCACAGGGACCAAAGGTCCTCAGGCTGGTGTTGGGTGGCAGGGCCCTGCTCACCCCACGGCCCTGTCCACACAGTGCTGGCCACTGCAGTCAGGAGGCCACATCCCATCCTGGGAGGGTGACGGCAGTGACAGGCACTTAAAGAAGCAGTAGGCCGAGGCCATGCACAGGACAGGTGCTGGGGAGGGCTGGGGATAGAAGGACACCTGGGCCCCAGGGGACAGAGGCTGGCACCACCCTCCACCCTCCACCTGTGGATCACCTCCTGGCAAGTTTGCTGGGATTGGGTCTGAAGGTATTCATAGGTTCAGACCAAACCCACTTGATACCAGCCCCACAAAGCAGAACCATCTTCCCCAGTGCAGTTCAGGGACTCCTGGGCGTACTTCGGTGCTTTTGCTCAGGACACCAGAGCTATGGAGCAGGCTAGGGTGACAAGTCACTGCCCAGCCCAGGGACACATGCAGGTGCACACGCACACAGGAGCGCACCAACACACACAGACACACACAGAAACTCACAGACCCGCCCAGGCACACAGAGCCCCAAACACATGCCCATACACAGTGACTCACAGGGGCACACAGACACATTCACACATACAGACCACACACACACACACACACACACACACACACACACAGAGGCGCACAGACACATGTCCATATGCACAGACATGCAGAAATGTGCAGACACGGAGAAACCAATCGGGAACACATGGACACTCACACTCTCTCACACACCCCTCTAAGAAGCACAGACACACATACCCCTGAGTTGCAGTGACAGAAGCTGTCCCCAGGGCACTGGGTGGCTCTGGGGATCTCAGGGGGGCCCAGGCCCTTTTTTTCTGCCTTATTTCAGGGACCTCCACTCTCCCCCTTGGAGCCAGGGGGGTCACTAGACCACTGAGCAAGCATGCCACAGGCTGCAGAGACAGCAGGGCAGAAGAAATGAAAACCAAATAGCTGTCCTGAAGCCACAACGAGCATGTCCTCCCCGCTCCAAAGCTTTCCTCTTCCTTGTGGAATTTGTTCTAAAGAGGTGAGGCTCATCTGTGCAAGGACCTAATTTATTCACAGACAGTACACTTTCTTAAACAGTGAGAGACAGTCCAATATGCCTCTGGATGGACCATGGCACATTCCCTAAAAGCCTGCACTAACTGCTGGAGTTAGATTTTTTAAGGCCAGTTATGCCTTAATGCACCAACATATTCATTTAATCTATATTGTAATATACAAATAACTGATCATGAAGGCTTTCTTCCCTTCCTACCCATGCTTACCTAAGCTCGGGCCTGAATGTCCCCTGTGTCTCTGATCTCCTGTGAAAGCCAAGAACTCCAAACATGGTGGCTCTTGGTTATGGGTTATCCACCACCCCCAGGGACATTTAGCAATGTCTGGAGGCGTTTTTGGTTGTCATGACTGTAGGGTGTCAGTGCTACTGGTGACTCCTGAGTAGAAACCGGGTACTTCTTGGCATCCTACAGTGCAAAGGATGATCTGGCCCCAAGCGTCAATGATGCAAAGGCTGTGAACCCATGACTTAACACATGAGCCTACCCCCTAAGAATGTATCTCAACCTAGCTGTCTCATGTTCTCTGTGACATCATAGCTACCAAGGCAAGGGCCACCATGGAATACACAGCCCCCTGGCAGGAAAATCCAGCAATCAAGTCTGCCAACCAGAGCTAGAGTCAGTGTGTGCTACACAAAGCAAGAGCAGTGATCCAAACCTCTTGAAAAGTAAATTAAAATAAAAATCAATGTCATCCTCAAACCACAATCACCTTCTGCCAAGCAGTTAGTGAGAATTACAGGCATATGATTTCAAGAAAAATATTTTATCTTGGTGAGTTTTATACGGGGGAAAGAAAGGAACGCATTTCTCCCATTATGCAGTAGTACTATTCATTTGGGGTCTGGGTTTGATTTCCTTGAGTAAGATGCGGAGCCTTCAGAGTCGATGTCAGGATGAATGGCAGCTATTAAAGGGCCAGTGCGCAGCGCTGCTCTGACAGTCCAAGACTCTCACTGGCCCCAGGCTCGGGGAAACCCAAGGGGCATTTCTACCTCACAAGAAGGCAAGGCTCTGTCCTCTCAGAGAAGCAGAAGCTTTGTGCAGTTTCTTCCTCTGTTGCAGAATTTGTTGTGACTTGTAAAATGCATTGTGTGTGAGAGAGTTGTAGACTGGCTGCTTGATGGTGTGACCTTGAGCAAGCCATTTCACTTCTGCACCTCAGTTTCTTCGCCTGAATGACAGGCTGTCAGACAATTAAAACAGCAAACGATGACTAAGTATTTGTTATATACCAAACATTGTCTAGGTGGCTTTCATCTGTCAACCTAATTTAAATCTTCCCTACAGCCCTATGAGGAGTAGGTGTGTTACAAACAGGGAAACTGAGTCCCAGAGTGGTTATAAGCCACCCACAGTGACACAGAGGGAGGGAGCTAAGGCTGACCCAAGCCACCTGTCCTGAGTCCTCATGCTGTGCTATTAACTAGGGTTCCTTGATAGAGAAAATGACATGATGTTTACATTGTCCTTTGGAGCCTGGTGGTCATCCTGTAATGAAATCAGTGGGCTTGCTTTTGTTTCCTCTCTGTGAATGCTGTTGGAAAATCTGACTGGAAGGAGAATCACAGGTTCATATTCACAAGCAGAGAGCAAGCCAGAGTCCACCCCAGAGTCCATTGACTCTATGCCCTCTGAAATTGCACAGAAGCCCCAGCATTGAAGAAACCCCACCAGGGGAGATCACTGAGCTTTAGTTTCTTTGGTGGAGGCCCCCTGCGATGGTCTGTGAGCTGGAAAAGCAGTGAAGGTTCTTCTTGCCCCTTGCTCCTCTGAGCTTGGGGAGACCTGGGAGCTCCTCTACAGGAGTGGCTCTGGCTGTAGCACAGCACTGCCATTTACGTCTATAACCTGTGTGGTGCTGAGGAACAGAACAGGATTCAAGCCGTTGCTGAGCGATGCACGTTCCAAATTCACCTCCCCAGTAAATTCATTCTGGAGGTGACGCCTCATCTGTAAAGCACGGGCACCCTGGAGGGGTGTTGTGACAATCAAGAGTTGAGAAAGTGTTTGAGTAAAACTTCGGGGCACTAAGTAGGAATGATTGTCTTGGCACACACAGTTCCAAGGTTCTCATTGTACCATTAGACACCTCATCTGATGGCACGAGTGCCCTGCGTGATCGTCACAGGATGTGAGCCTGAGGTGCTGGCGCACGCCTGTAATCCTAGCACTCCAGAGGAGAGGCAGGGGAATCGACTCGAGTTCCAGGCCAGCCTGGGCTACACAGTGAGACCCTGTCTCAAAAGCAAAAAGTAAAAATATAAAAAGCAAAAAACCTAAACAAGCAAAAATCCCACAGAGTGCCCGGCTTTTCTGGATCTGCAGACATAGAAACTAAGCCCTCCCCAATGGTTAGGTCAGTGTCCAGGGAGACACAATTAGAACTCGACCTCCACAGATGAGATCACCTGGACCTGTCGGTTAGCGTCTGAAGGCAAGGATTGCCTCTGGTACCTCAAGTGAACTCGGGACGTTTTCACCTTTGCTCCATCCCCAGCCTAGCACAGAGGAATAGCCATTTTCAATGCCCCAACACCTGCAGACAGATCTTGTGAAATCTGCAACTGCACACTAGGTAATGCTGAGGGTGGATATCCAAAACATCCTGTTTTTTCCGTAATATTTCTCTTTGTATTCTCACACAAAAGCAGCGCAAAGTAAGGGCAGCTGCACCATGCCGGCCACACAGAGCCCTGTTACAGGCTCAGTCTCTATCTTTTAGCAAGATGGCCATATTCCTAATAGGACTGTCTGGAGACAAGAAGTATTGATGGGAATCTAAGCACTGTAGTGAAAATGTGCATATTACAAACTTGTGAACATACGAAAATCACTCACGTGAGGCTGTATTTGAAGCAGCACTGTTTGATCTGTCTCTTTAGGACAAAATGAGCACCCACTGGACCATGGAGAAAGAGCTGATCAAATGCCAAAGGAACAGAGCGCACCCTTGGATGGACCCACATGTCTGAAGGAGCTATGGAAGACAAGGATCTTCAACAGGCCTGAGCTATGTGCATGGCCCGAGACCCCTGCTGTGTTTCTTGCAGGCCTGGGCTGTATGTTGGGCCTCTGTCTGGGATCCCCCTCCCATGTTGGCCACAGGCCTCCCAGTCTCTGCACAAGGAGGCCCAGCTAAGCAGAAGCTCTTATTGGCCAGACGTATGCCTATAACCCAACTTCTCCATTTTGCTCCCCCATTTTGTCAGAAAACTATTATGTTAACATCCACCTCCATCACAGTGCCTGCCTACCCTCCTGATGCTGTATGCATTTGCACATAAGGTAGCTGGGCTGAGGCTGAAGACCACCTAGAAATCCTTGTAGCTCCCTCTCGAGGCTGACGGAGCCCAGTGCTTGCTTCAATATGAGCAATTTCCTCCCTAATACTTGTCGCAGTATGTCCCTTTTCATTTCTAGGTTCAAAGGCATGTTCCAGAAAGTTCAAGTTGCCCAAATTCTGACTTCTGGATAATGGACTATTGCTGTAATTCACATCTATGTGTCCAATGACCATCATAAGCCACTCTGCAGAGCTCAGCTGAACTCAGGAGTGCCTACTCAGACAAGGCACTGTTCTAAGTGCTCAAGAAAAACATCCACAAGGCAGAATCAGCCTTTTCCATGACTGCCCCAGGCTTATATCCACAGACAATAGACAAGTGAGCCTGCACATGAGCAGAGCACATGGGGTCGGACGGGCCCTGAGGACATCAGCAGGGAGTCCCAGGGTAGCCCCCACTTTGAGCTGAGACCTGGCTGAAGTGGAGGCAGCCTCCTGCAGCTCTGCCTGGTGGACCCCAGCCTGGTGCACCCCAGCCTTCTGTCTGGCTGCCGAGTCATGAGCTCTAACTGCATGCCTGCCCCCAGGCCCAACGTGAAGGCTGCAAAATTAAACACAGGCCAGGCTTTCCATTCTGGGTGCAGTGAACTCCTCCAACCCTGTTGGACAGAGGTTATCGTGCCACGTGACTGTGTCCTGGGAGTGGCTTCACCTAAGGAAGGGGGCTGTGCCAGGGTGAGCTAGCTGGTCCCCTGGAGCCCTCTCCGTGGCTGAGACACATTCTTTACACAGGGCCTTGGTGCCTACGGCCAGCTCTGGATAAGCTGCACCTGGCCTTCCCCGGAGGGTGGTGTATCCCCAGCAGGTGCCCCCACAGACGAAGGCCCCAGGCCTGCAGGGGCCTGAGGTCCGAGCTGCAAGCTCAGATGAAGGCCCCCTCTTGGCATTGCCAGGCAGCACAAGAGAGCAGCAGGAACCCAAGGATGCCATGGTGCCCACCACCCCCTTCCTCCGTGGTCCTCTATTAGCTCTCCCAGGAAGGTTGGAGGCATACCATTAACACTATCTGCTCAGCTGCCTCTGAGATCAGTGATACTGTTGCCCAGGGCCGCATCAACCATGCACCTCATCAGCAAGGCCTCCGTATGTGGCTTAAGAACTGCACCTGAGCCAGGCAGAGTGGTGCACGCCTATATTCCCAGCAATGCGGGAGGCAGAGGCAAGAGGATCGCAAGTTCAAGACTAAAGGCAGTCTGTGTAATTTAGTGAGACCCTGTCTCAAAAGGTAAAAAAGTGGGCTAGAGGTGCAGCTCAGTGGTCTAGCACTTGTAAAGCATGCAAGCGCCAGGCCCTGAGTTTAACCCCCAGTACCGCAAAAAAAAAAAAAAAAAAAACTGCACCTGGCCTACAGGGACCATCAAGGCCTTAAGAGCTGATGACTGGGAGGGTCTTGTCTCAGCAACCCTACTGGACAGTGCTCCTCAAGTCCTAAGACCCTCTCAATGTGGACCCAGCAAAATCCAAAGCCCAAGCTCTCTTCCAAATGCCAGACTCTCCACTGCTGCCTGATAACTGGAACCCCGGCCATGCCATGAGGAGCCCTGCTTTTCCAGGCTGGGCCACAGCCAGCCAGCCCCCTTCATGGCTCCTCCACTCCACAGCACAGCCACCTCAGCCACCTGTCAAGACTCCACCCTTGATGGACATGAACATGTCCCTGGGCCTGGCCTGCCCCATGTGGGAAGGACTTTGGTATAATGCCCTGTGCATTTCATAGCTGAAAGGACCAAGGTGAAGCTAGGTCAATGATGTATTCATGGTGGCCCAGCACACAAGAGGCAGAGCCACACCAGGCACCTCTCTCCTCTTGACCTTCCCGTGCCAAGTGTCACACACCTCCCAAAGTTGCATCTAGGATGCCACTGACCTCCTAGGGCTTTCCTGATGACACAGTGTCAAAAGGTCAGCCTCCTGAAACACCAACCACCCTGACCATGTAGGTAGGGACAGATGTGAGTACACATTCAAGATTACTATTTGTGGTGCTGTGGTATTGTTTTGCAGAGCTAGAGATGACACCCAGAGCCCAGCATATGTTAGACAAGTGTCCTACCATGAAGCTACACCCCAGCCCTCCCCATTGGTTCTTGATGATATGCTGAGCTCATAGAAAGCATAGTCACAGTCTTGAGTCAGGAAATACAGAGGACTGCTTCATTTGAGATAATCCAGTAAGAAGAATCTCATATCATTTAAGTGGGACTTCTTGTCACCAACATTTTTTGGAAAAAAACTCTGTCCATTGCCCATTAATTTATATTGTTTGGTAGCAAAATCATAGGACTCAAGAACTTACAAAACATTATAGAGGATCACACTAGTGGTGGAACCTTATTTTGTACTTATTATCTACGTGGGGGAACAAATCCAACTTGACTGGATTTTAACTCATCCTCAGCTTGCTGTAAACACTGACTTCAGGTAAATTCCTTAGTCTTTATCCAACTCCCCACCACATTTGCAATAAAATCATAATAGTGCTTGCTGCCTGCATTTCAGGAAGGAAATTTGAGATATCATTTAAAACAAAGTTGAGCATCATATAAAATTTTTTCCAAGGTGTGACATCATTTTGTTCTTTTTTTTTTTTTTTTTTTTTTGGTTCAAAATGGTACCTCTCCATACTTTAAAATCATGGCAAATCAGGACAGTTAAGTAAGTCCTGAGACTTATGAATCAATCACCACCCTTTGGGAGAGAGAACTAACATTTTATAAAGCATAACAGAGGATATGCTTGCTTACAGCCAGCATGAGGGAGAAGCCAGTCCCTCTCTTATTGATTGAGTACCTATATGTTGAAGTTGAAGCCCAGGATTATATTAAAACATCCTTCATTTTCAAGGACCATGAAGTGAAAATATTTACCATAGGAGAAACTGCTTCATGAGCTATTAACGAATGCTTTTACAGTACTTGCATGTTACAAGGTGGTGGCCGTGGTTGTGGGAGCCCTCAGCTCCCCTACCTGAAGCTCCCTGTGTTTCTTCAGTCTTCATATAGGAGGCTGACACCTGGCCAAGGTCAACAGAGGAGGACTAGGGCTTGGCACCTTTATTCACTGTAGTCTTTCTTTTCCCAGGTCTTGAGAATGAAGCTCCCCTCTAGGATTTCCTGCTCTGCGTTCCTTTCATCTCCCTCTCTCTCCCTTTCCCCTCTTTTCATTTGTATTACAATGCTATTCTCCCATGATGTTTAAGTTGTCCAACTTCCACAAAGGCCATGGAGGCAGAAGACATGAAGTTTTAATCTCCAAGTGGAGCAGACTGTTCATGTTTTCCTGTCAGTTTCTGAGACTACCTCTGCAAGCATGCGTGCCACAGTCCTCAGACAGGCAGGCAGGCATCCTCCCAACAGTTCACACCGGAAAAGTTTCCCTCAAGCACTCATAAGCTTCCTTTTTAAGAATTCACTGGAGCCTGGTGCAGTGGTGCATACCTATAATACCTACTCAGGAGGCTGAGTCAAGTGGCTCCCTGGCACCCAGGAGTTCAGGGCCAGCTTGGGCAACAGAATGTGTCCCTGTCTCAAAGACCCCCAAAAGGCTGTTTAATAACCTGTAATGAGGAGATGAAGGGGAAAACATGCTATCAAATCTGTCTTGGAACTTGCTAATTAAGAAAAACAACTTCTGCTCTATTCCATTAACAGAACTTTTAAATCCTTCTCAGCTGACGCCATTTCTCCTCCAGCAACAACATAGGAAAGTCCAATCGCTGTCCTGCCAAGATGGCTTCAAGTGTGCTTGCCCATGAATGCTCTCAAGAGAAAAGAGAAGAGGAAAAAGGAAAGAAAGGAAAAGAAAAGAGGGAAGGGGAGAGAAGGGAAGGGAAAATAGAATCCATCTGCCAGTTCATAACAATTTTCCCTTAGAAGCCAAGGCCATCTGTGGTGGTGATTTGTCCTCCTGGGACACCCTGAGGAATCTAGATCAGGCAGAGAGATTAATGGTGCTTTTCAGTCTGCCCAGATTAACACAGCACCAGATTTCTTCCTGAATCAGAGAAGATTGCGCGCAAGCCCCTCTCCAAGAGCCTTTTGCAGCAGAGGTTCTCATTGACAAATGCCTTCTGCCATCTCAGGAGCCTGGACAACTTTCTTGCTCCACCTGGGACCCGCTCTCTGAGGCTGAGGCCGGGTCACTCTGAGAAGCCACAGGGTACCTTGTAAACAGAAGGGCCAGTCACTTGCAGGCTGATGTAGAGCAGAAGCCCCACACCAGGGAGCTCCTGAGGAATTCCTCCTGCTCTGGAGGAGGCTGGCCAGCCATGTGACCTTCTGGAAGGAGAACAAAAGGACGCTCCCATTTGAAGACAGCAGAAATGTCTTTTGTTTGAAAGGCTCTCTGCAGGTGCCCCCTGGCATCCACTGGCTTGTGACACAGCACTCTGGTAACTGATTAGATGATGAGGTGCTATGCCCTGCAAGATTTCCTGGGGGTGGAAAGTCAGCACACATAAAACAGAAGGGCTAACCTCTGTCCCACTCTATGAATTCAGCAGTTCTCAAAGAATACACAAAGAGAACAAATGCTAAGGTGATGTGCTTGCTTTTTACTGCTTTGGGTGAGAACTTCATGGACTCCAGGTGGAGGCTGTCTATGGACCTGTGCGGGTGAACCTCAGGTTCCACCTGCTGACCCTGTAACCAGTCCTTTGTTCCTCCTGGGGTGGCAAGAAACCTGGATATCATCAAGCACACTTTGACTTTGTTGTTGTTGTTGTTGTTGTTATTATTGCTGTTGTTGCAGTATTGGGGGTTGAACCCAAGATCTCACGCTTGCATGCTTTGCAAGTGCTGGACCACTGAGCTGCACACCCAGCCTTTTTTTTTTTTTTTTTTTTTTTTTTTTTTTTTTTTTTTTTTTTTTTTTTTTCTCTTTGAGATAGGGTCTCGCTAAGTTACACAGACTGCTTCTGGTCTTGGACTTGTGATCCTGCCTCCGCCTCCCGAGCCGCTGGGATTACAGGCATGCACCACCATACCCCACACACTTTGACTTTCAAATAAATTCCAACTGATGATGCTAAGGACTACATCTTTTCTTAGAATCACTTACCGAATGCACAGGGACTAGGAGTCGAAGATGAAGTTGGGGGCTGTGGCTTTGAATTTGGAATGCCATTCCTCTCTCTTTCTTTTTCATTTTCCTTTTTAAATTGGATTCCACCTCTGCATAATGCAAAGCAGAAAGACACCGTCTGATTGGCATAAGGATTCTTCTGCTGAAGCAAACTAGATTGAGTGGCCCAGTCCAGGAAGGTACAAATGAGAAGCTGCTTTGCTTTTTGAGTAATTCACAGCAGCTATAACTATGGGGGTGGGATTCAGGTCCATTGGTAGAGCACTGCTATACGTGCTCTGAGGCTCTGGGTTCAATCCCCAGCACTGCAAAAATGAGAGAAGGAATCAGCAGCCCACTCAAGAAACAATCTCGAAGTAATCATCAACTAAAAATCCTATGAATAACAACAACAACAATGAGTACATTCTGTAGATATGCACAGAATTTAAGAGAAAAGTGTTGGTTGGCTCCTTTCTGCAGAAAAAAATATAAAAGGAGATGAAGAGAATCCTGCCTGGCATCATCAGGGCAGCGTCGGCAGTTTGGACAGGCCTAAGGCCCAGGCATGGGAGAAGGACCTGGCAATCCACTCCCAAGGCAATCCCGAAATAGTCAGCCATTGAAAACCCTATGAGGGTCGCTATGAGTCAGATACCGACTCCACGGCACCTAACAAAAACAACAAGGCCCAGGCAGACACAGGATGGAGTGCAGTGCCCCACGGTAGTGACAGGGAGAATGGCTGCAGAGCCACTCCAGGAAGCCTGGTGCCCCTCAGAGCAAGGGTGCAGAGCAGGAATTTACCATGTGCACTTACTCACCTGGGGATCCAGGCCTGCCACTTCACTCATCCAGTGAGTACATTTTATTATGTGCTTAATATTTTTCTCTGCTGTGCCTACAGTCATACCTTCCTGGTGTCTGATTCCATCCAATCTCTGAAGCTAAGCAGGGTCAGGCCTGGTTAGTCCTCGGATGGGAGACCTGGTGCCCACTCCCAAAACAATCAGCCATTAAAAACCCTATGAATAGCAGAGAAGCACTGACATAGTGCCAGGTATGGCACAGTGTCAGGGAGTGTTTCATTCTATTGTACATAGGGTTGCTATGAGTTGGACTCAATGGCACCTGACAACAACAACATGAGTATACTACAGTGGCTAGGACAAAAGCAATCTGCTCTTTGTGGACTTGTCTTCCAGTGAGGGAGACTGGATGCAGATAATTAATTATCAGCAAACAAGGGGTGTCAGATAGAAATGTTACAAAGGGAACTAAGTAGAGAAATGGAGAAGCTATGTTAAATAGGCTCTTCAGGCCTTTCTCCAAAGAACACACACAAATGGCCAACAAGAATATGAGCAAATGCTTAATGTCACTAATTATCAGCAAAATGCAAATCAAAACCACAGTGAATATAATCTCATTCCAGTTAGAATGGCTATTATCATAAAGACAAAAAATAACAGGTGTTGTTGAGGATGTGGACAAAGAGGAACACTTATTCACTGTTAGTAGAAATGTAATCTAGTACAGACATTACATACAGCAGCATGGAGGTTCCTCAAAAAATGACAAATAGAACTGCCATGTGATCCAGCGCTATTACTACTGGGTATATAACCAAAGAGAATCAAATCAGTGTGTCAAAAAGATCCTCACTCTCATGCTTATGGCAGCATTATTCACAATAGCCAAAGTGTGGAATCAACCTAAGCTTCCATAGACAAATGAATGAATAAAGAAAATGTGGTACATATACACAATGGAATACTATTCAGCCATAACAAGAATATTTTGCCATTTGCAGCTGAAAGGATATTATGCTGAATGAAATAAGCCAGGAAAATTCTCACTTAAAATAGCACATTATTACTTACACATAGGAGCTAAATAAGTTCATCTCATAGAAATGGAATAGTGGTTACCAGAGATTGGGAAGGGAAGGTAGGTGGAGTTGGGATAGAAAGAGGTTGGTTATCAGATATAACAATACTGGCATTTAGGAGGGAGAAGTTCTTGTGTTGTACAGCACACTAGGGTGACTGTAGTTAACAATAATTTATATTTCAAAATAGCTAAAAGAAAGGATTTTGAATGCTCCCAACACAAAGAAATGGTAAATGTTTGTCATGATGATATGCTAAGTCCTTCTACCTAACACTATACATTATATACATGTATCAGTATGTCACACTGTACCCCATATACATGTACAATGATTAGGTCAATTAAGATACTTTTTTAAAAAACATAGACTTGTGAATGAAGGCCTCTCCAAGAAAGGACATTGGACATCAAGCTTAGACTAGAATGAGCTAAGAGCTCCATGACCTGTTCTTTCACCTGTCAAAATTCTCAGCTTCTCAGACCTGTGACCAAGTGCTGCTTCCTCAGGATGTTCTCACAAAGTGATAGTCCATCTTCTCCGAAACCCCATAGTTCCTGGGCTACAGACTGTGTTACATCATGCTGATCTGTTTGTGTCCTTGCTTCTACACTCAAGAAGAATCCCCCCATCCCTCACCCACCATGCTGCACCCTTTCTTGCACATGGGAGACAGGATCCAAAAGATGTAGTAGTAAGAGAATCACTGCAAGACGGGCGTGATGGCGCCCATCTGTAATAGCAGCACTCAGGAGGCTGAGGCAGGCAGATCCTGAGGTCAATGGCAGCCTGGGCTACATAGACCCTGTTTCAACAAACAAGCAAAAGGAGAAGGGGGAGGGGAAGAGAAAGGGAAAAGGAGAAGAAGACGAGGAGTTACTACGGAGAATGTACCCACCCACACTCTGGAGGGTCACAAGCTGTTAAATAAATGAAACTCTAGCTCATTCTCTGTCTTCTCAATGCTGTTTCTTCCTTGTTCCCTTCCAGTGGCAGTTCACAAAGCTAGCTCAAGGTTCTGTCACAGATGTCCTGGAGCCCTGGGCCTCAGACCTAAGCACAGTAACACTTGAATTCCCTTTTGGTTTGCAGATTTTCACTCCTCAATCCTGTCAGGGCCTGATTATTTCTCTGGACCAGCACTGCCTTGACAGTTCCTTCTCTGAGCACCTCCAACCTCTGTACCCAGCTGTGAGTTGTCCCCCAATTTACTGAAAGCTCTGCCGTGTGTTGTCAGTTCCTCCCCACCCCCTCCATGGAGCAATTCGACAAGCCACACCCCCTGCAGCGGATGGAGACAAGCAGAAATTCGAACCCCAAAAGCAACTGGGAGGAGAAAGGGCTGCAATCCAGCCCCATTGCCCACTAAAGGCCCCCTGAGAACCAGACCCCCTGGGGAAGCCCCCATGATCTGTGTCCTTATGGTGCTGAGAGTACCAAGGAACCCAGAGGAGCAAGCCCAAAGCTGTCCCAGGTGACCGTCTTTCAATCAAAGTCACACAGGACTCCAGGCGAAAAGTGCGAGATGCATCACTTTTAGAAGAATCTCACTTCCAAAATTTCAAAACACACAAGGAAGTATTTAGCATGAATGAATGAGTCAGCAGACAGCAAATCTTAGGAAGTTGAAATAATAGAACATTACGCTCAAGTAAGTTATAAAATAAATATTTTTAAATATTAAAACGATAAAAAATATAATCCGCACTGAAAGAATGAGACATTTAAGAACAGGAAGCTTTTAAAAAATAAAAACTTTAGAGAGAAAAATAGGTATTAAAATTTTAAATTCATGATTGGTTGGCATCCCACATTAGACACAGGTGAAGGAGGAATTACTGAACTAGAATAGGGGAAATCTGAGGAAGTCACACAGAATCTCAAAACACAGACAAAAATGATAGCATAAAGGCAGAATCAAACAACATGAGATGTTGAGCAGAGCCCACACAAGCAGGCAGATCCTGCTTACTGCTGATGCAGAAACCATGCTGACATCTTTACTCATAGATTGCTGATGGTATGATGAAATATACTCACTAAAAAATTGATCTCCAAGCTCCCCAGTGCAAATGGTAATCAAGAGACAAAGTTATGTCTAATGAAATAGAAACAGAAATGTCCAGGTCAAGTTCTTGAAGCTATCATAAAAGCTTGCTCTTTGCCTTCCAGTTCTCTGTAAAGAAAAAACATGGTACTAAATATGGAGCAAATATACAAAGAATATGGAAACAGAAAGTTACAAGGTCCTAAGCCTGTGAGAAAATTTTTAAAATCTCCTTATTTATTCAAGCCACCATTAAGTTGTGTTTTCTATCCACAGCTGGATGTAATGCTTTTAGTTGATTAGATATGGAAGAGTCTCAAAAGGAAAGAATAGCAAGAAATGGGTAAAGCAATAGTTTAAATAGAAAATCCCTAAGACATTTCTAAATTGAAGAAAAACACTCAAAATGAAGAGTCCCACCAAGTCCCAATCAGAAATCATTTAAATAAATCTGTGCTTGGACACACTCAAAACACTAAAGAGAGAGAAGGTATCATAAAAGTAACCACAGAGAAAACATGTTTGGTTTAAGAGTAGATTCCTCAAAAAAAGGAAACCAGAGACAAGGGAATAATATCTTAAAAAGTGTTGAGAGAAAATCACTATTGGACTGAATTTTACACTTAGCTAAATTACTGTTCAAGAGGGAGTCAAAACAGACTTTTTCAGATAACAAAGAATTTAGCCATCACAGACCTTGACTGAAATACTGCTAAAGGATTTGTGGCTGAAAGGTGGAAGATGAAACTAGAAGACACTAGCATTAGTGAGCAAAGATTCCACTGAGCATGTGCATAAATCTAAACAGCAGTTAGCTTTAAGGACACATGAAACCTAGGTCATGCTTAGCAACAGTTTATAGCCAAAGAGATACTTGAGGTAAGAAGCACAAGCAGTTGCCTCTCTTGCTGTCATTTCTTTTAAAACAAATACTGAGCTCTGATATTCTAGAAACACATTTCCATATAGTCTCCTGTTATTTCTCTGAGAAACATAATGCAAGGCCAATTTTCCTACCACAGAGAGAAGTTTCAAGAAGAGTGGGGCTCTCCCCATAATTCCTGGTGCTACCTAGAAGTCTTTGACAACTAACATGAGTCCAGTTTACAGACTTCAGTCAGTTAGGAAATAAACTTTCATTCTTTTATATAGGATACTAAGGAGTTGGATCAAATGCACATGTGAAAAAATTAAAACTCGCCCTATGCAACCACCAAATGCCAATTCCCCTTCCCTCTCACCTCTCCCCCAGCTCACCTGCCCTCAGTGAAAGGCCTCCCACAGACCTTCTCCAAGTGATGAGGCACTTCTTACCTAAGTGTTGACATGGTAATGCCTATTGGTAAATTGCATGGTGGGTAATGATCAAACAAGTCACAGGTTTCCACTTGTTGGATATTCTTGCTATCTGTTGAGATTTGCTTCACAAGAGTTTCTAAAACAAATCATTGATTCAAAATCATGTAATACTCAAAATGCCCTCCTTACAAAAAATTGATTGTTCTTTTTCTCCTCACCCCGCTCTTGTTTTTAATCTTGAATTTTGAACTAAGGGATCATCATCATGCTCTTCCTATAGTTCATTTCCTTTGGTCTGATTATTTCTAAAAGAAGTCATAGAAAATTACAATAAGATTTCTATGGATTTTCTTGATGCTTGCCAAATGTCTCTCGACCTAAAATCCAGGCTAATGCTGGCCACTTTGAGAAAGAATTTTATGTCACCGCCCTCACAAATGCTGTACCCCTCATTCCCAGATCTGAGAATCCTTGAATCCTTGAATTCATTAAAGACTTTGAATTCTTTGAAATATGCTGGGGGTTGACAAAATATTCTCAGGAGAAAAAAAGAAAAAGTATTCCTTTCCTCTCTCAAACACAACATGGAAACAGGACCTAACCCCAGCACCGGCCCCTGGTGGCCACATTCCATTCCCAGGCCTGCTGATGAGGTGGTCTGGGAAGCATTCTGGCTGGGAGAGATCACATTGCTAAATGGGGACGTGAAAAGGAATGCGGTTTCCTGAAAGTTTCCAGCAAGTACATGGGAATGAGCTCTTGAAAGAGCCTAGAGCTGGAAGCACTTCCCTTCTGAGAAACACTTCCAGTCCCCCACAGAGCCAAGCGTAATAACAGTCCTGACATTATTATTACAAAGAGGAAAAAATCATTCATGCGGACTTGCTGCTGTAATTTGGGTATTTATAAGCCACACCCCCTTTGCAACCCTAAAGCCATGTGGTTTAAAATGCAGCCCACAGAAAAGAGGGGGCCATGAATAAAGCCATACAGCAATTACAGTCCAGCTTCCTTGAGGGTGTCAGTCAGGGTTAGCTATTTTTTAAGTGCTTTGAGACACTTTTTAAAAATTGGCCTCCTTCTCCCTACGTGCAATATATATCCTCGGCGTTTTAACAAAATTTTCCCCTTTTTGACCGCAAGATAGAGTTCCAGACATGGGCAAAGAAGTCATGTAATAAGAGCTCATGGTTCAGGGGAACTTAATACAATAATCGTGTGTTCAGGAAAATTTCTGCAATTGCAGCTCATTTTTTTTCCTTGAGTGAATCTGCTTTATTTAGAATGAACCAATGGCTCCCAGAAGTCACTGTGGCCTCCCACCAGGGCCATGTGTCATCAGTTCCCAGTGGTCATGGACAGAACATTACTTGAGAAGACCTAGCATTACACACTGACCTTGTGGTTACTGTGCCATGACAGGGTAATTTTTAAGGACTGTGGTGTAATATATATAACATAAAATTACCATTATTTAACCATTATTAACTGTACATGTCAGTGGCATTGAACACATTCACAATGTTGTGCAACTATCACCACCATCCACCTCCAGAACTTTTCCATCTTCCCAAAATGAAACTGTATTCCCATCAAACACTAATTCCCCATTCCTTGCTGCCCCCACCCCTTGGCAACTCCCATTCCACTTTCTCTCTCTATGAATTTGACCATTCTAGATCTTTCATAAGGCTGGGGTTTAGCTCAGTTGGTAGAGTGCCGCTCTGACCTTTCTGAGGCCCTCAGTTCCATCCCCGGCAGTGCAAAAACAGGAGAAGGACATGGCAATCCACTCCTGAAGCGGACCCAACCCCATGGCAAATAACAACATGAAGATCTTTCATATAAGTGAAATCATACGGTATTTATACTTTTGTGTATGGCTTAGTTCACTCAACGTAGTCTCTCCAAGGTTCACCATAGTGTGCTAGAATTTCATTCCTTTTTAAGATTGCATAATATCCCATTTTATTCACTCACCCACCGACAGACATGGGGGTGGTTTTCACCTTTTGCTGTTGTGATAATGGTGCTGTGAAAATGGGTGCAAACATGCCTGAGGCTCTGCTCTCCCCTCTCCTGGGCACATACAAAAGGAATTGTGGCTCATAAGGTGATTCTGTGTTTAATTTCTTGAGTAACTGCCATTCTCTTTTCTATAACATCTAGGTCACTTCACTTTCCCACTGACTGTGTACCAGCATTCCAGTTTCTCCACATCCTCGCTAACACTTGTCATTTCCTATGTTTTTAAAAATAATAGCCATCTTATGGGCATAAAGTGGTAGCTCATTGTGAATTATTTTTCAGAACTGAGGGCTTGAACCCAAGTCTTTGCTCATGCTAGTCAAGTGCTCCACTGCTGAGCAGCACCCTAGCATCCTTTTTATTTTTATTTTGAGACAGGATCTTAGTGGGCTGTCTCTGGCCTTGAAATCAATATCTTCCTGCCTCAGCCTCCTGAGTCTTTGGGGTTACAAGCCTGTGACCCAGCACCTGGCTCTAATTGTGATTTTGGTTTGCACTTCCTTAATGATTAATGATGGTGAATCTCTATTCATGTGTATGTTGGTTATTTATATGTCGTTTTTGGAGAAATGTTTATTCTTATCTTTTGCTCATTTCTAAAATCACAACAGGTATTTGTTGTGCTGGAGTTGCAGGAGTTCTTTATATATTATGGTTATCAACCCCCCATCAGATGTCTAATTGGCAAACATTTTCTCCCATTCTATGAGTTTCCTTTTCTCTTCATTATTCATGTTCATTAGTGCACAAAGGTTTTAAATTTTGATGAAGTCCAATTTACCTAATTTTACTTTTGTTGACTGTGGTTTTTGGTGTCATATCCAAGAAATTATAATAATAAAATCCAAAGTCATAAAGTTTTCCCCTATGCTTTCTACAAATCTGTTTTATAGTTTTAGTGCTTATGTTTAATCTTTGATCCATTTTGAGTCAATTTCCATATATGGTCTAAGAGTACAATTCAATTCTTTTGAATGTGGATATTTATCTCCCCTACATTATTTGCTGACAGGCTGCTTATTACCCATTGGATGGTCTTAACATTCTTGTCAAAAATTATTTGGCCATATATGTGAGGATTTATTTCTGAGATTCTATTCTATTGGTTTATATGTCCAATTGTGTGCTAGTACCACATTGTTTTCATTACTGAAGATTTGTAGTAAGTTTTGAAAGCAGGAAGTGTGAGTTCTTCAGACTCATTTTTCTTTTTCAAGATTGCTTTGGCAATCCATGGTTCTTTGAGAGTCCATACGCATTTTTAAATGCAGCTATTTCTGCAAGAAATGTCATTCATATTTTATGGGGATTACATTGACTCTACAGATTTCTTTGGGCTGGGATTTAGCTCAGTTGGTAGAGTGCTGCTCTGTAGTCTCTGAGGTCCCGAATTTGATTCCCAGCACCACAAAAATGGGAGAAGGATGTGGCAATCCTCTCCCAAGGCAATCCCAAAAACAATAAGCCATTGAAAACCCTGTGAGGGTCACTATGAGTCAAACACAACTTGACAGCACCTAACAACAACAACAGATTTCTTTGAGTGGAATTCACATATTTTATTCAAGTTATTAACAGTAAATGAGTTTAATTAATATTATTATGTCTTCCAATATTATTATGTCTTCTGTGAACATGAGATGCCTTTCACTTATTCCTGACTTCATTTACTTCTGAGTTCTTTAATTTTTTTTAGCGATGATTTGTAGTTTTCCATGCACAAATCTTTTGCCTCTTTGGTTGTACTTATTTCTAAGGATTTTATTCTTTTTGATGTAATTGTAAGTAGAATTATGTTCTTCCCTTCTCTTTCAGGTTGTTTATTGTTAATATAGAGAAACACAGCTGATTTCGTTATGTGTTGGGAGATGATTTTTTTTAAAGTATTGAGAGGTTAGATGTTACCAGAAAATATTCTTAATCAGAAGCAAAGTCTCACATGAGCAGCCCATCTGTGGGAGAAAGCATGGTGTATTACCAAGATAAAGGACAGAGGTCCTGGAGTCTGGGTGAGAGAGGAACCATGACAAGATAGAAGCTCTCCCCACCCAGTGCTCCTATTATATGCCCAGGGCCTGCACAGAGGCTCAGGATGCCAAGAGGAACAGGGCACAAACTCCTGCGAGCATTGAGCTGCCAGTCTGGTGGGAAGGATCAAAAAACCAACACGATAGCCAGGTAAAATGCAGAATGTGTGGGATGGTAAGCCATGCTATGGCAACTACCAGGCACGCAGGGAAGGATGGGTGATACTTGCTGTGAGAGCAGCTTCTGATCGAGTGGCAGGGGGCAAGCGATGATGAAAAAGGCGCTGCTGTGGTGGAAACGGGGGAGGGGGCAGAGCACCCGCCTGGGCGGAAGCAGCAAGGAGGCCATGTGGTGGCCCAACCATGTGAGCACAGGGAGAGCTGCAGAGGTGGCAGAAGGAACCCTGAGCTCTCTTGGCCCTCACGTGGAAGGAAACAGAGGATTCGAGGGAGACTAGGACAGGGACATGCGTGGGCCTATTTCATACTTAGAAGCTGTGGTTCCTCCTGTACCTCCTGTATGTCTCTGAGCCTGGGTCTTCTCCTGCTGTCTAGGGGAGGAACAAACAAAACTATCCGTGGGCAAGCGCTCTGTGTGGCCTGGTCTACCACCCCATGACAGTATATAGGCTCTCAGTAGGGTCCTACAAGCCCTGTGGGGGGCAGTTCTGCTGCAAGCCTGGATCTCTGTCATCCTGGGTAACCTGCATCCAGTGAGGCTTGCTGGGGGAGCCTAACAAGCACTGGCATATGAGGACAGGACACCTCTGCAACATGAGACCTAAGTGGTCCCAGAGAAAGGGAGAAAATTAAGTCACATGGTCCAGACCGGAAGGTCCCTTAATGAGCAGAATGTGGTGTTAGTGGGATCTGGACACACAGGTGACCAGGACAGAATACAGAGTCCAAAGTTAGATCTACACAAATATGACCATCTGGCTTTCGACAGAGGGACAAAGGCAATTCAGTGGAGAAAGGTGTCATCCTAGCAAATAAGGCTAAAACAGCCTGACATCCAGACCTTCACCTTGACCTCACCATAAACCTCACAATTCATACTATTCATAAAACTCACTTTGAAATGGATCATAGGTATGCATGGAAACATACAATTTTAAAACTTTTACAGACAAGCATAAAAAGCCATCCTAATGACCCAGGGTAAAGCATTAAGTACTTAAATATGTCACCATAATCATGATCTAAAAATAAAATTATAACAAATTGGGTTTCAGCAAAATTAAATATCTTTGCTCTGCAAAAGATACCCTTTAGAAATCGAAAAAGATAAGCTACAGGTTGGGGAAATAACATATTTTCTAATCACATATCAGATATCAGATGCTTGTATCTAGAATATGTAAAGAATTCTCATAGTACAACATAATTTTTAAAAACTTCAATTTTTTAAAAATGTGAGAAAGACACAATAGGTATTTCACCAAATAAGACAGTGGGTGGTATATAAATGTACAAAAGTATGTTTATCATCATTCCTTGTTATTGTTGTTAGGTGCCATCAAGTTGGTATCCAACTCACAGCGACCCTGCCTACAACAGGCAAAACACTATTGTCAGAGCTTCTCTGCTGTCCATAGGGTTTTCAATGGTATATTGATTTTTGGGAGTGGGTTTCTGGGTCCATCTCCCAAGCCTACCAAACCTGGTGTTCCCAGGCGGGTCTCCCATCCAAGGACTAACCAGGCCTGACTCTGCTTAGCTTCTGAGATCTGAGGGGATCAGATGCCACAGGGCTATGGCTGCAGGTTCATCATTCCTTAGGTAGCTGGAAATTAAAACCACTATGAGATAATACTACACACATATTGTTGTTGTTGTTAGGTGCCATCAAGTCGAGTCCAACTCATAGTGACCCTCATAGGGTTTTCAATGGCTGACTGTCTTGGGATTGCCTTGGGAGTGGGTTGCTATGTCCTTCTCCCATTTTGCCTTGCTGGGAATCGAACTCGGGACCTCAGGAACTGCAGAGCAGTGCTCTACCAACTGAGCTAGATCCCAGCCTCCACACACATTTTAGGATGAATAAAATAAAAATACTAAAAATACCAACTACTGGTGAGGATGTAGAGAGACAGGCATACTTGTACATTGGGTAGTGGAAAGCAAACTGGCACAGCCATTCTGAAAAACAGCTTGGCAGGAGCCAGATACCATGCCCTATACCTCTAATCTCAGTGATTCAGAAGGCTGAGGCAGAAGGATCACAGATTCAAGGCCACAGGCAGCCTACACAACTTAGTGAGACTTTGTCTCAATATCAAAAATAAAAGGGGGGTTAGGGTGCAGTTGAGTGGTAGAGCACTTTCCTAGCAGGTGTGAGGCCCTGGGTTCAAACTCCCACCACTGCAAAAATAAATCAAAGCAACACAAAACAAAACAAAAAACCAGTTTGGCACTCGCTCTTGTGCTCGCTCTCTTGCTCGCTCGCGCGCTCTCTCTCTCTCTCTCTCTCTCTCTCTCTCTCTCTCTCTCTCTCTTTCTTTTCCAGTACTGGGAGATTGAACCCATGGCCTTAGCCAGCAGGGCAAGTGCTCTACCATGGAGCCACGTACCCAGCCCCTTTTATATTTTTAATTTTGAGACAAGTTCTCACCCAGTCATGTAGGCTACCTCTGGCCTCAAATTCGTGATCCTCCTGCCTCAGCCTCCCAATTCACTAGAATTGCAGGTGTGTGCCACCGCTCCCAGCTGGCAGAACATGCAAGTGCAAGGCCCTGGGTTCAAACCCCAGTACCACACACACACACACACACACACACACACAAATATATATATATATATATATATATATATATATATATATGTTATGGTGGTGGTTGTTAGGTGCCATCAAGTCGGGTCTGAAACACTCCCTGACATTGTGTCATGCCAAGTACTATGTCAGTGCTTTTCTGCTATTTATAGTTTTCAATAGCTGATTATTTCAGAAATGTTTTGGGACTGAGCCACTGGTAGATAGTCAGCTCTTTCTCCCATTTTTGTAGTGCTGGGGCTCGAACCCAGGGCCTTGGAAAATACAGAGTAGCACTGTATTTTCCCCAGCCCAAATATTATTATCTAGCTATAAAAGAAAAGCCTGCAGCCACAGCCCCATGGCATCCGATCCCATCACATCTCGGAAGCTAAGCAGGATTGGGCCTGGTTAGTACTTGGGTGGGAGACCACCAGAGAAGACCAGGTGCTGTAGGCTTGGGAGATGGACCCAGAAACCCACTCCCAAAAATCAATCTGCCACTGAAAACCTTATGAATAACAGAGAAGCACTGACAATAGTGTTTCGCCTGTTGTACACAGGGTCGTTATGAGTCAGATACCAACTCGACAGCACCTAACAACAGCAACAAATAAAGGAAAAAGTTTGCCAGCCTTGCCTTAAAGAAATGGAAACTGATGTTTGTCTAGAATTCTGTGCATATGTGCTTACAGAAACTCCACACATAACTTACCAAAAACTAGACACAAGTCAAATGTCCTTTAGTGGATGAATAAACAAAGGGTCGTGCTTCCATCCATTGAGAGACTAGTCAGCAACAAAAAGGAACTGGCTAGTGCTAGCTGTACTCAGCCAGTCACTTTGTGCAAATCTAGGGAATTATGCTCAACAGAAGGGCTCAACCTCAAAGGCTCTATATGGTCAGATCCTATTTATGTGGTGGAGAACAGATCAGTGGTCACAGGGTGATTGGGGAGGGGTGACGATCTACCAGTGGCTCAGGGAGTATTAGAGGACTGGTGCCGCTGCTGCTCTGCATGCAGATTGTGTTGTGGTGGTGCAAATCATGACCTATGCTTTAAGCTTCATAGAACTGTGCACGCACACAGAAAAACCCCATGGTACTGTATGTTCACTTAAAATTTAAAATTTTAGATGTATTGTCAGTGTATGTTTCTTCAATTAGTCATACAGTTAAATGGCTGCCTTTGTGAAAAGTTACAGAACTCCTAGGAGGGAGACAGGCTGAAAGATATTGAAAACCTCATAGATTTTCTAGAAAAAAATTGTGATGCCAAAGGCTTTGGTGGTCTTGCAGAGACCAGGACCAGAAAGTCTTGCCAGGCTGTGTTTAGGGCCAGCTGATGGCCACAGAGGCACAGAGCTTGCTCCTAGAGACCAAGCAGAACAGGAGCCTGCGAAGTGGAGCCTGAGGAAGGGGGTTGGAAACGCACAGGGGCAGAGACTCGTTGGCAATTGTCAGAAGGAGCCGAGGGTAAATGAAGAAACTGGGTTTCCCAGAAAGATGAAGAACTCAGCTTTCAAGGCCCAGAGGTAAGGAGCGAGCGAGCCATAGGTGGTCCAACGAGATGCAGAGGGGCCTGAAGGGTGGCTGAACCTCACGGAGAGCAGCATCCCCACGAGTTTCCCCAGACGGGTCCCCAGGTCATCAGACCGCCGTGCTCTGAACTTCCAACCCAGGGGGACAGGACACTGACTGTGGCCCAACCACTGGCTGTGTACAGCACCTCCGTCTATACAGGGTCTCCAGAGAAACAAAACCAACAACATGTGTAAACACAGAGGGATCTACCTTGAGGATCCAGATCATGCCACTATGCGAGCAAGAAGTGCTAGATCTTCTGGGTAGGCTGGAACCCCGGGGAAGAGCAAAGGTCGAAGTTCAACCCAAAGGAGAGGCAGTGAAAGCCCAAGCCCATGGTGCACTTCAAATCTGGAGGCCTTTGTTACTTTTGGTGAGAGAAAGACTGCATGCATATTTTTGGTAGCATACTGGGTCCTTTCGCATTTGAAAGATGTGAGATTGGAAACTTGACTGAGAAGTCATGACTCTCGACTCTTAGGATTCAAGTTAACCAATGTTTATTTGCCCTCGAGCTTCTCTGCTTATACACGTCTAGAATGTAGCAGGTTTCCTGTCTCTCAGAGTGCCATGGTCACCTAGAAGATGCCGAAGGTCTGCACAAGTGAGGCTGTTCTGATTGCTGCTGTCCCTTGGTAGCCACGCCCATCTTGCCTTTGGCCCCTAGCGCACTCTGGGCTCCACTGCATTTCCGCCTCTCAGTCCCCTGGCTGCAGTTCCCACTGTAAGGCGAAGTCGGGCCTGCAGAGCTCCTGCCGTGTGCTGGGGCTCCCGCATGAGCTGACCTCCTGGTGACAGGGACGGCTTCCGGGCCTCCCAGGGTGAGTGAGAAGGTCTTAAGTGACAAATCCACTCCAGCCCCCCGGGGCTGCCTTTGGATCCTTTCCTCTGCATTAAACTGTAGAAGGTCCAGTGCAGCCATTCACTTGCTGTGGGCCACCTCTTAGTCTACATTCCCAAGCAGCCACCCAAACTGTAAGACTCCTTTCTAACTCCCCATGCAGCTGCAAAAGTAAATGTAGAATCTCCGCTTGGTGGGCTCAGATCAATAAATTTGGCCTGATCCACCTTTATGTTCTTTCTACTATCATCCCATCCCTTTAATATCCACCTGGGCCCCCATCCTTCTCTCCTTAGGGGAACCAGCCTACTGGGGGCCATCACGATGGGATCCATTTGAAGGGAACCTGTTTCTTAAATGTAATAGACCACACTTCGGGAAGGAAGCAACAGAGCAAGAAAGGGCACACCTCATCAGATGTGCTCACACTGAGCACCTACTGTGTACCAGGCTCTGGTGCTGTAGACACAGAGGAGACCCCCAGCATCAGAATGAGCTTGCTCGGTGACAAGGAAGCTGGCAATCCAGAGGTGCCTGGCTCCAAACATTTTAGAATAATGTGTTGGGTCAAAGCCTGGAAGCTGTGGATGCTGGTTGCTTAATAATGCCTGTTCTCATTTCCCAAAAGTTTTGCATTTTGCTATATTCTCCTTTGTGAATCTGCATCTGGAGTGCTAAGGAAATAAGATTAGGAAGAAATAGCCTCCAGTGTTACTTAAGAGCTCAGAAAAGTTTCATTTTGTATGGTCAAGGCAACCAAACTCAGTGTCATTAAATCAAATCATGATTTTTGCAAAATTACTGATTCACATAGATAGCAATGTTTTCAAGAACATGTGAATATTTGGGGAACCAGAGTGCCTGGAACAGGGAGAAATTATGCTGGACAAGTCCTACTTCAGATACCCCTCTGGGCATTTTGAAATGTCAGAACTGGGGAAGTCAGCTTTGCTATGGCACATAGCTCTTCTCCAGGAAGCAGGATTTATCTTGCCTGAAAAACCAGTGGAAGCTCCTGGTCTGAGACCAAATGACGAGTGTGTTTTTAAAAGACCAGAGGTTAGCCAGACGCAGTGACACACGCCTGTAATCCCAGCAGCTGGGGAGGCGAAGGCAGGAGGATCGCAAGTTCGAGACCAGAGGCAGTCTGCGCTGATTTAGCAAGACCCTGTCTCAAAAAGTAAAAATAAATAAATAAAATAAAATAAAATAAATAAAAGGGCTGGGAGTGCAGCTCAGTGGTCCAGCCCTTGCAAAGCATGCAAGCGCAAGCCCCTGGGTTCAACCCCCGGGACTGCAAAAAAGAAACAAAAATAAATAAATAAATAAAACAGAGGTTAAGGTTCTTGAGAAAAAATTAATTTATGGCCTTAAGACTTATTAAGGTTTCTCGGCTTTCTAATTCAAACTGCCCATTCAAACAGTTGTTACACAACTCTATTTTAGACCAAACTGAGGCTGCATGGAGACTGAGCCCTAAGTAGACACCACTGGTCTTTCTTATACTCTGTGTTGCATCCCTAGCTCCAAAGGCAGTGTGTAGAACACAAGGGGCTCATCAAAGAGCTTCAGAGTGAGCCACTATTACCATGTTGATGAGACTCTTCTCAGCACCAGAGATGTAAGGTTAGAGCCCTTGACCACAAAGGGGGCCTTAGTCATTTTATTACCATTGAATAAGAAAAATTCTTTGTAAACAAAGAAAACTCAGAATAAGTGGTTTATGTTAAAAGTGGTTATTTATACATTGTGAAACGTCTGAACTCAGTCCTCAGGGAATAAACCACCTCGATATATTTCTTCAGCTTTGCTGAGAAAAGTTCAACAATAATAAACATCAAGGTCTGTGCCTTTCACACACCAAAAGCAAGAAGTGCGAACCCCTACTCTGTGGGCTGTAGCGGCCAACCACGTGTGAAGGGTAAACAAACAAAGCTTAGGAAGTGCAGAATGGACTGATCGTCACACACATTCCACAGATGCCCCTGCCCTGTGTGACTGGACCCAGAGCACTGTGGGAATCAAAGGGCAAGGGCCAGGTCAAATTTTGATCCAGACACTCAAAATCTGAGACTAAGTCAGAAAAGACCCAGAAAGCCATATGCACTGCCCTGCTCCCCAGAACATGATCTGCCTGGGCCTGGGGGCTGAGAAGGGAATTGTGGAGCAAAGTGGTGAGCCCTCTCTTGACTCTCTCTGAGACCCTCCTGTGTCCTGAGGACAGCCTTGGGCACAGCTGTCCTCACCAGTAGCACAAATGGCCCAGCTTGTTGCAACCTGGTGGGTTTCTCCAGGTTCCCTGGATTGGATTTCCTGCAGAGAAAGGAGGGGCTATGGTTTGAATGTCCCCCCCCCCCATCTCAATTGTGAGGCACTGAGGAGGTGGAAACTTAACTTGACTATAGGATTTGGAGGGGGGGGCCTTTGGGAAGCAACTAGAATTAGATGAGGTCATGAAGGGCCTTGGGATGACATTGTTGTTGTTAGTTGCCATCCAGTCATGTCCAACTCATAGTGACCTACATAGGGTTTTCAATGGCTGACTGTTTCAAGATTGCCTCTGGAGTGGATTGCCACATCCTTCTTCCATTTTTGTGGTGCTGGCAATTGAACCAGGGACCTCAAAGACTGCAGAGCGCGCTCTACCAATTGAGCTAAATCCACACCCCAGGGATGGATGGCATTAGTGGCTTTATAATTAAATGAAGAAAGACTCAAATTAGCAATTTTTCTCTGTCTCACCATGGCATGCCCCACACCTGCTGGGCACTCTGCAGAGTGCCCCCCATGCACACACAAGAAAGCTCTCACCAGATGCAGCCCCTCCACACTGGACCTCCAGAATCATGAGGTAAATAAACCTTCACTTTTATGAATTGCCCGGTCTGTGGTATTCAATCATAGAAACACAAAATAGGCTAAGATAAGAGTCTAGCCAAATTCTCTGGAAAATAAATGCAGATCTTCCAGAAGCCTAGTTAGAAAAGTAATACATCCTAGAAAACAAGAAGTGCAGAGGACAGGCCAGAGTTTCTGGAAGATCTGCTGAGGCTGCTGTCCAGCAGCAGTTTCTGTGCATTGGGTGGACCCTCCCCCAGGAGCTCCCCCAAGGGAGCCTCTGTGTCTTCTCCCCAGGCACTTCATGACAGGGCCGGGCCCCTGTCTTCTGTTGAATTCCCAGAGCCCAGTAATGCCGGTGATAGTTAGAGGGAATCCAAGAATACAAAATAGATGAGGTTTTAAAATATAAAGGTCTAAGGTTTAAAATACTCCAAAATGAAAGAAGAAAAGAGGAGCCCCAAGATATTATCTAAGCAAAGTAATCTAGGTGAAGAGAGAGAAAACACAGCAATGGTATTGAAACCAATTCAAATAAGTTGGAAAATCTAGAAGAAATGGATAAATTTCTAGACATATATGGCATCAATGCTCAAAAAAAAAAAAAAAAAAAAACCCATAAAATTGAAAGGGAAAGAATACTTCCAAACTCATTCTATGCCAATGTTACATTGATACCTAAACTGGATGAGGATACGACAAAAAAGAAAAGTATAGACCAATTTCCCTGATGAACATAGATGTGAAAATTGTCAACAAAATACTTGCAAATTTAATTCAGCACTATATTAAAGAGATCATACACCATGACCAAACTGGCTTCATTCCACAGATGCAAGGATAGTTCAACGTATGAAAATCAATACATACAATATAGCACATAAGTAGACTCAATAACAAAAATCACATGTTCATCTCAATGGAGGCAGAGAAAGACTCTGACAAAATTTAACATCACTTCATGAGAAAAGTCCTGAAAAAAACTAGAAATAGAAAGATCATACTTAAACATAGTAAAAGCTATATGTAACAAACCTACAGCCAACACTACACAGAGTGGGGAAAAACAAACATTTCCTTTTTAAAGAAAATGAAATGATAGTGTTTCACTCTCCCCACTATTGTTCAATATAATAATTGAATTCTTAGCCAGAGCAACTGTACAAGAGAAAGGAATAAAAGGAATCCAAGTAGGAAGTGAAGAAGTCAAATTATCCTTATTTGTAGATGATATAATCCTAGACATAAAAGACTCTAAAGACTCCACCAGAAAACTCTTAGATCTGATAAACACATTCAGCAAAGTTGTTGTTGTTGTTAGGTTGTCATTGAGTCAGGTCCCACTCATAGCAACCCTACACAGACAGAACAAAATACTCCCCAATTCTGTGCTAGGCACATGATCCTTTTATGTCTAAGCCCATTGTTGCAGACATTGTATCAATCCACGTAGTAGAGTGTTTTCCTTTTTGTTGTTGTTGTTGTTGTTGTTGACCTGCCACTCTCCCAAACATGATGTCCTTCTCCAGGGATTGGTCCCTCCTGGCTACATGTCCAAAATACGTGAGATGCAGTCTAGCCATCCTTGCTTCCAAGGAACATTCGGGTTGTACTTCTAGGACAAATCTGTTGGTTCTTTTGGCAGTCCATGGTATAATCAATAATCGTCTCCAACATCAGAATTCAAAAGCATCAGTTCTTTTCCTGTCTCTATTATTGGCTGTCCAGATTTCACAACCATACGATGCAACTGAAAATACTATGGCATGAGTCAGGCACACCTTTTTCTTCAATGCTAGATTTTTACTTCTCAATACTTTAAAGAAGTCTTTTGTAACAGCTTTTTTCAATGCAATGCATCTTTTTCTTGACTGCTGTTTTCCTGGGTGTTGATTATAGAACCAAGTAAAGCAAAATCTTAGACAATCTCAATCTTTTCTCCATTTATCATGAAGTTGCATATTGACCCAGTTGTAAGGATTTTTGTTTCATTGGTTGAGGTGCAATCATACCAAGGCTGGGTTCTTTGATCTTCATCAGTAAATGTTTCAAATCCTCTTCACTTTCAGCAAGCAGAGTTGTATCATCTGCATAATGCAGGCTGTTAATGAGTCTTCCTCCCATCATGATTCTGCATTCTTCTTCATAAAGTCCAGCTTCTCAGATTATTTGCTAGGCATATATATTGAAGAGGTATGATGAAACGATACTTCCCTGACATAAACTTTTCTTGACTTTAAACCAGGTAGTATTTCCTTATTCTGTTTGAATGACTGCCTCCTGGTTCATGTACAGAATTCCTCATGAGTACAATTAGGTGCTCTAGTATTCCCATTCTTTGCTGCATTATCCATAATTTGTTATAATCCACACAGTCCAATGCCTTTGCACAGTCAATAAAACATAGATAGACAACTTTCTGGTATTCTCTGCTTTTGGCTAATATCCATCTGACATCAGCAATGATGTCTCTGGATCTACACCGCCTTCTGAATCTGGCTTGATTTTCTGGAAATTCCTTGTCTATATACTGCTGCACTCATTTGTGAAAGATCTTTAGCAAAATTTTTCTTGCATGTGATATTAATGACATTGTTTGATGGTTTCCACATTTGGTTTAATCCCCTTTCTTGGGAATAGGAACAAATATGGGTCTTTTCTAGTCAGTTGGCCAGGTAGCTATTTTCCAAATCTCTTGACATAAACAAGTTAGCACTTCCAGTACTACATCTGTTTGTTGAAACATCTCTATTGGTATTCCATCAGTTCCTAGAACCTTGTGTTTCACTAATTATTTCAAGGCAGCTTCCATTTTGTCTTTCAGTACTATTGGTTCCTGATCATATGCAACCTCTTGAAATTGTTGATCATCCCCCAATTCTTTTTGGTATCATGATTCTGTGTATTCCTTCCATCTTCTTTTGATTTTTCCTGTGTTGTTTAATATTTTCCCTGTAGAATCCTTCACTGTTGCCACTTGAGGATTGAATTTTTATGTCAATTCTTAAACTCAAGAAAAACAGCATGTTTTTCCCTTTTGGTTTTCTATCTCCAGGTCTTTGCACATGCCATTATAATATTTAACTTTTATCTTCTTGAGTTGCCCCTTGAAATGTTTGGTTTAGTTCTTTAACTTCATCATGTCTTCCTTTTAGTTTAGCTCTTCTTAATTCAAAGGCAAGTTTCAGAGTCTCTTTTGAGAAGTAATTTGGTCTTTTCTTTTTTTTCCTGTCTTTTTAATATCCTTTTGCTTTCCTCATGAATGATGTTTTTGATGACATGCCACAACTCATCTGGTCTTTGATCATTAGTGTCTAATACATATAATCTGTTCTTGAGGTGGTCTCTGAACTCAGGTGGGATATACTCAAGGTCATACCTTGGCTCTCATAAATTTTATACTCAAGGTCATACCTTGGCTCTCGAAAATTATTCTAATTTTCTTTAGTTTCAGTTTGAACCTGCATATAAGAAGTTGACTGATCCATAATCAGCACATAGTCTTGTTCTGACTTTTGATAATGAGGTTTTCCACTGCCTCTTTCCATAAACGTAGTCAATTTAGTTCCTATATATTCCATATGATGACTTCCATGTGTATGTTGTTGTTGTTAGGTGTCATTGAATCATGTCCCACTCATAGCAACCCTCATAGGATTTTCAATGGCTGATTGATTCGGGATTGCTTCAGGAGTGGATTGCCCAGTCCTTTACCCATTTTTGCAGTGCTGGGGATCAAACCCAAGTCCTCAGAGAGTGCAGAGCAGCATTCTACCAACTGACCTAAACCCCAGCTCATGTGTAGTCACCATTTATGTTGGTGGTAAAAAATGTATTTACAGTGAAAATGTCATTGGTCTGACAAACTTCTATCATGCAATCTCCAGCATCATTTCTGTCACCAAGACCATCTTTTCCAACTACTGAGCCTTCCTCTTTGTTTCCAACTTTTGCATTCCAGTCACCAGTAATGATCAGTACATCTTGATTGCCTGTTCAATCTACTTCAGATTTTGTAGAAACTGGTAAAAATCTTCCCTATCTTCATTTATGGCCTTAGTGGTGGGTGTGTAAATTTGAATAATAGTCACATTAACTGGCCTTCCTTGTAAGTGTATGGATATTATTCTATCACTAACAGCATTATACTTCAAGACACAACTCAAGATGTCTTTTTTTTTATTTCTCTTTAATCTGTCATTTTCAGCATAGTAAACCATATGATTACCTGATTCAAAATGGGCCATGCCAGTCCATTTTAGCCCACTGATGTCTAGAATGTTGGTGTTTATGTGGTCCATTTCCCTTTGATGATTTCTATTTTTTCTAGATTCATACTATGTACTTTCCATGTTACAATTATTAATGAATGTTTAGAGCTATTTCTTCTTATTTTACATTGTGTCACATCAGCAAATAGAGGTTCAGGTCGATTCTACTTTGAGGAGACAATTCTCCCCTAGTAGTCTTTTGAATGTCTTCCAACCTGGGGGCTCATTTTCTGGCACTATATCTGACAGTGTTTTGCTGCTACTCATAAGGTTTTCAATGGCTAATTGTTTGGGGAGTGGCTTAGCCATGTCCTTCTCACTAGTCTGTCTTAATCTGGAAGCTCAGCTGAAACCTGTCCACCATGGGTGACCCTGCTGTTATCTGTAATACAAATGGCATAACTTTCAGCATCACAGCAACATGCACGCCCCCACAGTACATCAAACTGACAGAAATGGGGGTCATCAAAGTAGCAGGATATAAAATCAATATATAAAACCCAGTGGCTTTGCTATGCCTCCAGCCATACCACCCTGGTGTCTGATCTTATCAGATCTCAGAAGCTAAGTAGAGTCAGGCCTGGTTAGGCCTTGGATGGGAGACTGGCTGCAAATACTGGGTGCTGTAGGCCTGGGAGAAAGACCTGGAAGCCAACTCCAGAATAAATCAACCATTGAATAAAAATAGCAGAGAATCACTGACAACAATGACAGGCATAGCACTGTGTCAGATGGTGTTCTGTTGCGTTGTACATTGGGTTGCTATGAGTTGGACCTGAGTCAACAACACCTAACAACAACAACAGCTTTGCTGTATACCAATATTGAACATAATAAGAAAGAGATCAGGAAAATAATTCCATTTACAATAGCTTCAAAAAATCTAGTAATAAAGCTAACCATGGAAGTGAAAGACCTCTACAATTGAGGTTAGGTGCCATCGAGTTGAGCCCAACTCATAGTGACCCTATGTACAGCGGAATGAAACATTCCCCAATTCTGTGCCAGTCACATGATTTTATTTATGTTTAAGCCCATTGTTGCAGACATTGTGTCAATCCATCTAGTAGAGGGTTTTCCTTTTTTTTTTTTTTTGGTTGTTGTTGTTGACCTGCCACTCTCCCAAACATGATGTCCTTCTCTAGGAATTGGTTCCTCCTGACTATATGTCCAAAATATGTAAATTGCAGTCTAGCCATCCTTGCTTCCAAGGAGTACTCAGGTTGCACTTCTTCTAGGATGGATCTGTTGATTCTTTTGGCAGTCCATGGTATATTCAATAACCATCTCCAGCACCATAATTCAAAAGCATCAATTCTTTTCCTGTCTCCCTTGTACAATGTCTAGCTTTCACAACCATGATGCAACTGAAAATACCATGGCATGAATCAGGCTCACCCTGTCTTCAATGTGACATCTTTATTTTTTAATACTTTAAAGAGCTCTTTTGCCACACCTTTTCCCAATGCAGTGTGTCTTTTGATTTCTTGACTGCTGCTTCCATGGGTGTTGATTGTAGAACCAAGTAAAGCAAAATCTTGGACAACTACTATCTTTTCTCCATGTATCATGAAGTTGCTTACTGATGCAGTTATAAGGATTTTTGTTTTATTGATGTTTAGTCACAATCCATACTGAAGGCTGTGTTCTTTGATCTTCAGTAAATGTTTCAAATCCTCTTAACTTTCAGCAAGCAGAGTTTTGTCATCTAGAAAATGGTAAAAATCCCATGTTCATGGATTGGCAGAATTAAATATTATGAAAATGAACATATTAACCCCAAAGCAATCTATACATTTAATGCAATCCCCATCAAAATTCTAATGACATTCTTTACAGAAACAGAAAGAAAAATTCTAAATTTCATATGAAAGCACAAAAGACCTTGAATAGCCAAAACTATCCTTAGCAGAAATAACAATGCTGGAGCTATCACAATACTTGATTCCGAATTATACTACAGAGCCATAGTAACAAAAGTAGTATGGTACTGGCCCAAAATAGGCATGTATACAAATGGAATAGAATAGAAGACCTAGAAATAAATCCACTCGGCTATAGCCATCTGATTCTTGATAAAGGGACCAAAAAGATACATTGGAGATAAACTAGCCTATTCAACAAATGGTCATGGGAGAACTGGATATACACATGTTGAAAATGAAACTAGATTCTTATTTCTCTGCACAAAAATTATTTCAAAATGGATCAAAGACCTTGATGTAAAACTTGAAACTTTGAAACTCCTAAAGGAAAACATCAGGAAAATACTTCAAGATAATGGAATAGGCAAGGTCTTTCTGAATAGGACTCCAATAGCTAAGGAAATTATAGAAAGAATTGACAAATGAGATTACATCAAATTCAAAAGCTTCTGCATAGAAATAATTAGGAGAGTAAAGAGATAATCTACAAAACAGGCACAAATCTTTGCCATATTTCATCAGACAGAAGAGTAATATCCAGAATATATAAAGAACTAAAAAAAAAAATCAAACACCAAAAGAACAAAATCCAATTAGTAAATGGGCAAATGAACTGAACAGACTTCTCAAAAGAAGTACAGTAACTGCATGAAAAAAGTGTTCCGCATTTTTAGCCATCAGAAAAATGCCAATAAAAACTATACTGAGATTCTATCTCACCGTAGTCAGAAAGTCTATCATTGAAAAAGCAAACAACAAATGCTGGCAAAGATGTGGGGGCAGAGGAAGGAACCTTTATACACTCTTGGTAGGGATGGAAATTAGTCCGGCCACTATAGAAATCAGCATAGACATTCTTCAAAAAAAAAAAAAAAATAGAACTAGCATATGACTCAGCTATGCTGGAACAAACATGGGGACCTGACTGTCCATGGGGTGCTAAGGAGGTGTTAAGAATTGTTAAAGCAGTGTTAAACCCTGTCAAAATCAATATTAATGCTGATAATAATTTCTTATTGTAAACCTTCCTCCTGGTGTCTATGTTCCTGTAAATGAGCAAAGATGTTGGAGGATGGGGCCATTGGACTCTCTAGTTGGCAACAGCTGGACTCGCTCTTGCTTCCCTGGCTGCCTTGAACAGAAGGACTGCCAGTGAAGCAGCCAGCAGAACCACCCTTACACCAGCACCCATGGTTTTGAACACTCCAAAGACACCTTAGGGAAGCCACATGATGATTGTAACTGCTTGCTCCAGCTCCCAAGGGTGTCGGCCCAGCCATGATCGTCTCAGGTAAGGTGCAACAGACTTTCCCTGCCTCCCTTTCCACCCAGGCCAGAAGGGAGTGGGACCACTACCCTTGGGGGCTTAGCAGCGAGACTGTTGGGACTAGTGCAAGAGGGACAATGCCATGAAAGGTTAGTTGTGATTGGTGCAAACACCCTTTTTCTGGCTATATAAAAAGGCTGCTCAGTTCACATGGTGAGCCAGCTAGAAAACATCCTCTGGTGCCACGTCCCCTGGGGTTTCAACATTGTTGTTATCGTTAGGTGCCATCAAGTCAGTGTCCCACTCATAGCAACCCTACACACAACAGGCAAAACGGTATTGTTAGTGCTTCTCTGCTATTCATAGTGTTTTCAATAGTGGATTGTTTTTTTGGAAGTGGGTTGCCAGGTCCTGGTGTTCCCGGGCAGTCTCCCATCCAAGGACTAACCAGGCCTGACACTGCTTAGCTTCCTAGATCTGATGGAATCAGACACTACAGTGGTATGGCTGCAGCCAAGTGTTGCCCAGGCTGCCCTCAAACTCACAATCCTTCTACCTAATGCTCTGCAGCTTGTTGATTACCAGTATGCACCACCATGGCCAGCATTGCAACATTGGGCCAAATAAAAGGCTTCTTTCAAGTGGTCTTTTCTTGTCTACTTTTAGTAGAGCTGACTGAGCTGGTAACAGAAAGAAAGAAGCAGTGGCAGCAGTGACAATGGAATGGCTAGCAGTCCAAGCCTTAGAAGTAGTAGTGTGCCAAGGGGCACAGTGGTGCATACTTGTAATCCCAGCAGCTCGGGAGGCAGAGGCAGGAGGATCGCAAGTTCGAGACCAGAGGCAGTTTGCATAACTTAGTGAGACCCTGTCTCAAAAAGTTTAAAAAAAATGGGCTGGGGGTGCAGCTCAGTGGTCCAACCATTGCAAAGCATGCAAGCACAAGGCCCTGGGTTCAGCCCCCAGTATCACAAAAAGAAGAAGAAGAAGAAGGAGAAGGAGAAGGAGAAGGAGAAGGAGAAGGAGAAGGGAGAAGGGAGAAGGGAGAAGGAGAAGGAGAAGGAGGAGAAGGAGAAGGAGAAGGAGAAGGAGAAGGAGAAGAAGGAGGAGGAGGAAGAGGAGGAGGAGGAGGAGGAGGAGGAGGACAAGCAGCAGCAGCAGCAGCAGCAGAAGCAGCAGCAACAGCAGCAGCAGCAGCAGTAGCAGCAGCAGCAGCATGCCCAGCTGCTTTGACAGTTGCAGAATACTAAGAGCCATGAGACCAGCCACCAACAGTGGCAGAAGCAGCAATGGCAAAATCGTGATACCTAGGCTAGAAGCTGAAAGGCCAGCTGTTGCCACAGGATGAGGACTCCCAACTTCCTAGGCCTACACAAAAGCTATAATACTTGTCACCATAGGGCCAAGGGGCCTGGTATCAAAGGCCTGAAAGAGAGCTGCAACACTGGAGGATACCACCTGTTGCTGCTCCCATCAGTCTGCTGCCACCACTTGCCACTGTCAAACCACGGGACACAGAAGCTGCCAAAGACCAGCACTGGAATAGCTTTCCCTTCCCTACCCGTGATTTCTGTCTGGGTAGAGCAAAAGGACTCCTGCTTGATAACTGTACCACTTTTGGGTTTTTACTAGAAAAAATCAAAGGCAGGCTGCAACGGTGACACTTGCATCCCTATGTTTATTGCAGCACTAGTCATGATAGACAAGTTACGGCATCAGCCTAGCTGGATGCCGTAGATGGATACAGACAGATAGATGGATAAAGAAAATGTGGTATAAGATGGTACCTAATTCGAGTGCCCAATGATTTTTTTCCCATAGGAAATAATGTAAATGTGTTTAGTTGGTTATCCACCAATGGCTAACTACTGTGTACTATTCACCACATTTTATAGTACAGCATATGTAAAAAGATGGGTTTGCTTCAAATTTGTTTCACTGAAAAATATAATTTAATCATCACAGTACTATAAATTTAAAACAAAACATCACCTTCCCTTTTTGAGGAGAACAGATGGCTTGAGTGAACGGTGGTGAGGAAGGATGAGAGGAGGGGGGTTATCATGGGAGGGGAGTCCTCTTCTATAATGACTGGAGGCAATCTGTCTATGGAAGTCATCCATTTTTGTTTGTTTTGTTTTGTTTTGTTTGTCTTGTTTAGTTTCCTTTTTGCTTGAGGTGTACATGGCCATCTCACCAAAAACCTCTCAATAGAAATCCTTTTTCCTAAGGATCATTTTAAAGGGAGATAGGATACTGTGATTTGTCCACCTATTAAGTTAAGAACACTGTTTCAGCTCTGACATGCTGATGCTTCTCAAAAAAGCTTTGTACTTCTGACCATCTGGCACACACTTCTTCCGGCCTGAAGTGGGAAGGTCCTCCCTTTTCTCCTTTGCTCCTCTTCCTCATCCTCTGCACCTTCAGGTTCTCACGCCGACATCTCTCGCTCCTCCTTCTCCAGGTCCTGAGGTTCTGTTGTGAGGTCTTCTCACTGCTCCCCCACCAACTCGTCGACATCACCAATGTTGCTCTCCAGGCCCAGGGACTCCCCTAAGGACACCATCTCCCTGCCCACAGGCTCAGCCTTACTTCCAATCCTTCCAAGTCCCTCTGTATGACAGCATCCAGCCATAATTTCCTCTGAGCAGGTGCCATTGTCTGATGGGAGATGTCACTGCAAGCCTTGTCTGTGAGACTTAGGCAATGGAGAATGCTACAAGGTTCCTTCCAAAACTTCCCAAACTCTCAAGTGTTACCTGGAATACCAGGTGACATCAAAGCACCTTTAAAAAAGGTAGTTTCTTAAACATGGTATCACTGGCTGGTCCATGGGCTGGATAAGGGGAGTTGTATTCTTTGGCAAAAACTTGCCTGAAATGAAATCGCATTCCTGCCTGGTGTTTCCTGTAGTTCTGAGTGTGGGCAGCCTTGTCCATGACAAGAAGGGCCCTCAGCAGCAGCTGTTTTCCTGAAGATAATTTTTACTGATAGGCCAAAGACTTTGCGCACCCATTCACGAACAGTTGCTGGGCCACCCATGCTTTATGGTTTGCCCTCCACAATTTATTGAGCTTCCTCTTGGTAACACTGACTTCTCTTAAAAGCACGTGGGTTTTCGCCATGGTAGACAGGTAATGGCTTCACTTTAAAGTCTCCACTCATGTTCCCATACAAGAACCAGGTCCACCTTTCATTGGCTTGTGCCCCAGAAGTCATTTTTCCTCGTGTGTGATGAAGGTCCTGTTTGGCTTTTTTTTTTCCCTCAAAACAAACTCATCTCATCACAGTTAAAAATTTCCTGTGTGGAACGAACCCTTCCACATCTACACAAGCGTTAAATGCCAAAACAAATTCTGCTGCAGCTTTTTGGGTGGTACTTGCAGCCTTACCAGGCCTGAGCCCACTGTGGATTCCACTTCTCTTTAAATTTCTCAAACCAGCCACAGCTAGTCTTGAAAGTTTCAGCTTCAGCACTCATTCCAGTGGTGTCTTTAGCATACCTGCATACAGTTGCAATGCCTTCTGGCTGGTCATGGCCCCTGAAACACTATCCAGCTAGCTGCTTTTCATTTATGCACACCAATAATACCTTCTCCATCTCTTCCAATATTTGAGGCCCTTGCTGTGTTACCACTTTTACTCCTTTCACTACATCAGCTGCTCTACCGGCCTCTTTTGTTGTTAGGTGCCAGCAAGTCGGGTCTAACTCATAGTGACCCAACGTACAACAGAATAAAACACTCTCTGACACTGTGCTATATCTGACACTATGTCCGTGCTTCTCTGCTATTCACAGGGTTTTCAGTGGCTGAATTTTGGGATTGGGCTGTCCTTCTGCTGTTTTACGTGGTGCTGGGGATCAAATCTAGGGCCTCAGAGAGCGCAGAATAGCACTATACCAACTGAGCAGAACCCCAGTTTCTTTATGTTTCAGTATTGTGGATATCTTGGGAGAAGGACCTGGCAACCCACTCCCAAAAATCAATCTGCCATTGAAAATCCTATAAATAGCAGAGAAGCACTGACAAAGCATTTTGCCTGTTGTACATAGGGTCGCTATGAGTTGCATACTGCCTTGATGGCACCTAACAACAGCAACATTGTGGATATCGACTTCACCACACCACACTGAAGACACATGTACCCCACTCACACACTTAGCAATAAGTTCTTTTTTAATTCAAGTGTTGTTTTTATTGCTTTCCTCTTTCTTTCACTTTTGTTGTTGTTGTTGTTAGGTGTTGTCGAGTTGGTGTCTGACTCATAGCCACCCTACGTACAATAGGTGAAACACTCTGCTATTCATCAGGTTTTCAATGGCTGACTGTTTTTTGGGAGTGGGTTGTCTGGTCCTTCTCACAAGCCTACAACACCTGGTGTTCCCAGGCGGTCTCCCATCCAAGTATTAACTAGGCCCAACCCTGCTTAGTTTCTGAGATCTGACAGGATCGGACACCACAGTGGTACAGCTGCAGGCTCCTTCACTTTTAGCTCTAGAAATTTTAGGGGGTGTCATAATGACCATATGGTAAACACATGTATATGTACATTAAAAAAAAACAATATTGTGAATACAGCACATGGACATCCTCACAGCTTGAAAGCCATGAGCAAAGTAATGCTTTCCCCTATGTTTCACCCAGAAGTGTCACAGGCAAGTACGGTCTCTCATATAGGTGTTAGCACGGTGGGCAAGTTCCAGGCAAGTGGTTGAACACCAAACCAGAATCCTCTTAAAAATATTAATCAAGCACTGAAATGTTCAAGCATAGAGCAGTTCTAGTGCTGAATTACCACTGTATATATATATAATGAGGGCTGGGATTTAGCTCAGTTGGTAGAGCACTATGCTGCAGTCTTGAGGTCCCGAGTTCAATTCCCAGCACCGCAAAAATGGAAGAAGGACCTGGCAATCCACTCCCAAGGTAATCCCGAAACACCCATTGAAAACCCTATGAGGGTCACTATGAGTCGGATACCGACTTGACAGTACCTAACAACAACAACAACAACGACAACAACATACATAATGAAGTATTATTCAGCTATAAAAAATGAAATTATGCCATTGGCAGGAAAATGGTTGGAACTAGAGATTATCATGTTAAGCAAAATAAACCACTCTCAGAAAGATACAAATCACATGTTTTCTCTTATATAAGGAATCTAGGATTTTTAGGTTTTTTTTCAAAGACATGAAAGTAGAAGAGGATTTATTTGGGAAGAGAAAGGGGACCAACAAAGGAGGGGAGTGGACAAGGGAAATTAATGACACAGTGAATATAATCAAAATACATTATATGCATGTTTGAAAATGTCATAATGAAAGTCATTCTTTTGTACAATTAAAATATACTAATAAACCATTTTATTAAAAAGATGGGTGTGGTGGTACACACCTGTAATCCCAGCACTGGGGAAGTGGAAACAGGAGGATCATGAGTTCAAGGCCACAGACATCCTCCACAACTTAGTGAGACTCTGTCTCAAAATAAAAAGCTGAAAGGGAGCTAGGGAGACAGCTCAACGGTTGAGCACTAGGCCAGAAAAGGAGGTGCCGGCTGCCTGCAGCCCCTCAGGTCGCCCCTCTACCATCAGGGGTCAGTGCTCTCCAGCAGGGGCGACACCCCAAGGCCAGTAGGTGGGGCAGCTGCACTGTGCCCAGAGGACAAGCCTGGATTCCAGCCAAACATGGCCCTTGATCACTGCCACTCAAATCCCTACCTAAGAGGCCATGATCTCCACCCACTTTGTGCCCCAACCAACTCTACTAACTGAACATTCTTCCCAGGAGACAGCTCAGCACTTACAACACTGAGGTGTGTGCATCAGGTAGGAGACAAAAGTCAGCCCAGCTGGTGTCTTCAGAGTCTGCAATCATTACAGTGGCTCCCAAACTGCACAGCCCACAGCATATCAGAGGACACCTCCGTCCCTCCACCATTCCCAGCACTGCCTATCCTTGGCCCTTGCCCCAGCCTGAGTTCCCCCTGCCAACTGTCAGTAATTCTCATCTGCACATAGCTGCAAACTCGCCTGCAGGGTGCAACGGGCCCATCAACAATCCTCAACCCGAGAAAGAAGGTGAAGCAGCCCAGCCACAGCTAATTAGGTGGGGCTGGGTAATTAAAGTTGCAAGCTTTGATCTTTTCTTCAGATGCCTCCTGGGTTCTGAGTCGCTTGGCTTCAGACAGCACTGACACTTCACCACCATGACGAGATGCCTCCCTGGAGGACCAGGGTCTCCCTGCAGCCACGGGATCCTGACTGCAGATGAACCAGCCTGCAGGAAGCAGCTGGGCAGAAAGCCACAGCCCCACCTGCTCAGCCTGCAAACCTCCCAACCACAGACACCCAGCTTTGGTGGTTGATAGAGTCGGACCCTGCATGCCAGGGGAGAAGGCTGGGTCCTCCGCCCCACAGCAGCATGTTAGGCCCCCAAGCGAGCAGCGTCCAGGCCAAGCCCAAACCTACCAGGGCTGAGTCCTCAGATCTGGAGCAGGAGGCCCTCTCAGAAAACCTGTCCCTGGGGAGAATGGGCCTCGCCAGGAAAGCCCATGGGATGGCTCCGTCATCCAAAGCGGCCCTGTGCAAAATCTGTCCCAAAGTGCTTTGCAGTTGCATAGGATGAGTCACAGGCGAGGGTGCTGAGAAGAGGCAGGTAGAGCCTGAATGACCTGCACGCCATCCTTCTGGACTCTGAACACAGACGCATCTTCCTGCAATGAGCCTTGGAGGAAAGTTACTTGGTGACATTGTCGTCACTGAGGCAAAAACTGCCCTTCCTCCCACCCTCAGCCCAGCGCCCCAGCCCGGTCCTTCTCGGGCCTGTTTCCACAGCCTGCCTGCCCCCAGAAAAGAGGCTGCTCTGTGGAAGTGTCCAGCAAGAGAGCCCACCCAACCTGCGCCACCTTCCTCCCAGGCAGAGACATTGCTTTGCTGCTGGGAGGAGCTGTTTTGTGACCAGCTTCCGCTGCAGGAAGCCAACCCCAGTGCCTGCTCTGACATTCCAGAGCAGCAGTGGAGTCTGGAAAGAACTGGGGCCTTCGAGCCCCAGGGCTGCAGCCCCTCCCCCAGTTCTGCGGTGCCACTGACCGCTGACCAACAAGCCCTCCAGCCCCGCAGGCTGTGGGGCAGATTCTCCAGGAAATCAGCTCAGATCAGCAGGAAAACATCATCATCCTGTCAAGTCCTAAAAAAATGTGGCCTCCACATGGAGAGCTGACCCTCAGCCCCGCATTCCTCCCTTCTTCAAAATACCAGCAAGTAGGGCACAGGAGGTGGCTGCCAGGGTGACCTGGTGGAGTGAAATCAGAGCCCACTCCGGGCCCTGCTGCTGCCGATTTCCAAACCCAGGCAGGAGCCAGGATGTCTGTGACCTCATCTGTGTGTAAAGCGCTCAAGACCATCCGACAAGCACCACCACTGAACACAAGACAATAGAAAGGGAGCGCGCCATTTCGCGAGTTTTCCATCTTTGGCTCAGACACGGTGAGGCTATTCTGGGCTCACACAGGAAGCAGCAAAAACCTCAGGAGAAATGTACTCCTGCAAGATTTCCAGACCATTTTAACAGGCTGTTGAAGATATTTCAGACAGCCTTCTGCAGGAGACCCAAACATGCAGGTGCTTCTCTGCACCAAACCCAAACCTTTGGAATTTTATACCTCACTCTTGAAAACCTCACCACATGCTCTGACTTGCAGCGCTCCCTGGGCACCGTCTTCAGGAACTGAGAGTCTCCCTGACATACACCTGTTCTGCCCAGGGTGTTTGGGAAGCCACTGGCAACCACACACTGCTTCCTCCTCTACTTTGTAATTCTCTGGTTCATTCTATATGTTCTGTGTAACCACGGAGCTTTCAGACAAGGCCACTGGAATGCTCCATAGCTGGATGATCATAGGAGGGCTTTATAATAAATCCACTTAGAGCGGCTCAGAACAGGTATCAGCTAGAAGGACAATTAGAGTGCATGTTCTGCCAGGAAATTCTGCCAGTTTTTACCTGTTAAAGCAATTGGGAAATAAACCTGTGCTTGCTGAAGAATGTACTTGTACACACACGCATGGTGTGGGAAGGTGAGCAGGCATTTGTGAGCCACAGTTATATTCTTAACAATGCCCTCTGTCTCCATTTTAAAAGAATGCTTGGTGCTCAAGCTTTATTACAAGAGGTGATAAGAAGTCTGACTGGTGATCAGTGCTTCAGAGTGGAAGAAAGTATTCACTATTGAGCATGAATATCCACAGCCAACATGCCTTAGGGGAGTCTTTATTTAACAGTGATCAGCTTTGGATTCTTCTTCCTAACTCTGCTGTCAAACAGCAGGAGAGGAACAATCCTGGTAACCAAGGCCCAGAGGACACCATCAGTCACTTCCTTGCCTGCCCCGGTGCTGGGATTTGCCTGAAAGCAGCATTAAGGACCCTGCTAAGGGAACAAAGAGACAATAAAGTCATTCACTGAGTAATCCTGCTGAGAAATGAATCCTGTTTGAAGCCAAATCTAATTGTACAGAGACACTAAATTAGTGCCTAGGTGATAATAGATAAGGAATGCTTTCATTATGCCACAGTATCTGAGGAGCCAGTCAAGAGCAGGCAAAGCACCCTGGTAAGGCGAGGCACGTGCAGAAGGAGAGTTACGTCAGCGTGCTCCTGGCTGACTGAACAATGTCAGAGTGAAGCAAAGGCAAGACCGGTTTGCCTTACAAAGAAAAAAATAATCTGAGGTTTCTTTTTCATCCATCTGGCTGCTTCCTTCTTGTTCTGGGCTATGCATCATGGTCAAGATAGAGGCTTTCGAGTCTTATCTGCTGGGCCTGAACAGCCACTTCCAGCTGTTAGCAGACACTCACACTGCTCGGCACCCTTCTGGAGCCAGAGCTCAGGAGAATCCTACATTTTGGCTCTGGGTTGCCTCTCCAAATGTCACAGCAGCAAAGCCACTGTGTCAGGAAGTGGCAGCCAGCCCACTGTGGTCAACAGGATGGTTTCCTATGGAATGTTTATTCCCTGGAGGCACCATCTTCAATGGTGCCAACTTACCACCATCCTTTCTCTCTCCCCAGGAGACTTTGCTGTGGCTACTCCTTACTTTTATGGGAGAAGGATGTGGCAATCCACTCCTGAGGTAATCCTGAAACAATCAGCCATTGAAAACCCTATGAGGGTCTCCTTGCCTTTAGACCACTTACATACCCAAGAACACAGTCAGTGAACTTCTCATCCTTCTAACATTGGGTCTCAGAAGCCCAAGGCCTACATCTTCCTGTACTGTAAAGTGCAAAGGAAATAATGATCAATGTTGGAAGACTGCCAGCCACAGACGTGTGTCATTTAACCTGGCCAGTGCCACTCAGGTCTACAGCCATACTACCCTAGCATCTGATTCTGTCAGATCTTGGAAGTCAAGCAGGGTTGGACCTGGTTAGTCCTTGGATGAGAGACTGCCTAGAAAATACCAGGTCCTGTAGGCTTGGGAGAAGGACCCAGTAACCCACTCGCAAAAACCAATCAGCCATTGAAAACCCTATGAATAGCAGAGAAGCACTGATATAGTGCCGGGCATGGCACAGTGTCAGAGAATGTTTTGTCTGCTGTACACAGGGTCCCTATGAGTTGGACATGACTTGATGGCACCTAACAACAATAGCAACAGTGACACTCAGAGCCACAGGAACAAACAGCAGGAAGAAGGAAGACCTAGACCCTCGGGCACGTCAATCCCACAAAGCATCTGTGAAGTGGGTGGGCATGTGTGCCAAGTGCATACAAACACAGATGCGTTGACGGAGTCCCAAAGAGGAAATATTCAGCCTGTTCAATCATCTTCCATGGCTGCACATTGAGACTGAACTGCGCTACTGGATACCAGGAAAGCTGAGAGGCTGAGGTTCTCCTCAGTCTCCCCAATGCTCCTAGCAGCTTTCATTCAATGAAACTATAGCATGTGTACCTAGAGAACCCGGGTAAAGCCCTGTAATTGTGACATCCAAGCCCCAGCACCAGAGTCTGGGTTACCAGCAGACAGACACCTAGTTTCATGCAACCTGAGTGGAACACATGGACTCCTAGGAGCCTTGATCTGGGTCTTTGGCGGCCACAGCCTAGTGAAAGGCTGTACCTGTGTGGATGTTCTCAAGATCTGCTCCCTTGCAATGCAAACCTGACTCTGAGCCAGTCAAGCCTACTCACCTCGCAGCAACCACTGTGCTATGGTGGACAGCTGCAAGGGCCAAGCCCAGAGCACACCAGCCTTCCCTACAGAATGTCTCCCTCCTCCTCCACAACTCTGTTACTGAAGATGCAGACACCCCCTTCCCGAGTCCCGCACTATCGCCAGAATCGCGGGCCCGCCGTCAGGTGAGCCATGTGCATGAGTCTGTGCCTGTGTGGGAAGCCGGTCAGTCTCCACTGCTTCCCAGGTGCCTTTCCTGCTGTCCCCAGCTCATTTCCAGAACACATCCTAATCCCTCAACCTTTAGATTTTGTGTCTCTAAAGGGCCTCTTGCAGATGGTCTTGCTAGTCCAGTTGTGCTTAATGGCTTTGCAGTTTTGGGTCCTGGGGCAGGTGGCTTCCTTCGCTGCAGGGCAGACCAGCTGCTAAGGACGTCAAACAGCGCTGCCCCAGTGCATGCCCCCAGCTGCTGCAGGAACATATCACAGGCCCTGCAGTGCCCTGGGCTGTCCCCAGGTGTAACTTTCCCTTCAAGAAACAGAGACATCACTAGCCCAGTTTTCCTGATAGAAACTAAGACACCAAGCAGTGCAGTCCCCAGCCCACATAAAGCAGCAAGGAAATAGCCAGGTCACTGCTCCAAAGGCAAGCAAAACCCACTGGAAGGCTGGAGGGGACCTGGGCACACAAAGTATCAGCTGCTCCTACCCTCCTAGCTGCTACGAGGAAGAACACAGAGACAAAACCAATGCAAATAGTGCATTAAATAATTATAGGAGAAATAGAAAGTACAGGTTGCTATGGAAACCTATCACAGTGGAGCTTTGCCAACTGTGAGGTTTCCTAATATGGAAAGACACACCCCACCCTCTAGGAGAGGAAAGGAAAGTCTCTACCTGAGGCATCTCTTCTCTGGACCTTAATCCCTACCTACCTCTGGTTACATTTTTCATAAAAAGGTGAGAAAATATAGGAAATATCTGAAATTGTTATTCCTACATTTGTTTTTACCTAATACCAAAGAAGATCTACTAGCACACCAGCTCCACAGCTGGTGTGGAGCACCAGTGTGGAGCACACAGCTCCAATTAAAAAAAAAAATTCTACCAAGTGACATCATTTACATTTTCCCCAAGACAATATATATTCCTCTTGGTTAAAAATTAGCATTTCCCCAAGCTTTAGAAAATAAAGTGGAAATGAATAAAAGCTACTTTCTGAGTCATGTGGACATTACTCATTATAATTTATTTTTCAGAGAAAATTCAGTTCTAAGCAAACATTCTCCCTTCTCATGAAGCTGGCATGGTACAAGGAGGTATTGAAAGTGAACTAGAAACACAAACCAAGTAGAGGAAACTTGGCTGACTTGCTCTTGGATAGTGATGTTTTAGAAAATGATTTATGGCCAGGCATGGTGGTACATACCTGTAATCCCAGCGACTTGGGAGGCAGAGGCAGGAGGATCACAAGTTCGAGACCAGAGGCAGTCTGCGTAATTTAGCCAGACTGTGCCTCAAAATAGAAATTAAAAAAAGATAAAGAAAATGAGTTATGGGGAAGGGCACTGAAGAATGGTCAGACTAAAACATTTTAATTTATCTGGAACTTGAGGTGTCTGTACTACTCCCTAATAATACCAGCCAGTATATATGGACATGTATCCCTACATGCCAGGGAGTAGACAAGGTCTTTGACAGAGTGATGCCTTCCCAAGCAGATATTGTGGCACTACTTCCTGGGGGGCAGAGGTGATCACTGTAACAGCCAGCCTTGCTTCTCTCCAAATGTGACCCTACACTCTTCAGGAGGCACAGGGCACATTTTCCATTGACTGGTAGCTCAGCATCTGAAACTCCATGCTACTTGGAAAATGAGCCCCATTTTTCCTCAACACATACCCTCCTAGTTTGCGTCCTTGCCTTCAAATGAGTCACTGAATCTGGAGAAAGTCATCCCATTTCACAAACTGTGAGTCTCCCTAGCAGGTATGGTGGAGTTCAGGCGGCAGCATCACCGACACAGGGCCAGTGCTGAGAAACCAGCAGAGTCCCTTGGCTCCTGCCTAGTTTTAAACATACTTTTCCAGCTCCACCATGGCACTTTTCTAATAAGCTCAGCCCCTACTTAGTAAGCCAGTGGTCACCTCTGATGATTGCAAGTTAGAATTCTAACAGAAGCACATAGAGTCTCTCAGTTACCCTCACAGCAGGCAAATGAGATAAGTACATTCATGATGCCTATTTTCTAGATAAGAAACTAAGACACAAGAAAATTGAACAGCTCACTGAAAATTACACAGCTGCTATCAGTGTTAGGCCTGCAGTCATACCACTGTGATGTCCGATTCCGTCAGATCTGGGAAGTTAAGCAGGGTCAGGCCTAGTTAGTACTTGGATGGGAGACTACTTGGGAACACCAGGTGCCGTAGGCTTGGGAGAAGGACCTGGCAACCCACTTCCAAAAACAGTCAGCCCTTGAAAACCCTATAAATAGCAGAGAATCACTGACAATAGTGTTTCGCCTGTTGTATGTAGGGTCACTATGAGTCAGAGATCAACTCCACGGCACCTAACAACAAATCAGTGTTGGAACCCAGCAAACAGACTTCACTTTGAACCAGAGAAATTGAATAAATTTTCCAAGCAACTCTGAGTACAGTTGTTTTCTGGTTCTAGGACCCCACGCTGCCTTTCTTTCTGTTAAGCCTAACAGAAACACAGGGGAGACATAGAGACTCAGCAGAGGCCTCGAGAGATTGCCATGACAGGCCCAGACTTGTCCCCTGAAGTCCTCTGATCTTTCCAAGGCTTCCTAGTCCAGCTCTGTTTTTGGACAGCAAGCCTGCCCTCCACAAGTAGAGCTCTGCCCTCCTCCCTGGGCCTGGCTTACAGGCCCCAGAGCAGGGCTAAGGTCCCACACATAGGACTACCACCTAACCCTGACTTCCAGGGCAGCCTCAGCTCCCCAAGGGAGGAGAGGCCACACGGGCCCTGCACCTGCCACCAGCCAGGGAAGGTGGGGTGGCTGCTGCTGCTGCTGCTGCTACTGCCCTTCAAAAACCCCTTGCTATTTCCACATGTCGCAGACCTCTTACCCTGGCAAGCTCTGCATAAAGGTGCAGGGTTTCCCTTCAGCAGCACACTGTGCTTCGTTTCTATTGAGGCGAGGATCACCCCATGGCTTTGAAAACAGTCTTCCCTTCAAGGATTCTTTGCCTTGCTTTCCCTGTGCTTCTTAATCTTCTTTCCTTGTCCCTTCATAGCTCTGTGATGGCAACACATGGATGGCAGCTTTGCTTTCCCTGGGCTAGTGGCAAAGGGAAGGCCATGGAGCGGTTAACTTCCTAGCTCAGGGCATTCAGAAGATGCTGGGGATGAGCTAGGGCTATTAGGAAGCCCTACAGGCAGCTTTTGATGACCACACCAACACTTTCAATGGCTCCCTTCTTTAGATGGACATGAAAGAGGAGTCACATTATTTTCTCCTTCGCTGTTTCTGACATGGCTTGTCCTGCTTTCCTGTCAGCTACTCATTGCCAGGGAAAACAGCTGATTGTTTCACAGGATTTTCAATATGAAGGAGAAGGAGGAAGAAGAAGAGGAGATTAAAGAGAAATTCTTACTTTTGGCTTCCATTTTTCAGGATGGCTCCTGAGCAGTTAGACTACAACTGAAGTTCGTTGTTGTTATCATTAGGTGCCATCAGGTTGAGTCTGAATCATAGTGATCCTATGTACAACAGAACAAAGCACTCCCTGATTCTGTGCCAGGCACACAATCTTACTTATATTCAAGCTCATTATTGCAGACACTGTGTCAATCCATCTAGTGGAAGGTTTTCCTTCTTTTTCATTGACCTGCCACTCTCCCAAACATGATTTCTTTCTCCAAAGATTGGTCCCTCCCTGACTACATGTCCAAAATAGGTAAGATGATATCTAGCCATCCTTGCTTCCAAGGAGCACTCTGGTTGCACTTCTTCTAGGATGGATCTGTTGGTTCTTTTGGAAGTCCATGGTATATTCAATAATCGTCTCCTGCACCATAATTCAAAAGCTTTGATTCTTCTCCTGTCTCCATTGTTCAATGTCCAGCTTTCATGACCAATATGATGCAACCGAAAATATCATGGCATGAGTCAGGTACACCTTTGTCTTCAATGTGACATCTTTACTTTTCAACACTTTAAAGAGTATTTTGCCACATTTTTCCCAATGCAATGTATCTTTTGGTTTCTTGATTGCTGCTTTACTTGTAGAACCAAGTAAAGCAAAATCTTGAACAACTGCTATCTTTTCTCCATGTATCATGAGGTTGCTCACTGACACAGTTGTAAGGATTTTTGTTTTGTTGATGTCGGGATGCAGTCCATACTGAAGGCTGTGTTCTTTGATCTCCATCAGCAAATGAAGTTAGTAAAATTTGGAGACAGAGCTAACCTACCAATTTCATGAGGGATGGGCTCCTGATTCTGGTGTCTTTCTTACCCTTGAGTATACAGCCTTTTGTTGTTATCAGGTGTCATCTAGTTGGATCCAACTCATAGAAACCCTAAGTACAACAGAACAAAATACTACCCAACACTGTGCCATGCACATGATCTTTTTATGTTCGACCCTCCGCATGTCTGTCAGCTTGTCATGCTGTGGGGGTTTGCATGTTGCTGTGATGCTGAAAGCTATGCCACCAGTATTTCAGATACCAGCAGGGCTATCCACGGTGGACAGGTTTCAGCTGAGCTTCCAAACTAAGATAGTCTAGGGAGAAGGACCCTGCCTTTTAGGGGAATCAAAATACATTAAAAGAAAACTAATTTTTGAAAATCTCTAAGGTAAAATACATCATTCCATTTCTTTTTTAGCAAAGATTTTTTATATTATATATGCTTTGTGGCTGGGATTTAGCTCAGTCAGTAGAGCGCTGCGCTGCAGTCTCTGAGGTCCCGAGTTCAATTCCCAGCACCACAAAAACGGGATAAGGGCCTGGCAATCCACTCCCAAGGCAATCCCGAAGCACTCAGCCATTGAAAACCCTATAAGGGTCGCTATGAGTCGGATACCGACTCGACGGCACCTAACAACAACAACAACAATATGCTTTGTGAAACATCTAACATGCTATGAAAACTTATTAAATGTTAAAATAATTAGAATTCATAAACAAATACACATAAAGACAAGGAATTCTTATTTCATTTATTTTGTCACACAAGAGACAATTCATATTAGGTAATTTGTATTAAGCATTTTAGAATTTGTCTCATTAACTGAAAACTTGAAAAGTATATTCAACTGAAAAATAATCTGTTCTTAGCAGATTTTCCCATTGATCCCAATAATACTTGGAGTTCTACTGCAGTGCCCCATAGAAGACATCACAAAGGATCTGAAGGACAGGTGAGATGTCTCTGGGACAGTCTTGGAAAGGAGCTGACCACCTAGGCCACAACACTGCCCCCTCGCTGCAAAAAGGCTCCAGAAAAACCCAGGGCAGTAGAAATGTACCCTGAGTCCTCAAGAAGAAAGCAAGCTCAGGACACCTTTCCTGCTGAATGAACCTCTGGTCACAAAGCCACCTGGTAGAAATCTTTGGGGAAGTGAGTTTTATAGGAGTAGTGGGGAAAGACCTCTTCTTCCATGGGAGCCTGTCTCAGAAGGAAATGATATTGTCAGTGGCAGCCAGAGGTGCAGCTCACTACAACCGGATATGCAACCTGAGGAGGTCTTGCCAGAAACCTCTCCTCAGATGAAGCCTGGACCTTAACTGGCACCACAGAAAATAATCTCAGGACAAGTCAGTATGAAGCAACGTCATGGACTACAAAGGAGCTAGGGCACAGAGAGAGGACATGCTTAAGAAAAAGGCAGTTGTACACACCCAAGGCTGAGTGCTGCGTCTCAAGAAAGTGTCACAGCGTTGGGAGTTTGGATAATTCCTTTTACAGGCAAACTTTAATGGAGGGGAAGGTTATCAGGAGCTAAAGCAGTGGGAAGGCAGGGGATTCCAGGAAGGGTCATCAGGATATTCCCTGAATTGGGTTCGGTCCCCTTTTCTGCCCTATATGGGTTTTTCAGATGTGGCAATGACAGATTCAAGACGCAGGACGGAGTGGGGGGCAATTTTGCAAGGGTAATGATATGGAGATGCATGATAATGAAGTAAGGGCAGCTCAAAGTCACCTGGGTCAGCCATTTTTTGGGTGGTCTTGGGTCTTTCCTGTTTGGGTGGTCACATGATGTCCTGCTAGCCACAGCTTTGCAGCTGCAGCAGGCCTCAGCTGCAGGCAGTTGGCCTCCTTTTCTCTATGCCTATCTACCTGTCTGGGCTAGGATTTAGCTCATTTGGCAGAGTGCCACTCTTCAGTCTCTAAGGTCCTGGGTTTGATTCCCAGCACTGCAAAAATGGGAGAAGGACGTGGCAATCCACTCCCAAGGCAATCCCGAAACAATCAGCCATTGAAAACCCTATGAGGGTCACTATGAGTTAGACATGATTCCACAGCACATAACAACATCTGTCTAGCTTACATCTCTATGAGTAAAGTTCTAACCATCCTAACCCATCCAAAAGGCAAATTCCACCACAGTGCTTAGCCCCTTTTGTTGTAAATTTAGGTTTAAAATGTTTTAATAAAAATGCAACTTCCCTAAAACTGAGACTGTGGCTGGGAGGCGCCCCAACTGGGCCTGCGTGGTCTCTGGAGAGACCTCAGGTATGCTGTGGGCCAGGTGTGAGTGGTGGCCATCCAGAGACTGGCCTGACCTGATGCTTTCTAACATGCACACACCCAACATAGAGAGAAACTTGATGAATTCTGTGCAATAATAGATCACCACATAGACACACAGATAGATGACTCTAGCTATAAATACTTGTGGTGAGTAGTTCTCATCTAGGAGCCATACTGGGGTGATCTGTGCCTCACACATAGGAAGTAAAAAGAGTCAATGTCCTTTCTAAATATCCAGATACTGCAGTACAGCGATATGTAATAAGCAGCTCATGATCCCACCACTTACCGTTGTAAAAATAGTAAAAAAACAACAAATAAGGGAAGGAAGATCCTCGACCTTCAGGCTGAGAAACTGTTTAGTTTATGGGCCTCACATGCCATTGGTAAGGCTCGTTGGAGGCAGTACAGGAACGCTAGATCTTTCACATGGGTTCTTAATTAACACTCCTAGCCTTCCTTTTTTCCCCCAGAGGTGGCGGGGACCAGTGCGCTCTTCGCCTTCGGCCATGCCCTGTTGCCAAGAGCTCCGTGCCTCCTTTCAGGCCACAGATGAAATCCATCTTCTGCCTTTCATGGGAGTGGCAAGAGGACACTGCGGTGGGGAGAGAATCAAGTTTAAACGCTCTGAAAACGAAAACAGATGCGTGGAGGAGGCGTGGCCGGTGGGACTGCAGAGGCCGGAAGCCTGGGTCCTCAGAGCTGGCAGCGTGGCAGTCGCCTTCCTCGGTCTCCTCCCTCCTCCCCAGGGCTCCCCGGAGGGACCTGCTCACTGCACGGAGACTAGACTTGAAGTCTTGACCTGGGGAACTGTGTGTACCTCACTGGAGGAGCTTGGCTGGGGTGGCCCCCCCGGACAAAGTGGAGGCTGGAGACCGGCGAGACCTCACGGGGAAGGGCCGGCCCTGCTCCTGCGCAGAGGGCGGTGCCCAGCCGGCGTCCAGGGCTGGCGGGGGCGTGCATGGACGCCCCTCGGGAAGGCGGAGGCCAGGCCGAAGCCAGACCTGGGGAGGGGAAAGGCCTCCCCCACGCCCGCCGCACCTCTCGAACTGGGCCTCTGGCCCCGCTGTCACCGCAGCATGGAGGGAGGACAGACACACACCGGCGGAACTGGGCCCTGAGGCTGCGGGTCACCAGGCGGCACCCTGTGGGCGGGACCCGTGCGCTGCTCATGGGGAGCCAAGGCAAGGGCCGGCCAGAGCCGTGTGGGGTGGCCACTCGCGGGGCCTGGTCCACACAGGGACGGGCACCTGCGGGGGGACACCATCGACCTTGTTCCCTCCAATAAATAGCAGTCTGAAGGGCAGTTCCGTGTTTTCCAATGAGCAGCTGGTACAGGTCCCAATATGCTGTTTAAAATTAATCACACCCACCAGGGTGCCTATATTCCTAGCCCCTGGGGAGGCTGAGGCAGGGGGATCACAGATTCGAGGCCAGAGGCAGCCTGAGAGACTCAGCCAGACCCTGTCTCAAAATTAAAACAAAAATGGGGCAGGCGGCACAGCTCAGTGGTGGAGTGCTTGCCTAGCAACTTCAAGATCCTGGGCTCATACCCCCAGCACTTCAAAAAGTAAATAAATGGAATGAAACTAATAGAAACAATTCCAGGACTGGGTTATGGGGGTGCAGGAGCCAGAAGCAGAGGGAGGGACAGACTGTTAGCAAGCACCACTGAGCTGTGAGTCTCCACCTGCTCTTCTATGCACAATGTGCTGCAAAAGGCACAGGCCTGGGCACGTCAGTCGGCACCAAGAGTTGGTCCAACTGGGCAAGATGTTGGAGGACTCTGGACTGGAACAGGGCTCCCCTCAGGATGCTGAGGCTGTGACGAGTCTCTCCTGACTCAGTAGAAGAGAGCCCTGGGGCTTGCAGAAGCCAGCACAGTCCCAGCCAAGGCAGACAGACACCCCAAGGCCCAGCCTTACAGCTGAGACATGGAGGTCTCTGAGCCCAGAGCAGAATGGTGGGCTGTTTTTCCCAGCATCCTAGAACGTTACAAATTCTTACAACTTCTTGACAAGCATGGGCGTATGTCAGGCTCTGTCTTAAAGGGACCCAGTATTGCTTCATAAAACCCCAAACAGTGGTGTGGGCAATCCCCTTACACTTGCCATCTGGGCACTGGTGGGTTTCCACAAACATCATTCGGTCATTAGGCCCTCCCTTCTCTCCTGAAGACCGAATATTCCAGAACCCACCTGCTCCACTGCTTGAACACAGGAGTTTCTTCAACATTATCTCAAAGGATAATGTCTCTTTTTTATTTTATCTATTGCAGAATTTCTGGCATCCTGGAGAAACAGAAGTTAGCTCCTGAGGGAACAGGTTTATATGGAAAATTGGATTAAAAAATCTGTTTTGTTGAGAGGAAATAATTTATATGCCTGAATTCCTTCAAACTGTAGAAAATACTCAAAGTTGCTATCTCTATTAACTAATAACCTAGAAAAAGTTTCATTCTGAGGAAAAAAGGCATTTCTGAGTTACAAAGATTTCACTATAGCCCATCTGGCTTTTCATATGCTGATCTGTGTCTTTATCTATGTAATATTTAATAGGAAAAATGAAATCCCACTGAGATAATACTGCAGAGTATTTCAGTTGGGTCTCTAAGGAATGGCAAAAGGATCTAAGTGTCACCAAATTATTTGTTAATATCCCTCCCCCGCTGTAAAGTACAGTCTACAATGAAACTGGGAAGTAAAGCAAATAGAAATGCTTCCTTTCTACTCCCTGTCTCTCTCCTGAAACACCACCAACTGTGGTTTGAGTTGCCGAGATTTGAGGTTGAATGTTGTCCAGTTCTGACCAGGAGATCATGATGATAAGTGATTTTTTAGGGATGAAGTTCAATTTGATTCATGACAATAACAGTACAACAATCACTGTATGCACTGACCTTGGTCATTTTTATTATTATGACCCTTTAAATGAGTACTGTTATCTCCTCTTACCTGAGGAAACTGAGGTCAGTTACAGGAAATTCTTTGTCCACAGTGACACAGCTAATGAATATAAACCAACCTCATGTATAGACTGTCTCAGGCAGTTTGGGCTACTAGAACAAATTACCGTAGACAAATGATCGTGGCTTAAACAACAAGCATTCATTTCTCAGAGTTCCAGGAGCTGTGCAGGTGAAGAGGCAGCAGAGCTGGCATCTGATGAGGTCCCTCCTCCTAGCTTGCAGGCGGCCATCTTCTTGCCACCTCCTCTCTGGCAGAACACAGGGGCAGGAGCCAAGCTCTCCCAGCTGTCTGTCTTTACCAGGGCACTAACCCCAGCAGGAGGGCTCACCTCCAAATGCAATCATGTTCAAGGGCAGGGCTTCAGCACAGGCATTTAAAGGGAACACAGTTCAGTCCAGAGTGCTCGCCTCCAGATGAAGGTTTGTTTCTGTGCATGTCCTCGGTTCTGCTGTATCCCCTCACTGTGGGACCTGGCTGACCTACTTATTCCCTGGCTTTCCTACTGAGATTTGAAAGAGATAGTGCATCCAGTGGTGTTTTGTGGAGACTCAGGAACTCAGTAAATGCCAGCTTTTCTCACAAGAACACAGCTATAAAAAATCGGACACTGTGTAACTAATATGAAATAAGATAAGGATCTGTGCCCAAAAGTACTTGCTGGCTTATTTGGGGAGGTCTATTTCAGATTATTTTTTATTTACCTTTTTTGGGAACTAATCAGTGTACACAGAAAGTTCAGCCATGACAGGAAACCTGGGAAATGAAGCCTTTCACAGTCTGAAAATAAAAAGGGTTTCAGCCAATGTTAACCTGAATGGCTGTTATGTTATTTCATTTGGGTCTTTTCCTGCAACACCAGCTCAAATGAAAATAACCTAATGTACTGGAAATCTCTCACTGCCTGGCACCCTGGCTCTCCACAGGCTCTGTGGCTCTTGGTTTGCTATGGGACAGTGGAAGCATTTGCCTGGGATGACCATCTCTGTAGTTCCCTGAGGCTGTTCAGTCATGGCTGGGGGTCAGCACGGGTGAAGGCAGGGAGAGGACAGAGGGGGACTTCTGAGGCCATCCTTAGGTAGTTAAGTTGGCTTATCCCCCTCATGTTTAACAAAGGTTAAGACTAGAAGGACCCAGAAGTATGCAGAGGTTCAAGACTCTGCATGATCCTCCCCTGCAAATGCAGGTGTGGCACATTCTCTCTTCCTAGAAAGGTCGCCTCCCTGGACAGGAGTGCCACATCCTCCCCTCTGTGGCGCAGAACTGTCCCCATGAACACAATACTCAGCTGGCACCAAACCAGCCATCCTGGACATGAGCGATAGCTACTGAGGTAAATGAAGTTAGGCTGTGCGAGTCACCTGTTTCTTGGAGAAATTTGACTTACAGAAGCTCTTTCCACACTACAGATGGGAAAGGAAAGTGATGGCAAAGCAAATGCATCCAGAGTGATATGAAAATCCACACATTTAATTCACTCAAAACATATCTGTCCACCTAGGCCTCATCTCTAAAACATATGGCCACCTAGGCCTCATCTCTAAGTGGGCTGGCTTTTATGATAAAAGGCATGAATGTACTCCTCTACTGAAGCAAGAACTCTCTCCCATGATGCTGTGTATTCTGGCACAAGATAATTAGTGGAAAATGCAGGAAGACAAAGTAAATAAGCAAATGGATCTACATCTGACCATTAACCAAAACATTCCCTATCCACCGTATATAACCTATTAGGCCATAGATTAATTACTGCAGTACCTGGGCCCTGACTTCAATTGCCTTTGCACCCTCCCCCTGCACCTAGAGCAATGGCCTGCAAGAAGTGAACCCTCAGTAAATGCTGTCAGTTGTTCGACATTCAGATCTGCTTTGAAGGCACATGTCCACCAGCTCAAAACCAGGACCACATTCTTTAATATGCACGCTCAGGTGCACCACACTTCCTAGGCTCACTCTCTGCTCCATGCAGACTTTTAAATGGATGTCTGCTATAGGGACAGATGGCTCCATTTGCACTGTTTGTGGGAGTTCTCTGTGGTACCCACACAGGAGAGTCTATGGTCTGGAGTGGGCTGCTCACCCATGCCCAGCAGCTCCCCTCCAACCTCCCAGCCTTTCCTACAAAGACACATATGAACACCTTCCACTCACCCTTCCATATCTGTCCCAGCCCCAAGGGATCTATTGGATTGTTTTGTTTTTACTATGCATCATTTCAGCTTCTGCTGCTGCAGTTGACAATTGCATTATAAAGAAAAGTTGTGGAGAAAAGCCTCTGTGTCTGCAAAACATCAACTGAAACTAACAAGGAAAAAATTTCAAAAACACATAACAATACACATAGTTTTGCTTCTTCATTTGTTTCCAGTACTGAGGGGTTGAACCTAGGGCCTCACACATGCCAGGCAAGCTCTTTACCACTGGGCTGCACCCACAGCTCTTTTTATATATTTTATCTTGACACAGCATCAGACCAAGTTACACAGGCTGCCTCTGGGCTGAACCTCATAATCCTCCTGCCCCTACCTCTCAAATTGCTGGGATTATAGGCATGAGCCATGGCACCTGACTAAAACAGATACAGTTTTCAGACAGTTGGAACATTCATATATTGTTCTATTTACTGCGACTTTAAGTGAAAATATTACTTCTTTTAGGGCTCTCTGTCTCTCTCTCTCTCTTCCTCCCGCTCTCTATTAGGTTGTTAGGTGCCATTGAGTTGAGTCCGACTCATAGCAACCCTATGTACAGCAGATCAAAACACCTGCCGATTCTGCGCTAGGCAAACGATCTTATTTATGTTTAAGCCCATTGTTGCAGACACTGTGTCAATCCATCTGGTGGAGGATTTTCCCCTTTTGCGTTGACCTGCCACTCTCCCAAACATGATGTCCTTCTCCAGGGATTGATCTCTCCTCACTACATGTCCGAAATATGTAAGACGCAGCCATTCTTGCTTCCAAGGAGCACTCTGGTTGCACTTCTTCTAGGACAGATTTGTTGGTTCTTTTGGCAGTCCATGGTATATTCAATAGACGTCTCCAGCACCACAATTCAAAAGCATCAATTCTTTTTCTGTCTCTCTTGTTCAATGTCCAGCTTTCACAACCATATGATGCGACTGAAAATACCATGGCATGAGTCA
>VMDO01001699.1:50840-92096 GCA_007922755.1 Pedetes capensis | reverse complement strand
TGTCTTCAATGTAACATCTTTGTTTTTCAATACTCTAAAGAGATCTTTTGCCACAGCTTTTCCTGGAGCAATGTGTCTTTTGATTTCTTGACTGCTGCTTCTGTGGGTGTTGATTATAGAGCCAAGCAAAGCAAAATCTTGGACAACCTCAGTCTTTTCTCCATTTATTGTGAAGTTGCGTGCTGACCCAGACGTAAGGATTTTTGTTTTGTTGATGTTTAGTCGTAAGCCATATTGAAGGCTACGGTCTTTGATCTTCACCAGTAAATGTTTTAAATCCTCTTCACTTTCAGCAAGCAGAGTTGTGTCATCTGCATAAGGAAGGTTGTTAATGAGTCTTCCTCCAATCTTGATGCCACATTCTTCCTTATAAAGTCCAGCTTCTCAGATTATTTGCTCAGCATATAAATTGAAGAGATAGGGTGAAAGTATACAGCCCTGACGCATACCTTTCTCAACTTTAAACCACTCAGTGTTTCTGTGTTGTATTCGAACAACTGCCTCCTGGTTCATGTACAGATTTCTCATGAGCACAATTAGGTGTTCTGGTATTCCCATTTTCTGAAGTGTTATCCATAGTTTGTTATGATCCACAAAATCAAATGCTTTTGCATAGTCAATAAAATGGATAGATATCTTTTTGATATTCTCTGCTTTCAGCTAATATCCACCTGACATCAGCAATGATGTCCCTGGTTCCCTGCCCTCTTCTGAATCCCGCTTGATTTTCTGGTAATTCCCTGTCTATATACCGCTGCAGTCACTTCTGAATAATCTTTAGTAGAATTTTTCTGGTGTGCAATATTAATGATATTGACTGATAGTTTACATATTCAGTTGGATCACTTTTTTTGGGAATAGGCACAAATATGGATCTCTTCCAGTCAGTTGGCCAAGTAGCTATTTTCCAAATCTGTTGGCATAAACATTTTAACACCTCCAGTGTTGCACCTGTTTGTTGAAACATCTCTATTGGTATGCCATCAACTCCTGGAGCCTTGTGTTTCACCAGTTCTTTCAAGGCAGCTTCCATTTCGTCCTTCAACACCATTGGTTCCTCTTCATATGCAACCTCTTGTAATGGTTGGTCATCTACCAATTCTTTCTTGTATAATGACTCTGTGTATTCTTCCCACCTTCTTTTGATGTTTCCTGCATCATTTAATATTTTCCCTGTAGAATCTTTCACTACTGCCACTCAAAGCTTGAATTTTTTCTTCACTTCCTTAAGTTTGAGAAACACAGAGTGTGTTCTTCTCTTTTGGTTTTCTGCCTCCAGCTCCTTGCACATGTCATTATAATATTTGTTTTTGTCTTCTCGAGCTGCCTTCTGAAATCTTCTGTTTAGTTCCTTAACTTCATCCTGTCTTCCTTTTACTTTAGCTGCTCAACATTCAAGGGCAAGTTCTACTTTCTCTTTTGACATGTAATTTGGTCTTTTCTTTTTTTCTTGTCTTTTTAAGAACTTTTTGCTTCCTTCTTGAATGATATCTTTGATGTCATGCCACAACTTTTCTGGTCTCCTATCATTTGTGTCTAATGCAGTAAACCTATTTTTGAGGTGGTCTCTGAATTCAGGTGGGATATACTCAAGGTCATACTGTGGCTCTCGTATACTTGTTCTAATTTTCTTCAGCTTCAGTTTGAACTTGCATATGAGAAGTTGATGGTCTGATCCCCAGTCAGCACCTGGTCTTGTTTTGGCATTTTGTATAGAGCTTTTCCATCGTCTCTTTCCACATATGTAGTCAATTTGATTCCTATACATTCCATCTGGTGAAGTCCATGTGTATAGTCTCCATTTATGTTGTTGAAAAAATGTATTTGTAATGAAAAGGTCATTGGTCTGACAAAATTCTATCATGCGATCTCCAGCTTCGTTTCTGTCACCAAGACCATATTTTCCAACTACTGAGCCTTCTTGTTTGTTTCCAACCTTTGCATTCCAGTCACCAGTGATTATCAGTATGTGTTGATTGCATGTTTGATCTATTTCAGATTGCAGAAGCTGATAGAAGTCTTCCCTTTCTTCATGTGTGGCCTTAGTGTTGGGTGCATAAATTTGAATAATAGTCATATTAACTGGCCTTCCTTGTAGGCGTATAGACATTATTCTATCACTGACAACATTGTATTTCATGACAGATCTTGAAATGTCTTTTTTGATGATGAATGAAACCCCATTTCTCTTTAGTTTATCATTCCCAGCATAGTAGACCATAAGATTTTCTGACTCAAAATGGCCTATGCTGGTCCATTTTAGCTCACTGATGCCTAGAATGTCAATGTTTATGTGCTCCATTTCTCTTTTAATGATTTCTAATTTTCCTAGATTCATACTACATACATTCCGTGTTCCAACTATTAATGGATGTTTACAGTTGTTTCTCCTCATTTTGAGTCGTGCCACATTAGCAAATGGAGGTCCCTGGGGCTTTACTCCATTTCCATCATCACAGTAGACTCTACTTTGAGGAGGCAACTCTTCCCCAGTAGTCTTTTCAGTGCCTTCCAACTTGGGGGGCTCATTTTCTGGCACTATATCTGACAGTGTTTCTTTGCTATTCATGGGGTTTTCAATGGCTAGTTGTTTCGGGAGTGGTTCGCCAGTTCCTACTCTCTCTAGCTTCACCATATTTCCCAGCTTCCTCTGTGGCAGCCATGTGACTGCATCTGGCCAATGGGAGGGTGCAGTGAGAGCCCCATGGCTGGCCCAGGCCCTTGTGTCCTCCTGCGCCATCTCCCATGCTGCACAGGAGCCAGTGGAGGTTGTTGAGGCCCTAGGCCTCTGCTTCTCAACCAGGGGCGGTTTTATTTCCAGGGTGAATTAACAATGTCTGGAGATGTTCTGGCTGTCACTGAAGGACAGGGTACTAGTGCAACTGGTGGGTAGAGACCAGACAGCCTGCTAAACTCACATGGCACAGGGTGGCCCCACAATTGTGAATGGCCCAGCCTGGCATGTCATCAGGACTGAGACAGAAGCCCTGGCCCAGGATCCCCAGGTGACCGTGTGGGACACGCACATCCCCTCACCGGCCCCTTACCACCTAGCTGTCCCCACTCTCTGTACCTGCCCAACCACTGTGGCAACCCTGAGGGCTGGGGCTGCTTTTGAAACAATGAGCCCACACTGACTAACAGATACATAAGGGAGAAGAGTGGAGCAGAAAACTCAAGAGAGGTTTCCAGAGAAGACATTATGAGAAGATAGGAGGGAAACGCTGCTTCATTTGGTTCTACGTGGACTTTGAGGCTGTATAGTCACAGTACCAAGTCCTGATGTGGTCCCCAAGGAGGAAGTCTGCCAGGCCTCTTCACTGGGTGCATCCCACACAGGGAGAACAAACAGGCCCTCCCAGCACTGCTCCCAAGGAGGGCAGAGGACTCCGCAACTCCCACCCTCCACCAAGCACCATTCCACAGATGGCTGATCTGTATGTACTGCAGCCTGCAGCCTTATCGCTGTGGATCTGATCCTGTAAGATCATGGAAGCTAAGCATGATCGGGCCTTGTTAGTACTTGGATGGGATACCGCCTAGGAACACTAGGTGCTGTAGACTTGGGAGCAAGACTTGGGACCCATAAAGCAATCTGCCATTGAAACCCCTATGAATAGCAGAGAAGCACTAACAATACTGTTTTTCCTATTGTATGTTGGGTTGCTATGAGTTGGACACCTACCCAATGGCACATAACAACAAGAACAATCTGTACTGCAGTGATGTCACTTAGTCCAGAAGCTCACAGGAAGCAACAAGCACAACAGCAGGAGAACATAGTCTGTAGACAATTGCGTTGTTCTGTGAGCATCACCGGGTCTACTGACCCAATTGCACACCTAGGCTGTATGGGACATGAACGGTACCACATGGTACAGCCTATCGCACATAGAACCATTGAAGAGAGAGAGGGGTGATTAAACAAGCACAAAAGAAAATGATGGAATCAACAGACACAATAACCATGAGCTGTCTGAGGCTGCCACCAGCATAAAGAGGCATACTGTCCTAAGGTAAATTTCTGTTCACTGTTTACAGCATGCACGCTGCTAACATAGTATTTATTATCAAGTGTTCTGCACTGTGCATGTATGTACATGCTACCTGTTTATGAGACTGGTGCAAAATAGCTTTGTTTACACCGGCTTCACCACAGACATCTGCATGGTGTGCTACAGTGTCACCAGGCCAGGGGAACTTTTCAACCTCATTCTAATCCTGTGGGAGGCCACCTTGCCAGCACAACTCCTGGGGAGAGGACAGATCACCCACCAACAGGAGGAAAGGTGTGGGACCAGCAGAGGGCTGGCAAAGGGCACCCCAGGACAAGAGGGCAGCACAGCTTGGGGCCAGAAGCCAGGTGAGCAAGGCTCACAACACACTTCTCCAGACTACTCACTTGGCAGCAACTGCTCTTACTTTAAGGCAGAGGATCCCAAGCCCTTCAACTTCTGGCTAACTTTCCAATTCATCCAACACCCTTCCACACAAAGACCACCAAGCCTGCTTTCATTTTAATCGTTTATCGTTGTCAGGTGCCATCAACTTGGATCAGACTCATAGCAACCCTATGAACAACACAAAACACTACCCGACACTGTGCCATGCACACGATCTTTTTTTGTTTGAACCTTTATTGTGACCACTATATTTCTTCTCATTTTGAGTCATGCCACATTAGCAAAAGGAGAGGTCCCAGGGGCTTTACTCCATTCTTATCATTAAGGTCAACTCTACTATGTGCAGGCAACTCTTCCCAAGTCATCTTTTGAATTCTTTACAACCTGGAGGGCTCTTTTTGTGGCACTAAATTTGATGGTGCTTTCCTACTATTTATAGGGTTTGCAATAGCTAATTGTTTCAGGGGTGAGCTGTCAGGTCTTTCTTCCTAGTCTGTCTTAGTCTGAAAGTTCATCTGAAACCTGCCCACCATTAGTGGCTCTGCTGATATATGAAGTACTGTTGGCATAGCTTTGAGCATCACAGCAACACACAAGCCCCCACAGCATGACAAGCTGACAAACACACATTTTAGATGTTAAATAATATACACACTAAAATTAAAATTTTTAAGAATAAGAGTAAAAGGATACAATAGAAAGTACAATAAATAGAATACCTAACATCTCCGTTTTTCTTCTTTCTCACAAGACCATAAGTTTATTCTCCCAAAGAGAAGAGGGAATTTGTTCATCATTGAGTCCCAGGAACTAGTGCATTGCCTGATCCTTAGCATGTCTTCAACAAACATTGGATGAGCACCAGACTTGGTGTTGCATGCCTGCAATTCCAGCATTTTGGAGGCAAAGGCTGGAGGATCCTGAGTTTGAAGCCAGTCTGGGCCAAAGAGTGAGACCCAGTCTCAGGAAACAAGGCCTGGGAGTGTCACCTAGCAGTTGAAGGCTTGCTGAATGAGTGGATCCAACTCATTACCAAAGGGTTTCAATAGCATCAAATGCAAAAGCAGGTATTAGAGATCATTCAACTTCTCACAAAACAATCTCCAATGGCAGTGAAATCATAGAGCCATTCACAAGTGTTTCAGTTCGCTTTATTCAGAAAGATGAATGACCAGGAAAGCCATCCACAGAGTCAGTGGGGTGCAACTGGCAATGAAAGGAAACAGGGCTCTGATTCCACTTTCTGAATCTGGCACAAAGAAAACATGAAATGTCCCTCTGTGTGTTCTCTTTATTATTATTCTCCAAATCATCAAACATTGCATCAGAGAACAGAGTGATCAGGGAAGAACGAAGGAGATGCCTCACTTCCTGTCGGGTCAAAATGGCAAGTGGTCACTCTCTCTCTCCCCATCTCTCCAGAGCCCCCAGGCCAGCCCCTCCCTCCCATCAGAAGCCAGGGGCTGCACCACTGTGGGGCACTGTGTTGCACAGAAAGTCTTTCTAGATTGTGTTAGTCTTTGTACCTGAGAGCTGCCAGAAGGTATCAGTTTTCTAGCCAGAATAGTAGATTTCTTGAGGCGTGGGTAAAGTTGTGTCAAGAGACAGAAGGCAAACTGTACCTCTCAAACCCTGGTTACCTCTGTTCTCTCTAAAGTCTGTTAGTCCACAGGTAACTCAGCACTTATTTATCACCATAGTAACATTTGAACTTTGAAGAAAGGAAAAAGATATTCCCCAAATGGGGTGTTTTATGCATTTTGACCTAATGAAGAATTCCACCCACAAGCCCTGAATGAAGTCAGTAAGAAAGATGGCCCTGCACAGGGCATTGAGGCTCTGAGTGCCCAGCATCAAGGATTCCTGGTTCTCAGAACAGGGCAGAAAGTGCTGTTTGACAGACAAGGACAGGGATAGATCTTTGCAAGAGTCTAGGGTAATTGCCCTGCTCTCATTTTATACTGGGCAGGATGCTTTCATAAAGAGCAAAATACACTTGGTTCCATCTGTGAGTTTGCTAAATAAAGTCACTCCAAATGAGTGCTAACCCACATCTGACGGCCAAAAGTGAAAAATATCTCCATTATCATATTAGCATCTTGACTGACCAACAACCACCCGTAAAGAGTGACAGCACTCAAAGCTTTAGCAGCTCCTATTATAAAATTAAACCCTATGAACTAATTATTCACCCTAACAAAAGGGCAGGGCTTCGTGGGAAACACAAGAGCCCTGGCTCACTGCAAAACACATCCAATAAAGGGCTTTCGCAATCTGCAGGATGCCAAGTGGCTCCAGGACGTGCACAGGGAGCCAGCTAGTGAGCAATTGGCCCTGCCAGTGGCCAGGTGACAAAGCTGCACAGCAGGTTTGAGCTCCTAGTAGGTTCCCAGGCCATGGGACACCCTGGGAAATTTTCTCATGCTGGCGATAGGATGGGAACCCAGCACTGCCCTCATTGCTAAACTTGCTCTGCAAAATGACGCTTCCTGTGGTTCTTTCCTGAGTCACTGTAACGCATAAGAGCAATGCATCCTGAATACTATTTTTCAAACCTGAAAAAATACATACATAGAAGCATGAAAATACCCTGGACGTTTAGGCCATTTATTTTCTTGAATACACTTTTATTTTTAATGAAAAGTAGAAGCAAACGGGTTGAGAACATAAGCATTCTTAAGTTTTTTTGGTTTTGTTTGTTTTTGTGGTATGGGGGTTGAACCCAGGGCCTCATGCTTGCAAGTGTTGTACCAATGAGATGCACCCCCAGCCCATTTTTTTTACTTTTTTGAGACAGAGTCTCTCTAAATTACAAAGACTGCCTCTGGTCTCGAACTTGCAATCCTCCGGCTTCTGCCTCCTGAGTCACTGGGATTACAGGTGTGCACCATTGCACCCAGGCCCCCATTCTTACATTCTTAAAGTAACTTAATCATCAAGGGGGGGGGGAGAGGGAATGGGAATATGAATGAATGCATGAATATGAATATATAAACCAAAGAATCTGAGACCAGAAAGAGCAGACAGGGACTCTTCCTTCTAGCCTGGTAACCCGTATCATTAGCCTTCCCAAGAGGCAAATAGATAAAATATATAGACGTATCATACAGGTGTATGTAAGTACACATCGATAAATTATGTATACACAATGTATATATTAAGACACATATTGCTGAGATTTGAATGTCCTCACAAAACTCATGATGAGATTTAATCCTAAGAGGTAGGAACACTAGATAGTCTCAATTGTTTTAGGTTTTTTTCCAACATAAGAAATGAATAATTGTAATTCAAGTAAAAAACTAAAAATCTTTAAACAGCAATTCTAAAAATAAATAAATAAATAAATAAATAAATAAATAAATAAAAGTAGAAAAGAGGTAGCACCACGGAAGATGTTAAGAGGTGATCAGGCTCTGCTGCTACAAATGGGTTAATCCATATGTGATTCATGGTTATCTCAGGAGTAGCTCTGGTTTAAAAGGGGCCTTTCTCAGGCTTGCTCTCTGTGTGGGGTGCTCTGCCCTGTCAGGCCCCTTCAGGAAGGCCCCTGGCAGTCTGTTTCACTTATGGAGTATAAATAAAATGGGCTCAGCACACTGGAAACAAAAAAATATGTAATCTTCCCCATTTAGCTCATAACAAAAATCAATTTAAAATAAAACTTGGTAAAGTACTGCAGATCAAAGTTGTCTCCACCAATAAACAATGAAAATACTAATATTAAAGTATTATTAAGATACAGGTACTCTTAAGCCACACTTTAATATCATTCTGAGCCTTCTAAAAGAAGGCAAAATAGATTTAGTTTCTTTTTTAAAAATCCATTTCTTATATTTCTTCCATCATCTGCACTATAACAAAATCATACCAAATCTTAAAGAAAGTACTTTAGAAATTATACTTTTTCAAAAAACTGCCTTGCCGGTTTCCAAGTCTCACATTAAAAACTAAATGGCTCACACTTAAATTAAAAGTGTATTTTTTGCATGACATAGTGGTGCACACTGGTAATCCCAGCATTTGGGAGGCTGAGGCAGGAAGATCATAGAGGCCAGCCTGGGCTACATTGTAAGAGCCTGTCTCACAAAAGAAAAATAAAAGCAAAGAAAACATATATATTTTGCATATATTGTACAAAAGGCATAATATATATATATATATACATGCGCGTGTGTGTGTGTGTGTATATATATATATATATATATAATTTGTTTGTTTGTTGAGACAGGGTCTTGTCATATAGCCGAGCCTATCTTTAAACTAGGGAGCCTCCTGCCTCAGTATTTGGAGTGTTAGAATTACAGGTATAAGCTACCATGCCCAGCTTTAAAAACCGTATTTTTAAAAATAAAAAATTTTGTAGGAAATATTTCTGCCATCATCAGTTTCATGATCATGCAACTTTAAGAATTTATTTTTAAAACATACAGTTTCCCCCAAAGTATGGACTATCACATTGCTCTTAAACATCATTTGTGTACTTATTTTTTTACAAAAAAATTGAATATATGATACAAACTGGACATATCCAGTTTTTAAATTTTTGTCTTTTTGGTGAATTTGATGCGTGTGCAAAGTAAAGGGGTGACATAGTTGCTAGCAGTTCTTCCACAGCTTCCCAAATGGGTTTCCTGCTAAAACACCCTGACATTGTCTGCACACAGGAACCAATCACTTGCCATGCAGAATCCAAACAATTGGCCCCAGGGCTGATGTGCACAGTGTGCTTGACATTTTCCCATGGAACGTGGGAATCCCACAGGAATAAGTCCCCAGCCTGAAATCTATTTTATGAATCATTCTGGCTTCTCAGCTCCACCACACCCCCAGGATATCTTGATGTTGGCAAAGTGCTACCTCAGCAAAGTGGGAAGGCAGGCATGACCTTCCCTGGTTGAGTGGGTCCAAGCCAACATGAGCAACACAGCCATGCCCTCCAGCCTGAGCCCCATATACCTGTGGGACTTCGGAGGAGTCCCACCTTGGCAGCCAGTCACAGTGGGACTCTGCCAACTTGAGAGGGAAGATTCCATCACCTGATGATAATGCATTCCTTTAGCACACAGGTGCCAGCCATATCCTGGGACCCAGAGCTGGGTGTGAAGATGAATAGGGTGCCCTCTCTTAGGCACACTGGCCTGGAGGCCTTGGCTGTCCCACTTCTTGGCTCTTAGGCATGGGTAGCCTCTGCACAGACCCAAGAAGCACCTTCCCCTACTGTAGGAAACAGATTCCCAGGGTCCCTGTGGCCTTGCCTTCTGTTCTTCATGCTTTGATGCTGTTCCACCTACTGGAATGTGAGTGGGACACTTGATTTCTGTCAAACCACCAAATATGGCAAACAGGTGGGATATCACTTCCGTGGTGACCAACATTCTAGAGACTGTCTATAGCCCTGGCTGGCCTCAAACTCACAATCCTCCAGCCACTGCTCCTGAGTGCTGGGCTTTCAGGTATATGCCATCACTCCTGGCTTTAGAAGACTCCATCTTGTTAGCAGAGTGGCTCTGGACACTACTCGAGGGCTCCAAGGAGCAAACAACTATGTTGGGAAAACCTGCAGGGCAAGGAGCTGAAGGGACCCTCCAGCTACAGCCAACAGAAAACTGAAGCCTCCAGTCCTACAGCCACAAGGGCCCAGATGCTCCCCACAAGTAAGCAAGTGGAGAAGTGGGTCCTCCCGCAGGCAAGTCCCCAGATGAGACCTTCACTGAGCCATGCAGGCCTGGACTCCTGACCCACAGAAAGTGTGAGGTAACAAATGCATATCGTCATGAGCCACTAAACATGTGGCAAGTGTGTGGAAATTTGTTATGCAACAGAGAAGACAGTGTGCTCTGTGTTTAAATTTCATTCGTTGATTCTGTCCTTTCTAGCAACATGGATGGAACTAGAGGACTTCAGGTTAAATGAAATGAGTCAGGTGCAGAAAGACAAATACCGCATGTTCTCACATGCAGGTGAAAACTGAAAAGTTGATCTCAAAGCAGTAGAAAATAGTGGTTACCAGAGCCTGGGAAGAGTGTGGATGTGGAGGAGATGGAGAGAGAGTGCCTAATGGGTCCAGGGCTGCAGCTGGATAGGAGGAATGACTTCTCGTATTCTATAAAACATTGTGAATTGTACATAACTGTAGTTGACAACGTCTACCACTGTACTACCCTGGTGTCTGATCTTGTCAGATCTCGGAAGCTAAGCAGAGTCAGGCCTGGTTAGTCCTTGGATGAGAGGCCACCTGGGAATACCAGTTGTGGTAGGCTTGGGAGAAGGACCCAGTAGCCCACTCCCAAAACAATCAGCCATTGAAACCCCTATGAATAGCAGAGAAGCAATGACATAGTGCCAGGCATGGCACAGTGTCAGGGAGTGTGCTGTTCTGTTGTACACAGGGTTACTATGAATTGGATCTGACTCAACGGCACCTAACAACGGTAGCAACAATGGTTGACAACAGTTAATACTTCAAAACAGCTAGTAGAGAAGGTTTTGAATGTTCTCAACACAAAGAAATAACTGAGGTAAAGGATATGCCATTATACATAAATACATGTATTAAAATGTCACACTGTGACCTATAAATATGTACAATTACTATGTGTCAATTAAAAATGCAATTGAGTTCATTCATTGCTATTTTTCTTTGAACAAATTAGGCTGGCCATAGGATACCATGGGGTAAAAACAAAATAAAAAATGCATGATTTCATGAAGTTCAAAACACCAAAGAAATGTGTGAGACTTAAATCTTCAGATGAAGAGTACTGGAGCTCAAAAGGTGGATCCTAGTCGGGCACAGTGGTGCATGCCTGTAATCACAGCGGCTCCATAGGTGGAGGCAGGAGGATTGCAAGTTTGAGACCAGAGGCAGTCTGCATAACTTAGTGAGACCCTGTCTCAAAAAGTAAAAAAAAAAAAAAAAAAAAAAAAAAAAAAAAAAAAAAAAAAAAGGCTGAGGGTGCAGCTCAGTGGTCCAGCACTTGCAGAGCATGCAAGTGGGAGGCCCTGAGTCCAACCAGGAGTACCACCAAAAAGAAAAAAGAAAAAAGTGGATCCTCTTCTAATCATGAGGGCTGGCAAAAGCAACAGGAAGGCCATAGACAGGAGCTTGGGGAGATTTTGGAAGGATAGCTGATACTGATTTGTTAAAGGAAACAGAGGTTAGTAGAATACACAAAATAAAATGTTTTATTTTTTTCCAGTCTCTGCCTTCAATTGTACTTGGTTTCTGGAGCTGCCAAGCTCTGGCCTGCTCACCATAACAACAGATGCTTGTGTTCAGAAATGGTTTTAGTGGCATAGAGCTGCGCCCATTCCTGTGCACCTTGTAGCTGGCTGCGCCGTCCCTGTCACAACAGCGCTGAGCAGCTCCTACCTAGCTTCAATGGATCGCAAAGCCTAAATTACTTAATACCTGACTGTGACCAGCTGCTTCCAAACCTATGCGGACCAGTTTCCACCTCTCCCGCCACCCGGCCTCTGGGCGCCCCTTCCCCAGGGGGCGTACAGGACGGCTCATCCCGCATCCTGTGCGGTGTCTCCCAGCACAACTCCTCTGTGGCCGCTTGGCTTTCTTTTCCCCCAGCTCCCCGCAGCCTCCTGGACACCAGCTGCCACGATAGTGCCACGCAGAGAGCAGGTGAGGCTTGCGCTCACTGTTTCCACAAACACAGGCACGCAGAAGGAGGGCTGCACAGCCTAGTCCTTGTTCCCATGTCACACTTACTTCTGGGGGTCGCCTGTAGCCCCGACACACAGCCCCCCATCTCACCACTCACTCTGCTGTGGGTGACCTTTCCAGAAGGTGGCTTAACTGTTTCTAATTCCATGGCCCCTATGGGACTTCAGAACAGCACAGGACGTTTGTGAACTGAGGCCAGCCAGGATGACCTCCGAGGAGCCGTCCAGCTCTCTGTGCAGGATTCTCCTCTAACTTAAACTTTTTCTGGATTTAACCATTGTTGCTGTGTTTTTGTTTTTGTTTGTTTTACATTATTGTCCAAGCAATTCATATTGATACTTTTATCCCAATACATTCTAATTGAGTCAATCAGTTCACGGCTGAGCATCAGTGCCACCAGCACAGACACCACCTATTCACATCTGTGCGCTTTTATCTTACAGGAGCTCTCAGCCACCTTGACCTGCTATACCACAATGACTCCTGCTGTGCATGTCTGGCCATCACAGAGAAGGCAGTCATCCTACAAGTTTAGCACATCTTATCTGTGATACAAGAATCGTAAAAGATAAGAAAAAGTAAAGAGAAGCGATTTCCTACTGGTTTGGTTATTTTTCAATATTATTAGTACTTGATGTTGGGTGCTGTTGAGTCACATCTGACTCATAGGGACCCTCAAAGGGTTTTCAAAGGCTTTCATCTGCAGTGCTGGATATTAAACCAGGGCCTTGAATATACTAAGCAAGCACTATATCACTGAGCTATAGCTCCAGCGCCTAATTTTTTTTTTTTTTTTCAGTACTTGGAGGTTAAACCAAGGACTTCCTGCATGCTAGGCCATCATTCTACCACTGAAGCCTTTTTGTTTCTTATTTTGAGTCAGGGTGTGGCTAAGATACACAGGCTGCCTCTGGCCTCAATTCACAATCCTTCTGCCTTAGCCTCCCAAGTCACTGGGGATTACAGACCTGAATGTGACACCTGGCCCTAATATTTACTTTCAACAAATGTAGAGCCTTTCCATGAAATTAAAGTGAAAGCCAGTGTATCACACAGATAACAGTGGAATTCACTTTAGGTTAAACTTTTTGAATAAGAACTTGGAACCTCCCATGAATGAAAACTTCCTGCAGACTTCTTAGGACTCTCACAATACTATTTCATAGCTTCTGTCCTCCTGGAAAAGAGAATAAAGACCCCCAAAGATCCCATCCTCCATAAATGCAGTAAGAGGAGTGGATATATATTCAAAATCAATGTTTTCAGGATGCTAGAAATTAACCAAAAAAGAACCATAATCTGAGGAGTCAGAGTAAAAATGACTGGGAATCTCGGGGACAGCCACAAACTTTGGGGCTCTTTAACTTGCCTGTGTGCTGATTACTGCAGACTCTGAGGGCAAAGCAATGCTAATTTATTAAGGTGCTGTCCTGCACTTCTGTTGGCTTTCCTGGGCTCAAGTCAAGTTGACCACAGCGCTGGAGCACTGTGCCTGGTGGCCAAGGACCCAAAGGGGAGCCCCTCCTTCCCCTCCATGGCCCTTAGCCTCCTTCCAGCATCACAACCAGATATGGAATTGAGTTTTCTCCCATCACATCACGTCAACCTTCTTTTTGGCCTTCTGCATCCTCTTTCAAGTATCCTTGTGATTCACCAGGCCCACTGAGGGAATCGGGGTACCTCTCCTATCCCAAGGCCAGCTGATTAGCAAACACTCCTCTTTGAAGACACAGCCCCCTGGGCAGGTAACATGACATATTCTGGGTGTGGGGCCAGGAGGCCTGGGAGGAGCATGTCCTCAGCCAGTCTTGCCTCACTAGGAAGCTCTCCGGTGGCATAGGAAATCGCCCTCTTAAAACTATACCAGCTTGGAAAATCAGCAGCCTCATGACCACCAGAGTGGGAAGAAAGGATTTGGAACCCTCTAAAAAGCTCCTTTTCTGACAGAACTCCAAAAAACTCCCATCTCAGGGCTCGTGTTTATTTAACCTGAGATAATAGCCCTGCTGCATGAAGAGTTCTACACCTGAGACTTGTACAGAATAATCAGTGACAACTGTTTAACATAACAGCTTCCTGAGGCTGTGGTAGCAGGTGGGACAAACGACACACTGACATACACCTTAAAAAGTAATATCTAAGCGTAGGGCACTGCCTAGAGAGGCAGTTTGCCCTGGGACCTATCTAGGCCCACGTGGAGATCTGAGGCTTGTTCCCCCGGCAGTAACCTTTGCCTTACATCTGGGAACCCCTGGGCGGTGAGCTTCTAAACATGGTACTGGCATCCAATCCTTTCCTTCAGACCCCTCGACACATGATTGGCTGTTTCCAAACCACTGAACAACTCCTGATTGGACCGTTCAGGAACCACCCCCAACTGGTCACTTTACAAAACCAAATTTGCATATCCCCCTGATTGGCCGAGACCTGTATGAGGTGACTGCCTCTGATTGGTCCCCGGCTAGGCCCTGGAGAGTAAGGGTGGTACACAGCACAGTCTGGGTCCATTCCATCAACCACGACAGACGAAGCAATAAAGAGCTGTTGGAGTAGAGCACTTGGAGTCAGCGTCTTCACTGGGAAGAAAGAAGAAAGGAGCCACTGTGGGCATATGCTTCTAAGCCTGCCTTTCTCAAGGCTTCTCAGAGCAGCATGGGCATAAGCCTCCTTTCCGGGTGGCGCTGCCCTTGGGTGCTCGGCTACCCATCGCCGAGTCTTTGGCAGTTGGTTCCTGCTCACTGCCAGAGCAAGTCCAGTGCCAGGGCAATGCCCCACATCTAAGCAACAATATATCTTTAGACAGCTTTGAGGAGTTCTGACATATTTCTGGAAACTGAGAAGACCTTATCCACATGCAGGCCTCTGCCTGTCCCAGAAAACCTGATAGACCCCTGATCTCTAAACTCTAAACTGAAGTAGGAGGATCACAAGTTCAAGGCCAGGGACAACCTGCACAACTTAGTGAGCCCATGTCTCAGAGGAAAGAGGAAAAAGGAGCTAAGGGTGCAGCTCAGTGGTGGAGTACTTGCCTAGCATGTATGAAGCCCTGGGTTCAAATCCTAGTGCTAAAGAAAAAACAGTATAAATATGTTCAAATAACTAAAATAAATCATGTCTAAATTAGTAAATCATAAGAATACTATTTCACCAAACAGGGAATGTCAAGAAAAAGATAGAAATATTAAAAGTAGAAAGTCCAGACTTGTGTAATCAATAATCAAAAATGTACTAGAAGACATCCAGATTTTTCAGGTGATCAAAGAAAGAATCATTGAACTTGAAATCAGGTCAATTGACAGTGACTAGCCTGAGTAACATAAAACAAAATGAAGGAGAATAAAGAGCCATTGACAACCTCAAAGCATAAACATGCATAATGAGAGTTAAAGAAGGAAGGGACAACACACAGAGAATGTTGGAAGAATTAGTGGCTGAAAACTTCCAAATCTTATTAAAAATACTAAACTACTCATTCAAGAAGTACAAGAAACTCCAAGTATAATAAATTCAACTCCAAATCTAGACAAATCATTATCAAATTATCAAAAGCCAAAGGTGAGAAAATCTTGACAGCAATAAGAAAAAAACAATTCACCGTATGTAAGGAATTGTCAATATGATTATCACCTGACATCTCATCAAAACACATGCAAGCCAGAGGTAAATGGAAATTTAAGGTGTTGAAAGAACTTTTGTTAGTCAAGGATTCTATACCCAGCAAATCTACCCATCAAAAATGAAAGCAAGATTAAGATATTCTAAAAAAAACAACCCCCACGTTTCTGTCAGCTTGTCATGCTGTGGGTGCTTGCATGTTTCTGTGATATTGAAAGTTATGCCACTGGCATCTCAGATACCAACAGGGCCACCCAGGTTGAACAGGTTTCAGCTGAGCTTCTAGACTAAGACAGACTAGGGAGAAGGACCCAACAGCCCACTCCCAAAACAACTAGTCATCGAAAACCCTATGAAAAGTGAAAAAGCACTATCAAATATAATGCCAGAAAATGAGCCTCACAGGTTGGAGGGAATTCAAGAGACAACTGGGGAAGAGTTGCCTCCTCAAAGTAGAGTCAACCTCAATGATGGGAATGCAGTAAAGGCCCTGGGATTTCCTTTTGCTGATGTGGCACAACTTAAAATGAGAAGAAATACAGTGGCTACAACAATGGCCTCCAACATAAAAAACATGTGTGTGGTACACTTGGGTTCTGGGGCGGGGGCGGGGGGGAGGAGGTGCAGTCCTGCTAGGCCATAGCCTGCTGTCCTCCAGAGGAGTGAGAATGCACTTCTGCTGGTTTAAGCACCCATTGGGGGCAATTTGTTATGCCACAGGAACTAATACTGAGTCTTTGGCTTCTTCGTCTCCTAAAGGCAGTTCTGGGTGTAATTGGGTGCCGTCCCTTCTACGGTTTAGGCACCTCAAATGTGTAGGTCCCATCAGGACCTCCGTGGGGCTGCTGGCCTCACTCCAGGCCTGGGCCAGACCCACTCTGGTTTCAAGCCACTGCCCTTTCCTGGCCTGGCCACAAGGCCTCCGACCTTGCAGCAAAGAGAGCTTCCTCCTAGTCTTATCTGCTGCTGAAATTCCTGGGGGAATAACCCATTTTAGACCTTGTCCAATGAAAATAAGGCGCAGGGTGCTTGATAAATACTACAAACATACTTTCCCATCACCATCAGTTTGGAGAGAAAACTTACCAGGCAGTTTGCCTTAGAGACATCACACAACAGCCAATAAGTCCCAGGCCAAGCCAAGAGAAGGTTTAGCCAAAGAAGATAAACATGGAAAATCCCCTTTCTATTAAGAGTCTTTCCCCAGAACTTTTCAATTTTTGTTTGCAATTACTGGTCTTGATGTGATGTGCAAACCATTTTTCCTTCCATCAGCTTCTGGTAACACCAACCTGTCAGACATACCACAGACACTGCCCACTCGAGGGACGGATGGCTCCAGTCTTGCGTCTGAGAGTTTGCAAGGACAAACCTTAGGTAAGATTATCATTGATTAGGGAAAAATCTCATCCTGGGAATTCCCTTTGGAGAAAAATGTTGCAATTTTAAGTATGGTATTGGTATTGTGGAAGGCTGTATAAACTATCAGAAGGTGAAAAGTTGTCTAGCTCATGAAGCCTGGCTTTTTAAAAATAGCATATTTATGACTTGGACAGGAACAAATATGGACTGAAATTACAATTGCTTAGTGACAAATGTAATCTTTGTGCTGAGACATTTCCCTACCTCTGTTCCCAGGGAAACAAAGAAAGAGATGGAACCTGAAGCCCCACCACTGTCTCTAAGGTGTGACCAAGTCAGCTGGAACAAGTCCTGGAGGTGCCGCACATCCCTGCATGGTGCACAGTCAACCCAGTGCAGGGAAGAAGGCTGGCGGGGAAGAGTTGCGTGGGACAGAGCCACTCACCAGCCCATGCCTGTCCCCTATACACACAGTGGCCTCAGGCTCCATGCACTCTCCTATAAATGTATCATAATAAGTAAAATACTTCATACACTTTTGACAGCAAGAGTGAGGCTTAGCACAGAGCCAGGCAGCCAGTAAAGACTCAGTCCCCCTTCGTGAATGTTCCCTGGAGAACCACCAGGGGGAATCACCAATGACTGGGGATGAATGATAATCTTCAAAGAGATGCTTCTCCTCAATACCCTCTTTGAGAACAAGTCCCTGGAAACTATCATCCTACTCTCTGCTTCTGTGAGTTCGACCTTTTTGAATTTCACAGTAAGTGAGATCATGCGGCATTTGTCCTTCTGTGCTTGGCTTATCTCAGTTAAGGTAATGTCCTCCAGGTTAATCTATGTGGTTGCAAATGGCAGGACTTCCTTCATTTTAAAGGCTGAATTGTATTCTATTGTGTATATTCACCACATTTTCTTTATCCATCCATCAGTTGCTGAACATAGATTTTTTCCTTATCTTAGCTTTTATGAATAATGCTGCAAGGAACATGAGGGTTCAGATGTCTGTTTAACATACTGATTTCAAATCCTTACAGTTTAAATACATCTTATCTCTTTTGTCCTCTCACAGCTCTGTTAAGTAAGTGGTAGAAAAAAACTGTGATGACTATAATTCCTACTTTCCTATGAAGAACAGAAGAATTCATACATTAAAAGATTTATCCACACTCACAAGGTGAGGGTAAAATATAAACTGAGAATTTACCTTTTTCTGACTCTTGCTGACTGAACCATTGTACAGTACTAGTTTTCTCTTGCTGCTACAACAAATTGCTACAAACCAAGTGGTTTAAAACAGCACCTATTTTTTCTCTTCCTTCTTTGAAGGTCAAGAAGTCCAATATGCATCTTAATGAGCTCCAATTGAGCCATCAGCATGGCTTCAGTCATCAGAAGGCCCTGGGGAAATCTTTCCTTGACTTTTTCATTTCTCAGAGGCCCTTCTCTTCCCCCAGCTCATGGTCCCTTCTTCATCTTAAAAGCCAGCAAATGCATCTTTAGACCTTGCTCCGACCCCAGCATCCATTTCTGCCTCCCCCTTGTACTTTCAAGGGTCTTTGGAGTTACACTTGGTCCTCAGGAACAATCCAGAATAATGTTCTTAGGTTGATATCAGTGAACTAACAGCTTTTTAATTCTCCTACCTTAATCTGTAAGTTTAAGTCCCTTCTTGTTGTTGTTAGGTGCCGTGGAGTCGGTATCCAACTCATAGCGACCCTCATAGGGTTTTCAATGGCTGACTGTTTCGGGATTGCCTTGGAAGTGGATTGCCAGGCCCTTCTCCCATTTTTGTGGTGCTGGGAATTGAACTCAGGGCCTCAGAGTCTGCAGTGCAGCGCTCTACCAACTGAGCTAAATCCCAGCCCAAACAGTATTGTCAGTGCTTCTCTACTGTTCATAGGGTTTTCAATGGCAGATTGGTTTTTTGGGAGCGGCTTGCCAGGTCTTTCTTCCAAGCCTACAGTATCTGGTGTTCCCAGGAGGTCTCCCATCCAAGTACTAACCAGGCCCAACCCTGCTTAGCGCCAAGATCTGACGGGATCAGATGCCACAGTACTATGGCACAGGCAATTTTGCCTATAGCATAAGCATAAGAATAATGGCAATGCAAAACAAAATGGTAAAATTAAAATACTAACAAATAATATAAAAGAGGAAAATAAATGATCAGAATTGAATTCCAATATTCTTGTGGCAGGAAGTATGGTAAATATACTAATTTACTTTAGACTTTGTTAATTGAAATATATATGGTATTCTTATAATATTAAAAAATAGACAAAATTAGGTGACTCATTCCCAGCAGGCAAGGAGAAAATTATAAAGAAACAATTCACCCATTAGAAAATAAAGAAAGAAAAAGAATTGATAAGGCACACTAGATGAAAAACAGAAAATAAGTTGTTAGAAAAACATAATGTGTTTTGGGGGACTGTAGTTATTTGGGGTATTTTGATAGTATTGTGGGTTGAACCCAAGGCTTCGCACATGCCAAGCCAAGTGCTCTACCGCTAAGCTGCACCTCCAGCCCTTTTTACTTTTTATTTTGAGAATTCTTGCTAAGTTGTACAGGCTGCCTCTAGCTTTGAACTTGTGATCCTCCTGCCTCACCATCCCAAGTTACATGTGTGTGACACTACACCTGGCTTAACACATGTGTTTATATAATATGTAATTTGTTTCAAGTTGCCCACTTAAAATAGGCTCTCAGAAGAAATATCATACTACATATAGATTCTTACAAATAGATCTGTCATAGTTAAAATATAAAGTATCCCTAACATTCAGTCTCCAGCTAGTGGTGCTGTCCTGGGAGGTTATGAAACTTTGGGTGGTAGGTCTAGCATGGAGGAAGTGAGCCATGGGAGGTCATTCTGGTGAGAATAAGGAAAACCAAAACACTACTGCTGACAGAAATGAAGAGTGGGCTCACAGGATTTCAGAGGAAAATGAATACTCTGTTGAGCACTAAACTAGTAGCTATTTAAGTTATATTCTAGCAAAGAGACTCTCTGCATTCTCTCCATGCCCCAAAGATTTAAAGGAGGCTGAATTTAAAAGTAATGAACTGATTAAATTTGTGATATTTCACAAGGGCAGCAAGATATAGGGGGCATGGCTTGGTTACTGCTTGCTTAATTCAGCAAGATTTATGCAAAAATAAAGAAAATGACAGAATAGAAAGACCTGAAAAATGTGCAGTTTGAAGAGAGAAAAAGCTGTGGCTTATCTAAGGTTACTGTGGACAGGGTTGGTTCAGGCCAGGAGGCCTTCATTGTTAAAGAGATAATCTGCAATGAAGGAAAACCTTGACCTTTTCACTGGAACAAAAGAAACTCTCTTGGGGCACGGTAGGAGTCTGCCAGACCCCTCCCATCTAAGGCCCCAGAGTGTGAAAAGGGAGGGTCAGAAAAACTGTCTCCCGGCACTCCTAAAAAGAGGCCACCCAGGGAAATGATTTCTCAGCCTGAACACACAGAGGCCACTGCTACAGCTGTGGTTCAGAAAGGTGAAGCTACCTCTCAAGCTAGCAGCAAATCTTGGTATCATTCACATTTTGCAGGCATGAGGAATGCAAGAGCTTAACTTGGGTTTTGGAGGCTGCTGCCCAGATTCCATAAGACAATCTGTGAGGCCAGGCAATGTGTACCAGGGTCAGATGCCCTGCTTAGAGCCCCTCAAGGGCTGATTTGTGAAGATTTGAGGGTGGAGCCTAAGCAGCAGTGGAGACATCAGGGTGTTGAAGATGTTGGCAACATGAAGCGCTGGCCAAGGGAAACTGCAGGCAAGAAGTGGAGCCAGCTCGGGGGCTATTTGTGACAAGGCCAGAGGGCTGGAGCTGCCCAAGTCTGTTTAAACCCTGATGTTGCCAGGTGCCAGATGACGTCACATGTGCCAGATGCCAGACTCAAACCAACAGAGCTTGTTTATCCAGCAGGATATTGGTCTTGCTACAGGACGATCTTTCCTTTCTGTGCCCCCATTCCTCCCTTTTAGGATGGGAACTCTCACTCTGTGCCATTTTGTGTTGGAAGTATGTAACCTGGTTTTTGTTTTGCAGGGTCCCAGAGCTAAGTTTACCTTGAATCTCAGTGGAAACTTGGACTTGGGCTTTTGAACGTAGTTGAGACTGTTGAAACATTGGGACTCTTGAAATTGGACTAAATGCATTTTGCATTATGAGATGCTCATGACCTTGGGGGTCAGGGGTGGAGTGTCATGGTTTGAATATAAAGTGACCACCAAAGATCACATGCTTTAATGTTGGGTTCTCAGCTGTCCTGGGAGGTTATGAGACTTTGGGAGGCGGTCTAGCTTTGTGGAAGTAAGTCACTGGGGGTAGGCCTTTGGAGGTTTTCATCCTGGACTTGTGGCTCCACTTTCTTTCTCTGTTCCTGGTCCACTATGCTGAGAGGTCATAAGGCACAGGCCCTACTGCTGCTGCCACCATGCCGGCCCTGCTGCCATTATGGACTGATCCTTTACCTGTGAGCTCTCAATAAACCTCTTGCCCTACAAGTTTGTTTGAGTTAACATTTCTGCTACAGCAACAACAGCCAACTCATACAAGATCTAAAACACATCTATAGTCACACAGAGCCAGCTATGCTGGCGCATGCCAGTAAGCAACTTGCTGAAGAGGATGAGGCAGGAGGATTGCAAGTTCAAGGCCAGCCTGGGCTACACATTTGCCTGCAGCTGTACCACTGTGGCATCTGATCTCATCAGATCTCAGAAGCTAAGCAGGGTTAGACCTACTACTTGGTTACTACTTGGTTGGGAGATTGCCTGGGAACACCAGGTGCTGTAGGCTTGGGAGAAGGACCCAGCAACCCACTCCCCAAAAACAATCAGCCATTGAAAACCCTATGAATAGCAGAGAAGCACTGACGATAGTGTTCCATCTGTTGTACATAGGGTTGCTATGAGTAGGATACTGACTCAATGGCACCTAACAACAACAATCACACAGAAAGATTGACCATAACAGCTAGAAAAAGTATTCCAAACAAAAATAGTACCGGCAAAGAAAGAGAAATGTTACCTCCTTAACAGAGTGGCCAGAGACAAAATACAAGATTTAAACTTTAGAGCAGCATAAACACAAACAATTATTTAGTATAAACGTGTCCCATGTATTTGGGAGCTGGGGATTTAGTTCAGTTGGTAGAGTGCCGCTCTGCAGTCTCTGAGGTCCCGAGTTCGATTCCCAGCACCACAAAAATGGGAGAAGGACGTGGCAACCCACTCCCAAGGTAATCCCGAAACAATCTGCCATTGAAAACCCTGTGAGGGTCGCTATGAGTCAGACACGACTCGACCGCACCTAACAACAATAACAACAACATGTATTTGGGAAACAACTACACTAAAAACAATCATTCATTGTTCATCTTAAATTCAGATTTAACTGATGCCCTGTGTTTTTCTTTCCTCAGCGTGGCAGCTCTAGCCTGGAGCTCCTGATGGCAGGCTTCTAAGCATGAGCTCTCTGGGCCCTGGGCCATTCGCCTCAGAGTGGGAGTCTGCAGAAGGAAGCCTGCTACTCCCACAGTACCCATCCGCAGGGGAGGTGCTGTGCTCCCACTGTGACTCCCAGGTGCGGAAGGGTCCTTCTGAGCTCACCTTGACCCCACGGCCAGGGCCTGCCCACAATGGCCTCCCCCAGCGTGTCCTGTGGCCACCGGGGCTTTAGGAAAGCAGAGGCACCCAGGAAGGCCCTGAGGGTCCTCACTGGGCACCTGGGGACACACAGGGCATTGAGTTGGTTGGCTCTGAACTGAAAAGTCCTTAGAGAGTCGCTTCTGGTCCCACCTCTACTGCCCATATCCACGAGGAGATCTGGCTTTGTGGCTCAAAGGGACACACGGTGGCCCACAGCTGGGCAGGTCCTCAGCCCGAGCCTTTCCCATGGCCCTGCAGGGCCCATCCTGGCAGAATGCTCTTCTCCCAAGCTCCTACTTCCCCTCGGTCACATGCCTGTGGACAGCCCAGGAACCAGGAAGCACAAGCTGGAAGGAGTGAGGACACCTGCAGGGAAGCTAAGTCTTCAAGGTGAGCGGGCAAGGAGCTCCTCTCTTTGTAGCGTTACACTCGTCACGCGTTTGCTTCTATGTGAGGACATGAGCATTTTTCTCAGAAAACCTTCTCAATATCCAGTAAAGGCCCCCGGAACTCCCAGGGCTCAAGCTATCTGCCAGGGTGCATTCCCTGGAGCAGAGCTTGGCCCGAAGGCCTCTCTGCAGAAGCCCCTCCTCTTAGCTCCCCAGGTCCTCCAGACTCAGGGCAGCAGCACTCTTGCTACGAATGTGCCTGGTACTCAGGGCAGCTTGTGTGGCCATGTGGGTGCCAGGGACAGGAGCCCCTGAGGGCCATGGCTGTGAGCAGATCATCCTCCTCGGCAATGAGCCAGAGTGGCCCTGGGACAGCACCCCAGGCTGCTGATGTCTGGCCAGTTTGGGTTCCTGTGGACTCATTAGTGTTGCTCAATTTGCAATGAGCTGACAGAGCACAGCTTTCAGGATGAAATATGGACTTTATTTCCCCTTGGATAAATCATAGCGACTTATCTGGAAAATAATTAACTTCTTTGGAAAATTAAATGAATACCAACACCAGCCAGTCTCTACCGGGAAATGGGAGGTTTTGCTAGTGACAGTAAGATGCATAACATGTTTGCCATGCTGATGGGATGTCGCACTGACCATCGAAATCAGGAGGGTGACCACTAAGGTGGGCTCTTGGAGGGCATACGTTTTTGAGAACTTTGATGCCTCAAGGATGCTGCATTCCTCCAGGACAGAGTCATTGCTCACTGCAGAGAAGAGGAACCAGACACAGAGAGAGTAGCACAAGACATAGGCAGCAGCACCTGGTCCTCCACCCTCCACAGGACAACAGGTTAGTGGAGAGCTGTGCTGAACAGGCACAAGTTACCCTATGGGTGCAGATAGGATGAAGCCAGGGCAGGGTGCTCATGCACGGTATAGTGCAGCCATGCACTGCATAATATCTCCGTCAGCGACTGACTGCTCACACAACAGGAATCCCATAAGATCATAATGGAGCTGAAACACTCCTACCACTTGTTGTTAGTGCCGTCAAGTCAGATCCAGCTCATAGCAACCCTGTGTACAACAGGTGAAACATTCCCCACACTGTGCCATGCCCAGCACTATGTCAGTGTTTCGCTGCTACTTATAGGGTTTTCAGTGGCTGATTGTCTCAGGAGTGGGCTACCAGGTCCTTCTCCCATTTTGGCAGTGCTTGGAATTGAACCCAGGGCCTCAGAGAGCCCAGAGAAACACTCTACCAACTGAGCCAAACTTCAGCCCCATTCCTACTGCCTAGTGACGTCATAGCCATGGAAGCGTCATAACCTAAGGCATCATTCACACATTTGTAGTAACACTGGTGTCGACGAACCTGCCCCATTGCCCATCATATAAGTCTAGCACATACAATTATGTATCACACACAATATATGATAATAGTAATAAGCAGTCATTAGTAATCTGTGCATTTCTACGCTATCCTATAGCACATCCTCCTATTTATAAAGAATATTTGCTGTGAAGCAGTGTGGTGTACTGTTAGCCATGGCCTCTTGCGTCTGTTGTTTAACCCACTTCTTGATTGCAGCAAGAACCCATGTTGAGTACTTGACTCAGCCCACGTAGGTTTATGTCAGTGCATTCTGTGATGTCAGCACAGAAACCCACAGTGTCTTTTTTCAGCAATACTCAATACAGTGAGGCACAGTGAGGTCAGAGCTGCAAAGGGAAAGCTGGGCACACCATCTCCAGCCCCCACCCAGACCCACCTTAAACACTCTCCCTGGTGTCATCCATGCCCTCTTCTCTCTGATTTTCATCACTGCATTACAGCAGTGAAGACAGGCCTTCCTCTCTGTCCTGTCCTCCCACCTAGACTTTGAGCTCCTGAGGACAGGCCCCATGACAACATCACAGTCACCTGATAGCCAGCACAGTAAATCCATGAACCATCCCAAGGGAACCTGCTTCAAAGCTACATGGTGCAGGGCACCATGGTGCCCACCAGTAATCCTTGTGACTTGGAAGTCTGAGGCAGAAAGATCGCAGGTTCAAGACCAGAGGCAGCCTGCACAACTTAGCCAGACCCTATCTCAAAATAAGAAATAAGAAAGGGAGACCAGGGTGCAGCTCAGTGGGGGAGCACTTGCCTAGCCTGCATGAGGTGCTGGGTTCAACCCTTTGTACTGACCAGGGGAAGTACAGAAGCACCTGTGGAGGTCACTGTTCTGCCACAGTCTTGCCTTCCTAAAGATGTGTAGATAATGATGGCAGAGATTTGAAACACGTGCTTTCTTAACATTCCCATAGCCTAAGTTTCATGACAGATACCCCAAACACTAAACTGCATTTTAGTTGTGTGTGTTGCTATGTATGTTTCGAGTAACGTTTACCTTCCTTATGCGCACTGCCAACTAATTTAAACCAACTCATCTGACATTAGTTTCCACTGTCCTCTGTGGAAGTCTGAGGAGATTTTCCCATTTAGCCCAAGACACACTGCTAGGAGGGCTAGGCATGTCACCCACAGACCAAAGGATGCTGGTCAGCCCAGGCAGAGTGACTCAGGCATGGACACCCCCAGCCCTGCCAGAACATCCCAGCTACAGGCTAGAGCAGGGCTAAGCACGCGGTTGCCTCTGCAGGGCAGGCCTGGATGCCTAGGGATTGTCACATGGACAGCAGGGGCTCCTGGGCAGCTGTGCCATCACTCACAAGCCCAGCCCACTGCTGCTGGTGCTTCACCTAGCCAGATGACCATGTCTTGCCCACATCTTGGTTTCTGTGGAAATGGCATAATGATGTGATGTCAGGCTTCCCTGGCAGTCATCGCCCATTGTGATGGTTTTCCTCCCCCAGATCTATGGATATGGCGCCCCCTTCATACTCGGGGCTGCTAAGCTTCAGGTGCACACAGGCTGTGCCAGGCATTTAGTATATGTTTTCTCACTTTCCTTCCAGGCAAGCCTATGGGTTAGGCACTATTATCCCCCACCACAGATGGGCAAGTTCTTGCTACAGAAGTTAAGGCAGTTGCCCAAGGTCACGTAACCAGCAAAGGATGGCATGGGGTGTGTTTAAAAGGCAAACCGCAGCGTATCCAGGCCACACTGGCTACAGCAGGAGGCATTGCAGCTCCCAATAATCCTGGGTAGAGCTGCTGTCCAGCTTCCCCCACTCCTTCCTGGCCATGTCGCCTAATTTAATTTAATTCCAGAGAGTCAATAAATGTATTATTTTAAAGGAAAATGGAAACATTCCAGAAGAACATTTGAGTATAATTTCAAGCTCAAAAGAACACAAAGATCACTTTACAAAGAAGTTCTATAATGAATAAACTCTACGTGGGGGGTGGGGAGAAGAAGGAAAAATAAAGTTGGATTTCCTTGGGATCAATTCAACTCTTTAATTCTGACTCTCGGTTACTAACAAAACATTCTCCTGTGCAGCCTTCACCCACACCGTTTTATCAAACAGGAAATTATGGGAGCCTTTACCAAAATAGATGCACTGTGTTTTTTGGTTTTCTTTTTTCTTTTCTTTCTTTTTTTTTTTTTTGTATGAATGAATGAATAATCAACTTGGCTATTGTTCTTTCAAGGAAATTTTAAGAAAGAAAACGAAATGCTCCAGGATTGAAGATTTGATGATAGATGCTTCTTGTCTTCTTGGTGGCCTCTGTAAAGAACATCAGTGGAATCAAAGAAAGATGTATTTTGAATGAAAGAAAGAAAGGAAGAAAGAAAGGAAAAGAAAGATGAAAGAAAGAATGGAAGAAAGAAAGAAAGAGAGAAAGAAAAGGAGAAAGGAAGGAGGGAAGAAGAGAAGATGGATGAGAGAACACCAAAAGAAAGAAATGTGGTGGTAACCAGGGGCTGGGTGGCTAGTGGGGTTGGAGAGATGTTGGTCAAACGGCAAAAAATTACAGGTGGACAGGAGAAGTAGATTTAAGAGATTTGTTGTACCATGTGGTGATGTAGGACAGAAGGGCATGACGATTTCCTCACCCATCCTATGGGTCACAGCCAACGCTCCTATCACCAAAGTCAGATTAACAAGGAGGAAAGCATGACAAACTTACTTAACCAATGGTTTACATGGCATGGGAGCTTCAGAAATGAAGACCCAAAGACCCAAGGAACTTGTCCATTTTTACGCTTGGGTTCAGTGAAGCCGGGTCAGCTATGCAGAGAGTGACTAGACAAAACTGTGTGACCTAGTGTCAAAATAGACTGGCTGGGAGCCAGCAAGGCCTGTCTGCTCAGAATCTCCTTGGCCTCTCTGTGCAGTGTTCCTTCCTCCCTGATGGAGAGCAAAATGTTCTGGAATGGCAGTTCTTAAGGGGAGAAGGGAGAGTGGCCTTTTCAGGTTCCATAGCTGGCTTTGGAGGAGGGCCTTTAGTGTCTCTGATCCACCTTGAGGAAGCGGAATTCTGGCAGAACAGGAGCTGGAGACAGGTCGGCAGGCAAAGCCAGAGAGACCTGCTCCTGAGACCCTCCACTGACCTTCAACTTAGAGAACTCAGCACAAAGGCGCCATGTTTTGGAGTACTATGTTCTACACCCTGACATGATTGCCCACATATTGTATTCTTGCAAATTGCTAAGAGAGTAGATTTTGAGTGTTCTCGTCCCCCCAAATTAAATGCTCATGTTAGTTTTCTCAGTTCAGCCATTGCACAATGAATACATACATATTTTAAAACATATTATACTATATTTGCCTGAAGCTGTGCCACAATGGCATTGGATCCCGTCAGATCTCAGAAGCTAAACAGGGTTGGGCCTGGTTAGTCCTTGGATGGGAGACCCCCTGGGAACACCAGGTGCTGTAGGCTAGGGAGAAGAGCCTGGCAGCCCACTCTCAAAATACAACCAGCCAGTGAAAAACCCTATGAATAGCAGAGAAGCATTGACCTAGTGCTAGGCATGGCACAGTGTTCAGGAGTGTTTCATCTGTTGTACATAGAGTCCCTGTGTTGGACCTGACTCAAAGGCACGTAACAATAACATACTATACATATATATGTATACCCTATTTTTTCTATTTAAAGAACAAATCAGTTTTTAAAAATGAAGAATCTAAATGGACAATAATATTACAAACACCGTAGGGAGAACAGCAAGTGCAGAAGGCAGCTGACACTCCACATTCTGAGGTCCTGGGCGTCCTCTCACCTGGCTCTCCTCTTTCCACCTGACCCTATTAGCTGGTGTCCCTCAGTCCTCTTCCCTGGGCTGTGCCATCCTCAAGCATGCCCACAACCTTCAGCCCACCCACACAGCAGCTGCTTTTGCCATCTACATATGGTGAGATCCGAAGTCATATTTCCAGCCCAGCCCTCTGTCTTAGGTTCCGGGCCAAATCTCTCCCCACCTGGGGATCCTTCCCTCCTGAGCCTGAGCCCTCCCCTCCCCTCCCCTCCCACGACCCACTCTCTGGAAGCCCTCACCATTGCTGTCCATTTAAGGTCCCAGTCCCTGAGCAAAGTCCCAATCCCTGAGCAAGCCACATAACGCTGCTGGCCTGCACCTGCTTTGCCTCACTCATGTGCCCGCCTGGTCCTCCTGCAGCCTGCTGGCAGGCTTAGCCCAGAACGTGTGCTCAGTCTCCTGAGAGCCTTGTGCTCTCTTTTCTGCGTGGCATATGTGCTGCCTCCTGCCCATCCATTCTTTCTGTCCCTTTCCACTTGAGAAACACTTCTGCCTGGAAACCTCAGGAGGGACACACTGGCCCCCAGGAGGCCTGGAGTAGCGCCTCAGTGGCCAGCTGTGCCAACACAAGCCCTCACAGTGTGCACCTGACACTGCACCTGGCAGCCACCTGTGTGCCCTGCATCCTGGGCTGTGATCACTGCAGTGGACAGAGTTCCTTCACTCACAGCTCACCCAGTGCTTGCCACAGAACTGTGAGGCAGTGCGCACAGGTCACCGAAGCCAGCAACAGGAAGAGCACTGGTCTGAACCCGTGGGAGTGACTGCCTCCTAGTGTGCTCACAGTGCCTCCCCAAGAACCCACATGGACGAGGGCACCCAGGATCCTATCAGATTGTTAGGGGGGCTCTTTAGAGATCATAAAGAGACCCAAAGCCATTGGATAAATGGAGTATTACTCCTCAAAGGACGGGGGGACTCAGTGATTAACCAGAACAAAATGAAATATAAAGCCATATTATATGTTGGGTGCTGTCAAGTCGGTGTCCAACTCGTAGTTGGTGTCCGACCTTACCCATAACAGGTGAAACAGTATTGTTAGTGTTTCTCTGCTATTCATAGGGTTTTCAATGGCAGATTGTTTTTTGGGAGTGGATTGCAGGGTCTTTCTTCCAAGCCTACAGCTCCTGGTGATCCCAGGAAGTCTCCCACCCAAGGACTAACCAGGCCCGACCCTGCTTAGCTTCAGAGATCTGATGGGATCGGATGCCACAGTGCTATGGCAAGGTGTAGCCCAGGCTGCCCTCGAACTTGCAATCCTCCTGCCTCATCCTCTTCAACAAGTTGATTACCTGAGTGTGCCACAATGGCAGGCCATATTGTTATTGTTGTTGTTGTTAGGTGCCATCGAGTCAGTATCCAACTCATAGCAACCCTCATAGGGTTTTCAATGGCTGACTGTTTTGGGATTGCCTTGGGAGTGGATTGCCAGGCCCTTCTCCCATTTTTACGGTGCTGGGAATTGAACTTGGGATCTCAGAGACTGCAGCGCAGTGCTCTACCAACTGAGCTAAATCCCAGCCCCATATTGTTATTAGCATATATTAATTATACAAAATGATGGGTTTCATTATGACATTTCATATATGAATATAAAGTACTTTGATCATATTCATCCCTCATATTACCCACACCATCCCCTCCCCCCTCATGCATGTCCCCTTCGTCTTCCTTAATAGCCCCCTTCCATTTTCCTTTTATTTTAAACCTAGATTCCATATGTGAAAGAATAAATGTAATATCTGTCTAAGTTTAGCTTATTTTACTTAACATTATGGTCTGTAGTTCTATTTTCCTGCAAATGACATAATTTTTTCTTTATGACTGAATAATACTCCACTGTGTACATATACCACATTTTCTTTACCCATTCATTCATTGATAGGCACCCAGGCTGATTCCATGACTTGTCAAATGGGAATAGAGCCACAGTAAACATGGGTGTGCAGATATCTCTATAATAAACTGACTTCAGTTCCTTCCAGTTTATCCCCAGGATGCATAGCAGGATCATGCTGTAACCCTATTTTTATAAAATAATATTTTGAAGACTCTAGTGGCTAAAACGAAAGGCAACCAAGACACTCTGCCTTTACCACTGGCTACCAGCCAGTTCAGCCTGTCTACTGGGCTCCATCTGTGGAGGAGATTAAGGAACATTTGCAGGGAGAAGCATTCAAGCTGCTCCCCTGAGCAGCACAGAGTAGCACTTTAATCACCTCCAGGTGCCAGGCTGTGTTTTTTTTACCTTCCCCAGCCCAAAATCAGCACAGGCCTCACTGACCGCTGGCTCATAACAAAGACAGACGAAGTCAGGCAGAGATGGAAGAGGTTTATTTGAGAAGATTGTACCAGTTGAAATCACATAATGTGGTGCATTGCAAAGGGCACAGACTTTGGAGACAAGGAGTCCTGGCTCTGCCATATACACAGATGTGACCTTGGGCAAAGGCTCATGTGCAGGAAACCTGGGCCCCAATGTGGCATGTTAAGAGCAGGGGGTCCTTTAAGGGGTGGGACCTAGTGGGAAGTCATTGGACCCCAGTTGGCACTCGTGGGAGGCTTGTCACACATCTACATGGTTTCTTTCATATGCAGAAGTTAGATTTGTGTGTGTGTGTGTGTGTGTGTGTGCCACCATAACCCTGTGGCATCCAATCCCATCAGATCTCGGAAGCTAAGCAGGGTTGGACTTGGTTAGTACTTGGATGGGAGACCACCTGGAATACCAGGTGCTGTAGGCTTGGGAGAAGGACCCAGCAACCCACTCCCAAAAAATAATTAGCCATTGAAAACCCTATGAATAGCAGAGAAGCACTGATAAATGTGTTTTGTCTGTTGTATGTAGGGTTGCTATGAGTCAGACACCAACTTGACCACACCTAACAACAAGAACATATATGTGTATATACAGAGATAGATAAATAGAGAGAAAGAGACAGAGAAAGAGAGATATGGGGCTAGGGTTTGGCTCAGTTGGTAGGGGACTACTCCTTACTCTCTGTGGATCGAGAATCAATCCCCAGTACTGCAAAAATGGGAGAAGGACTTGACAATCCACTCCCAAAGCAATCCTGAAACAAGCAGCCATTGAAATCCCTATGAGGGTCACTATGAGTCACACTCAACTTGATGGCATCTAACAACAACAAGATGTGTGTGTGAGAGAGTGTGTGTATAAAATATGCAAGCAGGAAAGGGACTGTTGGTGAGGAGAAAGGGGGCCAGCAGGTGGGGAAGGATGGACATGAATGACAGGGTAATGAGGGTGAACGTGAGCAATATACAATAATACGCATGTTTGGAAATGTCATAATGAAACCATTAATTTGCACACTAAAAAATTACAAATTGAAACACACACACACACACACACACACAAGACTGCTCTGCTTGGCCAGCCCTGAAGCAGGACCTCCAAGCAGCATGGGTCGGAGTGGAGGGCCCTAGTGGGGAGGCAGTAAACACTAAGGAACTGAAACAATATATAGAGTAAACGGCCGATCTTGTTTATCACATTCAAAGTTTTGGGTAAAATCATAGATGCATAGAAAACATCACTTTATTAAAAATGAATCTTAATAATTCCAAAATAAAATATACAAAACTATAATTATAGAAAAGCAAAGGCATATAGAATTTTTATTAAAGGAAAAGTGAGCCCCTGCATCTTTGGCTCCCTGCCTGGCCACATGACCCCTCATACACTCTGTTGCCATGATGGCATCTCCCGTAGGACACAGTCAAGGCCCTCACCAGAGCAGAGCAGGTGCCAGTGTCATGCCCTTGAACCAGTAAAACCGCAAGCTGAATAGACCTCTTTTCTTTTCAAAGTATCTAGCCTTGGGTATTTTATTATAGAAGATGGACTCATACAGAGATATTCTCACTAACATTGGGCCAAGCCTGGTCATTTGACTTACAGGGTATAGATTCAACTTGGTCTTGACACCATAACTTCCAGAATGCCAGTTTTTTAGGTGGGAAAGAGGAAAAAGGGAGAATGATTTTTAATAAAAGGAAAAAGCAAAAAGAAAAGGGAGGACAAGGCCAGGTGTGGGGATGCTACCTGTAATCCCAGCACTCAGGAGACTGAAGCAGGAAGATGGAGAGTCTAAGTCAGCCTGAGTGACAAAGGAGAAGTGTCTCAAAAATCCACAGGTGGACCCGGTGCAGCCCATGCCTAGCATGTGCAAGGCCCTAGATTTGAACTCCAGCACCACAAGGGGAACAAATGAAAACAGAAAAAACAATTATCTTTAGTCTTATTAACACCAGCTTCCTACCTCTTTTGTTATATATTTAAAAGGTGTTGCCAGGCCCCATGTTTTATGCTTGTAATCTAAGCAGTTTGAGAGGCTGAGGTAGGATCACAGGTTCAAGGCCAGAGGCAGCCTGTACAATTTAGCAAGACTCTGTCTCAAAATAAAAAAAAATAGAAAGGGGCCAGGAGTGCAGCTGAGTGGTGGAGTGCATGCCTAGCATGAACGAGGCCCTGGGTTCAACCCCCTAGAATCACAAAAGAAATAAATAAATGAAATGGTGTTAGAAGTCAAGATTGGGTAGTTTGAGGTCTCCCTGGGTACTGTGACAAGGTTAGGCCCTGGCTGGGCCCTCAGCTCTTGACCTTGCTCCAGATCAGACTCTGCAAAAGCCCATAGGAGCAGAGACAGAAGGCCAGACAGCACCACAGGTACAACCAGGAGCAAGGGTGGAAAGGGTAGGCTGGAGTGGGTAGCATGGTCATTGTTTGGTTGGGGTTTTTTGGTTTCATTGGTTTTGATTTTGATTTGGTTTTGGTGTTGGCTTTTTGGCATAGATTTTTAAATTTTTAATTGACACAGAATATATGCATATCTATGGGACATGGTGTGACATTTCAACACATGTTCAATGTGTAATGATCAGATCCAGGTAACTGGCACATCCATCACCTCAGACATTTCTCTTTCTCTGCCTTACAAACATTCAGAGTCATCTCTACTGGCTATTTTGGAATAGTCAATTAATTGTTTTAGCTCCAGTTGCACTTCCGGGCTCCAGCCCATAGGCAGGTGTTCCTCCTGTCCAATTGCACTCTCACCTGACCCCACCTTCCCGGCTTTTGGAACTGGGATTCTACCCTGGACTCCCAGGAGCTGAATTTTTGGATGCTGTCTTGACCCAGTTTCCTGCCCTGGGCAGAGGCCACTAGCAACCCTCCTTGAGCGGCAAGTCTGCATCCCACCAGCTCTGGCTCTCAGAGCTGCCCTCGACGTACCCCCCATTCCCCATGCCCTGAAATGACTCAAACCAGGCAATCTTCAGCCTCTTCCTGCATCGCCTGCCCTCACAGAAGCCAAACAATGGAGGCACTTGTCCAGAGACCCCCTTGACCTCCCGACCCTGGATGCCTCCCGGGCCCTGTGCTCCCCATCCAAGGGCTGTGAGTATAACAGAAGGTACCCCTCTCTTGAAGGACTTTCTGCTGGCCTGCACCAGCCTCACCACACTAAGATGAGGTGTCAGCGTTCAGACAGCCACAGCAGGGGCCAGCACCAGCGACAGGACTTCTCCCCAGCAGGTCAGCCTCTGCCACCAGGCCAGGACTTGGGGACCTGCTCCTGGACACTAGTTAGCTCCTGGCTTTCTGGGTGAAGTCTTGATGGCACAGTGCTGCTGTCTCTGCTCTGACAGGATGGTTGCTGTGGGCCGGCGACATTGCCTGGAAAAGAGCTCTCCTACCATTATTTTAAATGATCCTCTGAATCTGGAGTTATAACGTCACATATCAAATGCCAGAGGGCTTCCTCCCTGGGGCAGACTCCCAGGAGGGAGATGTGCTGGCCTCCAGTCAGAACCCCCACTTGCCTCCTCTGCTGGACCAGTCATTTCACTTCCCAGTGGCTCTGAAAACAATGCCCTCCAAAGGGGGCTACAGTGCAGGACAGAGAAAGGGCTGCCCAGCCCGTGGGGGCTGCCCCTGGTGTGAGCCAGCCTGTACCAGGCCTTCCCAGGCAGGCCTGGGATGCCCACCCTCTACTGGCCCACCTGTCCCCCTAGCCATCTCACTGGCCTGGAGGAAGACCTCACCCCACACTGGCCCCTGGCCCCTGGATGGGCACCTTTAGGAGCTTGCGCTCTTGGCGAGAGAGAAATTGGCCTAGAAATTGGCCTTTCGCTCTGCTTCCTGGTCAAGCGGCACACAGAGATTTCCCTTTCTGAACCTCGAATTGAACTTGCCTTCATGTTTTCCTGTTCCCAAATTTCTCCCCTTTTTGGTAGCCTTTTCCAAAAACATTTAGCTGCCCCAAACCAAGAATTTCTATAAGTTAAGCTGCTTATGAAATCTATTAAGGAAAAATAATGATGAAAAGCTTGGGGTGGGAAAGTCACATGGTGGAAGAATGCTCTTTCTACAGATGTCATTGGATTTACTTCTGAAAAGCTAAACGTAAATCCAGAAATTTGAATATCCTGAGATGTGGTTTTTCCTTGAAAACTCACTGAATGGCACTAAGAGTGCCTGGGTTTATCAAATGGGGGACTGTCCTTGGTGATATCATCCCCAGGGAAAGAGCAGGCCCTCAGCGGCCCAATGGGAAACCCAGGGCTTCCACTGAAACAAAGCAGCAGATGTCTCCATAAATGAAAGTGTTCTTCCACAGAGAAGCCACAGCTCCAGAATCCTCTTTCTCTCCTCATATGTTGTTGCTATTGTTGTTGTTGTTAGGTGCCATCGAGTCAGTATCCTACTCATAGCGACCCTACGTACAACAGGCAAAACATTTTCTCGGTGCTTCTCTGCTATTCATAGGATTTTGAATGGTGGATTGATTTTTGGGAGTGGGTTGCCGGGTCCTTCTCCCAGCCCTACAGCATCTGGTGTTTCCAGGTGGTCTCCCATCCAACTACTAACCAGGCCCAACCCTGCTTAGCTTCTGAGATCTGATGGGATCCCATGCCACAATGCTACGGCTGCAGGCTCACCTCTATAAGGTGGTTAATCACAAGGAAGTTATAGCCTTGCAAATAACTGATGGGCCAATGAATGTAACATACTGAGTCTTCATTCAGTAAGAAAATGGTGTCTGCTTTGAAGATACCTTCATTTGTTTGGAAGACAATGACAATGTTGAGTTTTACCTAAGCCCAGCTCTCCTGGAAAATGCGCCAAGAAATGGTTCCCACACATGCTCCTCTACCTTACCCCACATCCTGGTTTAAGACCCACCTCCGCCTTCCCCAGGTGCTTGGTACACCCAGCTCCCCGAGGGAGACTGGGTGGCCCATGTCAGCCTGCCAGGACCCATCCCATGCTCCTGTCCCTCACTTTGGTGTGTCACTAACGAACCTTCTCACTATTGTAGTAATGGAATAAAACCGTCGCTATAATTGTTCTGTGTGCTTTGTGCTTCTCAGTCTTGGTGCTGTGATTTAGACACATCCACCTCAGTCCCCCATTGCCTCCTCCCAAGTGACGAGGATCCCTGGTCATTCACACTCTCTTTCTGGCCAGTGATCCAGGGACCCCAGCCTGTGCTCCAGGCTCTTGCTCATCAGTAGCATGGTAAGGTTCCGCAGTGGTGTGGAGAGAACAGCTCTTCCATGTTGGGCCAGTGAGCTCTGCAGTTCAGGGTCACACTGACCCAAATTTTAAACTGAAACTAGAGACTCTCTTTCTCTACCTACTCTCAGTCTGTAATTCAGAAAGGCCTTTATCTGTCATTGTTCTTGTTAGGTACTGTCGAACTGAGTCTGACTCACAGTGACCCTATGTAGGATTTTCAATGGCTGATTGTTTGGGGATTGCTTCAGGACTATATTGCCAGTCCTACTTCCATTTTTGCATGGCTGGGATTGAGGGCCTTAGAGAGTGCAGAAGAACACTCTACCAACTGAGCTAAACCTCTATCTCTCATTATGAGTATATAATATTTTCCTGCCTTCAGATGGTTTTAGCAAACTAGATGATAATCTCTTAAAGTAAAGGAATTCTATTCTGTTTGGCTTAGAGCTAATTAGAAATAAATTGAATAGTCTAAAATGCCCACAAATTGAGGAAATTAAACTTCCAATACTCTCAATGTGCTTAAAAAAAAAAGAAAGAAAAGAGAAGAAAAAAGATCTCCTTGTAGAAACTAATTCAAGTGTTTTAAGAATTCAAGTTTGCATGACTTAGATAAGTCTTTGGCAATGAGACCATTTTAATATCATCTGTTTAATAAAAACAATTTTCTTCTGTCCTAAGTATACTATATGCTTTTATTTCTATTCTATTTGAAGATGTTCTCCCTAAACTTACACAGATTTATTTAGCAAACAAGCTAGCAATTATTTCTACTAAATATGTATAACTATGAAAATATAATTTGTATTTAGACAAATTAAAACATTATTTTCACAAGCTAAAATTATGCTTGTATGTTTTGTAACATGTCAGTTTAAAGACAGTTTCCGAGATCTTCAGGGAACTTAAAACTGAGACTGATACTAAATTAATTAATGAATATTCATTAAATGTGCTGAGGTTTAGCTCAGTTGGTAGGGTGCTGCTTTGTACTTTCTGAGGCCCTGAGTTCAATCTCCAGCACCACATAAATGGGAGCAGGACCTGGCAACCCACTCCCAAAACAATCAGTCATCAAAAACCCTATGAATAGCAGAGAAACACTGACATAGTACCAGACATAGCACAATGTCCGGAAGTGTTTCATTCTGTTGTACATAGGGTCACTGAGTCGAGTCCCACTCCACAGCATACAATAGCAACAACATTCATTAGACACCCAAATCATTTCTACATAAGAGAATTCTGGAACATTAATTATTAAGCATAATTTTAAGTTTATATACTTTTGCCTTTCTTACAGAGTCTATAGGTATTTGGGTTGTGGATGAGCATGTTTATTTTTGCATCTTTGAGGAATGGCCCTCCAGGGGATGTGTGTGGTCATAGAAAGCTGTGAGATATGTATTCACAATTTCTGCTAACCTGTGGCAAATGTTGGCCTGGGACAAATAGTTCACAGATATCTTCCTCCTACTTTTCTTCATGAAATAGAAGTTGCTTTGGTAAAAAATCATAGTCATTATTCTAAATGAGACTCTACTAGAAGTAATAAAGACAGAAAGCAACAACTTTGTATATAATCTATGCAGAATATGTTCTAGTTAAAGGGAAAAGAGAATAGTTTCATCTTAAAATAAGTGATTGTCCTAGAATAGAGAAAAGTGGAAGACAAAATCTCAAAGGAGTAGAAAGTTGTAGAAAGTTCTGGGCAAGGGGGTTTTATTTGGAGTACTCAAACCAGGCTAAAGTTTGATGAGTTTATATATAGGATTGTCAAGAAACCTTGTGTTTACATTTTTCTTGAGCTATTGGCCTGTTCTCATTGAGAGATGGTAAAGGCTTTCCTTTACCTGAGCAATCTGTCTCCCATGCAGAGATGGATGCTGTCTTATCAGAACTTCCTGTGTTTTCTATTGACTTTATCATGCCCTGGTTATTTAAAAGAACCAAATATCCTCACTTTTTAAAGTACTTTGCAGTCACACCATCTCTTATATTCTCATTAAAACTTTTCAGTGTTGCTATGGCCACATAGCCAGCAAAAAGTTAGTTCTCAGGGATCTATGGTTATATTTTAATCAAGTACTCAAATCTCCTGACAACTTTTGATATTTTGCCTTTACAAATCAAATCCTAACTGATATCTTTTGTGCCTAACACTGTCGTTAAGATTTCCTAATGGTCCCTAAAAAATCACAAAGGATTCATTCTTTCATCTTATAAAAAAAAAAAAAAAAAAAAAAAAAAAAAAAAAAAAAAAAAAAAAAAAAAAAAAAAAAAAAAAAAAAAAAAAAAAAAAAAAAAGAGGAGCTGGAGAGGCTAAGAAGCACATGGGAGGGGCAGAAGGTGGGTAACAGGTACTAAAATGCTGTTAGACGAGAAAGAATAAATGCCAGCATTCTATAGCACAGCAGATAATTACATCTCACGAGAATTTATTAAATATTTTATAAATAGCTAAGAGTTTGAAGCTTCCCAACATAAAGAAATGATGAATGTTTGAGAGAGAAATGCTCATTACCAGAATCAGCGCATTATGCACTTGCATGTACGTATCAAATTGTTACATTGTACCCCAAATATGTGCAATTAGCATGTATCAATTAAAAACATAGAGGAGCCAGGGCCATGGCACATGACTGTAATTCCAGCAACTCAGGATGCTGAGGAAGGAGGATCACAAGTTTAAGGCCAAGGGCTACCTGACAACTTAGTGAGACCCTGTCTCAGAATAAAAAAAGAGCTGGGGCTGCAGCTCAGGGATGGTCCTGGATTCAACCCCCGAAAGAGAGACTCAGAGAGATGCTAAAAATAACTAAGTTTATCTGATTTTTAATTATTGAATTGTATAGGAAGCATTGTCAAACCATAAGAGATGCACAGCTTTCCTTAGGTTAAATTTTTATGGCAAAATTGTGTCAGTATAAGAATTTCAGAAGTCACATGCTATCAAGCCAGGTGCAGTGGTATATGGCTATTTGGGAGCCTGAGGCAGGAGGATCTCAAGTTCAAAGCCAGCATGAGGAGACCCTTTCTCCAAGGAAGTCCTCAGAGACCAGCGAGCCCTCTAGCAGCACATGTGATCCTAGCATTGTCTTCTCACCTGTCAGGCTAGTGTTATCAGTCATCCTTCTGTTGTGTTCAAAATATTAACTTGGCCACAGCTTTACCTATAATTTGAATCTAGTGTTGTCTAGGCCAGTGGTTTTCAGCTGGGGCTTCGATCACTTACCTATGAAGCTTATTATTGTACAGACACTCATGGCCTGCTCTAACCTTCCTGAATCTATTGGATGTATTTTATATAGTTGCAATATATTTTAACTGTATGCTTGGTATATTCATTATTTACTGTCAGGATTATTACATGTCATATCTGAAGGTATTTGCACTATAAGGAGCATATTCCTATATTTTAATAAATTACACATAATAACCAAAAGCCTAAGCTTTTTGTTTTGCCTGCAGCTTTACCACTGTGGTGTCCCATCCTGTCAGATCTCAGAAGCTAAGCAGGGTCTGGCCTGATTAGTACTTGGATGGGAAACCACTTGGGAACACCAGGTGCTATAGGCTTAGGAGAAGGACTCAGCAAACAACTCCCAAAAAACAATCACCCATTGAAAACCCTATGAATAGCAAAGAAGCAGTAACAATACTGTTTCACCTGTTGAATATAGGGTTACTATAAGTTTTATGCCTGCAGCAGTAGCCCTGTGGCATCCGATCCCGTCAGATCTCAGAAGCTAAGCAGGGTCGGGCCTGGTTAGTACCTGGATGGGAGACCACCTGGGAATACCAGAGCTGTAGGCTTGGGAGAAGGACCTGGCAACCCCCTCCCAAAAATCAATCTGCCATTGAAAACCCTATGAACATCAGAGAAGCACTGACAATAGTGTTACCCCTGTTGTACAGAGGGTCGCTATGAGTCAGATACCGACTCGAAGGCACCTAACAACAACAATAAGTTGTATACCGACTCAATGGCACCTAACAACAACAACTAGCTCTTTGTTAGGATTTTAATATCTTATATTATATGATTTTCCAGTAATTCCCTATCTATATACTGCTGCAGTTGCCTTTGAGTGATTGTTAGTAAAATTTTTCTTGCATGTGATATTAAAGATATTGTCCGATAGTTTCCACATTCAGTTGGATCCCCTTTTTTGGGAATAGGCACAAATACGGATCTCTTCCACTCAGTTGGCCAAGTAGCTGTTTTCCAAATCTGTTGGCATAAACATGTTAACACCTCCAGTGCTGCATCTGTTTGTTGAAACATCTCTATTGATATCCCATCAATTCCTGGAGCCTTGTGTTTCACCAGTTCCTTCAAGGGAGCTTCTACTTCGTCCTTCAATACCATTGGTTCCTCTTCATATGCAACCTCTTGGAATGGTTGGTCATCTACCAATTCTCTTTTGTGTAATGACTCCGTGTATTCCTTCCATCTTTTTTTGATGTTTCCTGCATCGTTTAACATTTTTCCTGTAGAATCTTTCATTACTGCCACTTGAGGCATGAATTTTTTCTTCACTTCCTTAAGCTTGAGAAACATAGAGCGTGTTCTTCCCTTTTGGTTTTCTGCCTCCAGCTCTTCGCACATGTCATTATAATATTTGTTTTTGTCTTCATGAGCTGTCTTTTGAAATCTTCTGTTTAGATCCTTAACTTCACCATGTCTTCCTTTTACCTTAGCTGCTGGACATTCAAGGGCAAGTTCCAGCATCTCTTTTGACAGGTAATTTGGTCTTCTCTCTCTTTTTTTTTTTTTTTTTTTTTTTTTTTTTTTTTTTTTTTTTTTTTTTTTTTTTTTTTTTTTTTTTTTTTTTTTTTTTTTTTTTGGTCTTTTTAAGAACTTTTTGCTTTCTTCTTGAATGATATCTTTTATGTCATACCACAACTCGTCTGGTCTCTTATCATTTTCTTATCTTCAATTTATATACTGAGCAAATAATCTGAGAAGCTGGACTTTATGAGGAAGAATGTGGCATCAGAATTGGAGGAAGACTCATTCATAACCTGCATTATGCAGATGACACAATTCTGCTTGCTGAAAGTGAAGAGGATTTAAAACATTTACTGATGAAGATCAAAGATCATAGCCTTCAATAAGGGTTACCACTAAACATCAACAAAACAAAAATCCTTACGACTGGGTCAGCACGCAATTTCACAATAAATGGAGAAAAGATTGAGGTTGTCCAAGATTTTGCTTTGCTTGGCTCTATAATCAACACCCGTGGAAGCAGCAGTCAAGAAATCAAAAGATGCATTGCTCTAGGAAAAGCTGTGGCAAAAGATCTCTTTAGAGTATTGAAAAGCAAAGATGTCACATTGAAGACGAAGGTGTGTCTGACTCATGCCATGG
>VMDO01001699.1:0-50740 GCA_007922755.1 Pedetes capensis | reverse complement strand
GCCAGGAGAAAGACATCATGTTTGGGAGAGTGGTAGGTAAGCCAAAAAAAGGAAAACCCTCCACCCCTGGAGGGTTTGACACAGTGTCTGCAACAATGGGCTTAAATATAAGTAAGATGTTGTGCCTGGCACAGAATTGAGTAGTGTTTTGATCTGCTGTACATAGGGTCACTATGAGTCAGACTTGACTCAACGTCACTTAACAACAACAACAACATATTTTATGAAACAATACAAAACATTGTCACATGATAATAAACTAACATTTATTTAGCAAATAGGATATGCCAGGCATTTTCATGAATACTAAGAGTTTTGTTTAATTTATACCCTGACTTGTTTTAACAGGGCATTTTAAAATGTTTGAAGAGATATAACATAACCTAATTGCATATGTTGTGAAGCCACGGCATTTTTTAAAGTCCAAGTCCCAAGACACCATTCCTGGCTTTGCTTAGCTCCCTGGAGCTCCCCTTCTCTCTCAGGAAAAAGCCCTTCAATTGCCTGCATTGCTCACATGAGGGGTCCCCAGTCCTGGCACACATAGAATCACCTAGGGCTGCTTTGTAACCTCCTCATGGTAAGGTCCTACTCCAGTCCCATTAAATCAGGGTTGGCTGCCTCTAGCTAGGGGTCTTCAAGTGTATGCAAGATTCACAAATTCTACCCTTTTCTATCAAGCCCTAAGCTCTTTGGATTTACTTTATCATCTTGTTTCACATGCCATAACAACAGTCAATTTTCTGTAGTCAGTTGCACTATTCTTGGTTTTGTTTCACTCTGTTTCATTTTTTGAGACAAGATGCTGGCCTGGAACTCATGATCCTCCTGCCTCAGCCTCCCAAGTGCTGGGATCCCAAGCATGCGTCACTGTGCCCAGCAGTTGCACTATTCTTGTTATGAACTCACATCAGGCATGTCACTTCTGAAGATTATCAGTAATGAGCTAACTGCAGCTGCTGTGTGTCTTTGATCAGCAACAAAGAGTGTGTTGTTTTCCTCTGATACTTCCCTGAGAGCTGCCACTCAGCCACAGGCCAGATGGCCACAGCTAGGCCTGTCTCCAAGCCTGTGGAAAGGACCATACCAGGTACCTCCGGGTGCCTAACCCATGCCCAGGGACCAAGTCTGGATTTCCAGAACTCTGTCAAGAGGGTTGAGTCCTCAGCCAAGTGGTGGGCTTCAGAAGAATGCTGACCACGGGTCCAGAAGGAAAGTCAGAGGTTAGGACTGAATGAGCTGGCAAGGGGTGAGAGTGTCTCTGAGCTGCTGCTCACATTCTAATGCTCTATTTTCTGAACACATAGGGCAGATCTCTTGTTTTCTTTTTAACCTGTCTGGAACTCAGGCCAACTTAGTAGACTCTGCTTTCCTAGGCTAAAATGAAACATTTGAACTTTACATGTTGCTGGGCATGGCAGCATACCCCTCTCATCCCAGCACTAGAAAGGCAGAGGCAGGAGGACCAGGAGTTTGAGGCCAGCCTGGGCCACACAGTGAGACACTGTATCAAAAGAACAAAAAGAAAATGCAGTCTTACTGTGGTGTCCAATCCCCTCAGAACTTGAAAGCTAAGCAGGGTTGAGCCTGGTTAGTACTTGGATGGGAGACCGCCTGGGAATACCAGATACTATAGGCTTGGGAGAAGGACCCGGCAACCCACTCCCAAACATCAATCTGCCATTGAAAACTTTATGAATAGCAGAGAAGCATGACAATAGTGTTTCGCCTGTTGTACATAGGGTCACTATGAGTTGGACACGGACTTGGTGCACCTAAGAACAATAAACAACATCTTACTCTCTTTACTGTAGTCCTCCAGATTCAGAACTTGTATCAAGTATTCTTACTTTTATGATGATATGGTCATTTGCATGGGTTCAATAAGAATCTTTCCTTGTAACAGACTATAACTGGGAACATAATGATATGACCAAGGCTGCACCTGAAATGTCACATTCCAGAAGGATTGTCATTTAATCAGATGTGACTGACCAGACACTTTTAAGGAACTAAGATTGACTTTGTGCATCCAAATCCCTCCCAGGAATATTGGCACCTGGTTTACAAGTCCCCAGCGTCACAGGTGAGTAAGGAGTTCTCTTCCTGGCAAGCCCAAGAATCTTAGGATGTGTTGGGACCTGGAAAAGAGATGAATTGGCCCAAATTTCTAAGTAGTGCAGGTGAAATTTGGTGGCTTGTTTTTACTTTGGCTCTGACCTTCAGAGGTGTTTAGAAATCAACCTGTGATTCTTTGTGACAGCTCACCCTGCAGCAGATTTGAGGCCTGTGGAGTAAATTAACATCCCTGCTGCACCTATGGGAGTAAACAGGCAGAGTCTCCTGAGACCCGCCTTCCTGGGTGATAGAGAGTAAGCACCCAAGTGCCTGCATGCAGCTCCGTGGTAGAGCCCTTGCCTGGCATGTCCAAGGCCCTGGAATAAGCTTTCCTCAGTATTATCTCTAATAAAAGAGGGGGACTGTGGAGAGAAATTTTGTTCCAATAAAAGAGTATAGATCAAATGTGGGTGTAGTGGTGCAGCCAGTCATCCCAGCACTTAGTGAGGCTGAGCCAGAAGGATGGCAAGTTCCAGGCCAGCCTGGGCTGCACGGAGATCTTGTCTCAGAAGGCCCTGTTTCTGAGCTGTGTATGCACCTCATAAACCCAGGGTCACTAGTGAACAGGCCATCTCTGTCCTGTCTGGTAAAGAATTATCATTATTGACTTCTTTCCTCTATGGAGAAACCTACCAGCAAATTGGATAGCATCCTGTCACCTTCCCCAAGTGGCCAGTTTCTTTTAATATCTGGCTATGATTAATTCAATATCTGTCTACAGGTATTGGAATTTACATTCTCAGTTTCTCTTCCTCCCTCTCTCCTGACTTGGTGTCACTGAGAACTCAAACCTGACGTCCAGAAGGGACTTACCATGCTCCCCATCAGCCAGCCTTTCCCAGGATCTGAGACGCTCTGGAAGCCAGAGCCTACGGCCTTGATCTGACCCTTCCAAGACTCAGCAAGCAGCCAACCCCATGTGGACCCCATGCCCTCCTAGGCCATGTGCTGAACCACTGAGGATGTGGGTGGAATGTGCAGGTCATGCCCTCCCTTGCCCAAGAGGCAACTACACCTGCACACAGCATCCCGCAAGCCCCCTGCTGAGATTGGAAGCCAGGGACACTCAGGGATGGTGCTCACAGTGACAGGTCTCCTCCCTCACCTCCTAGGACCCCTGGATGTGTCATCCTCAGGACTCAGCATCATCAATGCAGCCCTTACATTCACCTGACCTCCTATCAGGCAGTGCTCCTTTAGTACTCTTGGTCTTAAGGTCGTTCACAGGCCTGGCCTTTGCTACCACCTCCCGCAGGTGGTTCTGCTGGTTTCTGGGAGCATCACCAGCTGAGATCCCAGGAGAATATTCTCTGATCTGCCTGGCCCCCATTCAGGAGGTTTAGGGTTACCTGTGAGTTGCTCACCAAGGAGTGGTGCTCATTCATCTTGAAAAAGAGGGGAGAGTGGCAAGGTTTGCTCACCCAAGCCCTGGGGTCCTCTGAAACAATCTATGCCCAAGAAATCCTCCCCTACACTCCTATGTTCTGAGGGGGAAGCTGTCCTCCTGCCCTCCCGCATGCCCAGGGAAGACTCCCCTCCAGCCACGCCTGGCTCCTTTCCCTCAGGAGCCTCGGAAAGAGCCCTGTCCTCCTGCCCTGACCCATTCCCCAGGCTCCTGCCCTCTTCCCTGAGGAAGAGCCGCCCTATGAGTCCTGGGAGCCAAAGCCTGTGAACTTGATCTGAATCTCCAAGGACTCAGCACGAGGCGTGAACTGGGTGGACCTTGAGAGTGAGTCTTGTCCCTCTTGTAACAGCCTGAATAAGGCCAGCTCCTTCACTGTCCACCACATTCCTTCACTATCATACTGAGGGTTTTATAATTTTTCTAATCTATCAAAGGGCTGGGATTTAGCTCAGTTGGTAGAGCGCTGCACTGCAGTCTCTGAGGTCCCGAGTTCAATTCCCAGCACCTCAAAAATGGGAGAAGGGCCTGGCAATCCACTCCCAAGGCAAACCCGAAACAGTCAGCCATTGAAAACCCTATGAGGGTCGCTATGAGTCGGATACCGACTCGACGGCACCTAACAACAACAACAACAACAACAACAACAACAACAATCTATCAAAATCTAGGAGGAAAATAACATCCCAACATGCCCTATCTGTAACCTTCCCATGCCATGATAGGATTTCTTTACTAGTTGCCAAGGTGTTCGTCCCCTTGAGTAAAGGAGGCCATATTTTATAAATGCCCACCGCACCTCCCTACCACACCCACAAGGCCTCTAGGAGTGATGCTCCCATAAGGCCATCAGTACCAGGGCTCTGCTGTGCCAACCATTGGTGTCTTCCTATGAGCCATCTCCAGGGTCCTCCGGGATACCAGGTCCGGTCTCTTGTGGTTTGGACAGACACAACCTCTGGAAACCAGCTCTGGATTTTTAGTTTAATCTCAAAATATAGAGTCGCCAGGCAGGGTGGCACATGCCTATAATCCCAGCGGCTCAGGAGGCAGAGGCAGAAGGATCGCAAATTAGAGACCAGAGGCAGTCTGTGTAACTTAGCGAGACCCTGTCCCAAAAAAGTTAAAAAAAGGGGGGGGGGGTGCTGAGGGTGCAGCTCAGTGGTCCAGCACTTGCAGAGCATGCAACCTCGAGACCCTGGGTTCAACCCCCAGTACCGCACAAAAAAAAAAAGAAAGGAAGGAAGGAAGGAAGAAAGAAAAAAAGAAGAAAAGAAAAGAAAATATAAAGAGTCCAACCAGCCCTCAGGCCTGGGGGCTGCCCATGTGGTTTGAAACGTAGCTACTGTGAATTGAGCGCAAAAGACACACCAGATTTCAGACTAAGTGTGAAAAAAGAAATGGAAAATAAGTCCTTAGCAATCTTCTATTGATTCCATATTGATAGACAAATATTCTGGACATATTGGGATGACTAAAATATGTGACCAGAGCTCCTTGATTACTTTCTTTGAATGCAGCTGCTAGAAAATTTGAAATGACATCTGTCCTCAGGTTCCATTCTGGCTGTCAGCTCTGTGTGTTTGCATGCTACCTCAGGAGTTGGGGCAGATGCAAAGCAAACTCCATGGGGCCCAAACATTCCAAGGCAGCTGCTCTCCCCTCTTGTCCCACAGGGTCCCCAGAGCTGAGCTTGCCCTCCCCCTACTCCCACAACAGGGCCCTGGAGCAGCAATTCCAAAAGCAGCAGGAATCTCCAGCCCACCAGGGGAATCCACCCTCCCTACTGACAGAAGCTTCAGCCCAGGATCATAACTGTCAAAGGCCACGGTCCTACCCTGGACCCAGTGTGTTCCCAGCTGCTTACCAGGTCTGCGGCAGGCTGGCTCCAAGCCTCACCTGGGGGTAGGGGGCCACAGGGGCATAGCTCTCACTTCACACCCACCCCTTACTCACTCCATCCTCTCTCTTCCTTTCCTTGGGAAGCTCTTTTAATTACAGAGCCATGGGACACTCAGTTGTCCTGGGGCTCCTGCTGTCCTTGGTTAATTGCCTGCATTCCAATGTGAATCAGCCCCTGGCCAGCCTTCCCAAGCAGGAGGATGGACGGGCTAGTCTCCGAACCCCTGGGGCACCTAGGAGTCTATGTGTTGTTCTTGTTTCAGTTTCTTCTCCTGCCCCTTCTCTGGACAGAGCATTCCAAGCTCCCTAAAGGACCTGAGGTCTCAAAGGCAGGGCAACCCCAAGCTGTCCCCTGTGCGAGACATCCCCACAATATGGTGAGGGTGTGCTTTACACAGGGATGGATGGCAGCAAAAGAATTAAGACAAACACAGCATCTCAACTGTATATAACATAACAGAAATATCACTTCAATTGCTACAGATCCTGATGAGTTTGGGAGCTGCCAATTAAACAATCTGTAAGGCTTAAGACAAAACTACGTTTAATCTATGTTTGCTAACGAAACTGTCCAAGGCATCAGTCTCTGTCTTCAAATTCCAGCACAGAGCCTGGACCAGACCTGAGAATCTCAGGAGGCTCAGCCAGCCAGGGAGCCCACTTCTGACAGCGAAACCCGAACACTCATGGCTTCTTTATTTACCAGATATGGCTCACGTCTTAATTAATGTTCTGCTCTTAACATTCTTGCATTCTCTGGATTTCTGAAGTTTTAAAATTCTGGAAAATATCATTTTCCCAGTGAAAGGTTTCAGATGTCCTATAGGACATAGTCTCCCTATTAAAAACAAACAAACAAGCAGCAAGTAGGGGACAGGGCTGTGAGGCAGCCCTGGAGGCCTTGGCTGTCCTGGGGGGTCTGAGCAGATGCTGCCCAGCAGGGTGAGGGAGCTTAGCCTTGGTGAGGGGGATTAAGTAAATAAGTAAATAGATTTAAGGCCTGGGAGACAGGTTCCTCCCTGTGGAGGGAAAGCTTATAAACACAGAGGAGGAAAAGACTAAAATGAATGTCGGGGACTGGCCTGAAAGGTGAGGTATTGGTGTAAATTCATGGTCTTCAACCACACTGAGGTGCAAATGTGTGTATATGCATAGATGTATGTGTGGAAAGAGACAGTCAGACAGACAGCAGAAGAGTGTATATATTTCCTAATGCTGTCCACAAAAGTGTATGGGAATTGGGATACCCTAATAACCAAGGCTCCACCCATATTCCAGCCTTGGCTTCCAGATAAACTGCTTCTCTACTGAAAGGAACCAGGGATCTTTGGGAGAACTGGTTGGTCCAAGGTTGAGACAGGGAAGTGTAAGATACTGTGAGGCAGGAAATAGGAAAGTCCTCTCAGGCCAGTGGGGACATGCCCAAAGGACACAGAAACCAGCCTGAGAGGCCTCCAAGGCCAAACTCAAGACAATCTGAACATCAAAACAATGATAGCAATGAAAGTATACCTCACTGAGTACAATAAGGATCCACAAGACCTCACATTAATAGCTTTGAAAATATATGTCTTATATGTTTACATTTGGGAGAAGGACCTGGCAACCCCCTCCCAAAAATCAATCTGCCATTGAAAACCCTATGAACAGCAGAGAAGCACTGACAATAGTGTTTCCCCTGTGGTACAGAGGGTCACTATGAGTCGGATACCGACTCCACAGCACCTAACAACAACAACAACAACAATGTTTACATATTTCTTTTCTTTTCTTTTCTTTTCTTTTTTCTTTTTGAAAGACAAAGTTCTTCATTAGAGCAGAATGCCACTTGTTAAGTCCAGAAAGAGTAATGACATTTGAAGCTAAAGCTACATCCCCACAGTTATCTGTTCTGCTGGCAAGAAGCATCCATAGACTCTGAGGTCTACGTGCATGGGCAGGGAGGGAGAGACAATCATCTCCACACCACTTAGTGACTGCAAAAGGAATTGTAAGTAAATTTATATGGAAAATGGTGGTAAATACTATCTTCACCCTGTAGTTAAAGTTAATGTCACAAGTGATGACAAAAACCAGCATCAGTTTGCCAACTGCTACAATGCCATAGGAACACAATGTTACATCTGTGATGTTCTGGTACACACATGTATAACCTGGGATTAGAGGAAACTCTGGACTATCCCAAAGGGAAGGGCATTCTGCAAAATCATTAGCCAGCAATTTTCAATGAAGTCAAAGTCCTAAAAGTCAAGGGAAGACTGAGAACCTGTTCCAGATGGAAAAAGATTAAAGTGAAGTGAGCCAGACTCAGAAAGACAAATATCATACGTTCTCTCTCATAGCAGAAGCTAGAGTGGAAAGCAAAACAAAACCTACATGTATTAGACTTGAAAGTAAAAGGGGGACTGTCTGGATGGGGGAGGGAGCAACAAGAGGAGGCCAGAGGGGTGAATAAAGAACAAAGTAGAATAGAATTTTATGAAAATGCCATTGAGAAACCCATTATATTTGCACACTAACTAAAAATAACTAGGAGAAAGAGAGGGAGAGAGAAAGAGAAAGAGAAATACCACAACAGATGCAAGGTGCAATTCTGAATTTAAGCCTGTCCCTACAAAGTTTGTTTGAATAGGGTCTTTGTACTATTCTCACAACTTTCCTGCAAGTTGAAAATTATTTCTAAATAAAGAGTTTTTAAAGTCTTTTGTTCCTGATTGTTGCTTCTTGAATTTAAATAGGTAAAATTATAAATCACTTCTTGAATTTAAATAGGTAAAATTATACCTCATAAATACATGTGTACATGGGATATAAGTGGCTGACAGATAGATAGGAGATAGACAGGCAGACAGATGATACCTATGCAGATGATTAAAGATCAGATGGATAGTAGATGAGAGAAGATGGGTAGGCAGATGGATAGTGGATACTAGATGCATGACAGGAAATAAATTATAAATGATAGAACTTAACTTTCAGTTAGACATATTGCATGACATCACACATATATCACTTGACTCGACTGTCAGGCATACTTTTTACCTAAAGATTCAAAAATCTTTGGGACACAAATATGACCTCTTCTCTACTTTAACATGAATTTAAACTTCATTCTCCAGAACAACATTCCTAAACTACATTTGAACAATAAATTGAAACTGCAAATGTTTGTTTCAAGAAGCCCTGATTCACAACCTTTCAAAAAGTATGATTCCACTAAGCATTGGTAGGGGAGTCCATAGACTTCAGAAATGATAACCTTTCTTTCATATATATATAAATATATATATATTTAGAGAATATATTTATGTATTAATATTTATAATAATATATATGATTAAGTATATAATATACTATATATAATCCATATATATAAATGATTAAGTATAAATAAATATATGCATATATGTTGTTGTTGTTGTTGGGTGCCGTCAAGTCGGTATCCGACTCATAGTGACCCTCTGTACCACAGGGGAAACACTATTGTCAGTGCTTCTCTGCTGTTCATAGGGTTTTCAATGGCAGATTGATTTTTGGGAGGGGGTTGCCAGGTCCTTCTCCCAAGCCTATAGCTTCCGGTGTTCCCAGGCGGTCTCCCATCCAGGTACTAACCAGGCCCGACCCTGCTTCACTTCCGAGATCTGACAGGATTGGATGCCACAGGACTACAGCTGCAGGCACATGCATATATACACATCAGAAAGTCCTTAGCCTTCTGGCTGATTTCAGGGGGTTTTGTTTGGTTGGTTGTTGTTTTTTTTTATTTTGTTTTATTTTGTCTTTTTTTCCAGTACTGGTTGAACCCAGGACCTTATCCACACCAGGCAAGTACTCTACCGCTGAGCTACACCCTCAGCCATGTTTTACTTTGTTTGTTCTGAATTTTGAGACAGAGTCTGACTGAGTTACGCAGGCTACTTCTGGCCTGGAACCTGTGATTCTCCTGACTCAGCCTTCCTAGTCACTGGGGTTAGAGGCATGCTCCATGGCACTGGGCTTCTGGATTTGTTATAAGGACTGTAGTCCAGAGTTGTTAATGTCTCCACGTAGTCAAGCTCCTTGGGTCAAATTCTGCTCCCTCAGCAACTGGTCAGGCCCCCAGGGCTTCAAGGCTGCCATGGGGTCGCCTACACCCCACCTCCACACCCACCCACCTCTGGTGCTCATGGACACTCCCTGTGCTTTGGGCCTGGGTCCCCAGCACCTGTGTGTCCACCCACACTCTTCTCCACAGACCCTGGCTCAGGACAGTTTCCTCCGACCCAGCAACAAGTTCAGAAGTCATCTCTGGAACGTTGATGCCTAGCTGACTCCTCAGAACAAACACATCGACATTATTATTTTTAGGACCAACCTGAAGACTTGAAAGAAAAAGAGGAGAAGGAGCAGAAAGACTACAGAGCATGACCCAACATAGGCTGAGCACAGCGACTTACCGACTTAACACAGAGACTTGAAGCACCTTCGTTTGTTATGCTGTTTCTGCTCCTGAATCCTTGACCTACTGTGCTCTGATCACTAAGATTCACTCAGTCCCTCTAAGCTCAGTGAGCGCCCTGCCGTGGGTGAACATAGCTTAGAGTGGAGGGGCCCTGAGGGAAGAGAGCCCTCCTGCAAGGTGTGGGCACTGGATGACAGCCCAGGGGGTCTTCCTACCCTAAACCCCAGGGCCCACCTGTGCCAGAGATTTTGAACCTGTGATGGCTGGTCACCAGACACCCCTGACCTGAGGATGGGATGAGGGGTGGCAGTCGCCTTACATGGGTCTCACATGGATGCCTGTTCACAAGTCCCAGGGCGGCACTTAGTCCCACCCACCAGGAAAAGTATTTGCAACCCTGATATTATTTATAATCAATGCTTTTTGCTCACCAGTACACCTTGTTCTAAATCCTGGATACTGGTATCAGCCATGAAGGAACAGAGGCTGGTGGCCGGGGAGCCAGAAGCAGCAAGGGCCGCTTGTGCTGATGCCTGGATTTGTTTACCAGGGCCCCTTAGCTAGCCTGCAAACTTGAGGGTTTTGCAATCCCATATTAAAAGGCTTGAATGAAGTCTTTATATGTAATTCAATCATTTCAGCCTTGGGCTGAGTCCACAAGCCTGGATATTTATTTTCACATCTTGACCCAAGGTTAGCTCATTTTCATGGCTGTGACTGTGATTTGTTCTTCAGAGCTGTCCTCTGTGTAACTCATTACGCCCCGTGACAGTCAGCACGGAGGCAGAGCATGCACAAACACTCCCATGAAAACCCCAAGTCAGCTTCACACAGAGTGCCCTAAGCAGGCCCCCCGCCCTGCGCCTTTCTGTGAGCCATGAGGCCCCTCCCCAGGTCCCATGAGATGCCTGGGGTGGGGTGCGGCCTGGCTGGATCCCTCCCGAGTTCCACAGCTCTGGGAACAGTCAGGAAACTGCTTCCTGGAGACTGGGCTCAGAAGGACCCACCCTGGACGCCAGGACGATGGCTCCAGCCAGGCGTCTGCTGCCCACGCTGACTTGGCCAGATACCTTCTCTCTTGCCCTCTTTGCTTGATTTCAGTCCAGTTGGGCATTCGCTCCCAGGCTTTATCATTTTTTTTATGTCCTCCCATTTTAAAGTATATTTAAATGTCAAAGAGCAGCTGCTAAACAGAATGGAATAGGATCAGTCACCCACCACACCCAGGCCCCTTATGAAAGCAGGATGGTGGCAGGGGAGCTGTGGAGAGCACACTCAGCCACCTCACAACTCTGGACAGGGGCCCGGCTTGGGATGGGCAGATTCCTCAGACACATACCATGCTCAGGAACCCAGAGAAAGCACACCTCTCCTCTTTTCTCCACTAGAAGCTTGGCAGTGACCACAGAAACCATGAATGGTGGCAGGAGGACAGCACAGGACCCCCCAGAAGGAGACACCATCAGTATCTCATCTCTACCATCTTAAAACCATGAGAAGGCTTTTGACTAAAAACAACAACAAAACTCAACAACTTTGGCCTCCCCTTCAGCCATCGTACCCACTGTCCATGCTCTGAGAACTTCAAGTGTGTTGCCATACTGGCCCCCAAACCAGAAACATGAGCACTCGTGAGACACTTTGCTGTCCCACAGGTGTCTCTGACACCCCACAGGACCTCCCTAAACAAAGAACTCGTAGAATTAATTTCCCTCCAGGACTCATGGCATAAGTGCCAGCTACGATCCCTGATGTCTCCTCCATGTCCGATCCATCACCAAGTACTCAGGAATGGATGGGTTTCCCAGGAGATCCTGCACCAGGCCCAGATTTCCTGCTCTAAGCCCCATGGGTTCTCCTCAGTTGTCCTCTTCCATCCTCACTCTGACCTACTCCATCTCTCTTAAATCTACAGCTTTTGGGACAGTCAAAACAATCCTGGACAGGTCCTTTCCCTTCGTACTCCCCATTGCTTAGACATGCCTCTTTCCTAGGCTTTGTCCTATTGTCCCCCACCTTCTCACTCTACCTTTATACCTAGCTAAGATAGCTACCCACCTCATCATCTCCTACTCTCTCACTAGACCTTTATACTCAGCCAAAATGACTTCCCACCTCATTATGCCCCATCATCTCACCAAGCTTTTATTCCCAGCCAAGATTGCTGCCCTCAAGTGAGAAGGACCTTTTATTTCTAGTCTGGCCCCGAATTAGCTCATATCTAATTCAGCCTTCAGCCTTCAACTCAAAGGACATAGCTTTGGTTCTGTCATCCCCCCTCCCCCCGACCATGCTAATTCTGACTACATTTAGTTTCTTCTACCACCACTTTTAGGAATGCAAAGCACCCTGCACTATTTCTCCAAAGCATAAATCAAGTTTGCAATTATATCTTTAATGTTGGCCTTCTTTGATTACGGTCCATCTCTTCTCTTAGGCTCTTCCACTACACAGTTTTGCCCAATTCTGTTTCTCTATTACCCAGCACAGTACATGGGATATACTGTGCTCAGAAGGGATAAATAAATGCATGCATAAATGACAGAAAGATGTAGTAGAAAGAACTTAAAACTTGCTGAATTTTAGGTTACTGTTTTAGGTCAATATTGTGATAGGTTTGCATAAATACAAGAAAATAGATGCTAAACCTACTCTATAGATTAGAAATCAAAGGGAATAGACATGTGGTCCATCATTTTCATTGTCATTATCCATTTTTAGCAGAGTTTTGGCTTTATCCTGGGGAAGATTTGTGTTAGGATGTGCTGTGCACAGTGGGGAACCATGGACTCCTCCTCAGGAGGTCAGGGAAGTTGGAGTACATATTTAAACCACTGACCCTCCTCCTTAAAGGAAAGTAGGTACAGCATGTGAGTTATAAATCATCTTTTAAAAATGCCATTGAATGCACCCTTCTCAAGTTTATAGGTTCGTAGGAAGTAGAAGCCAGCTAAAGCCCAGAGTTACTGTTCATCTTCGCCTGATGATCCTTCTTCCACAGGTCCTCCAGGCTGATGGCCAGAACTTCACTTCTCACAGTAAGAGCTCAGATCCTGGGGAAGGTGCACCAGCAGTGACCCTAGAACTGTCATAAAGGAGCCAAGCTTTTCTTGGGTGCCTCACCTTGCTCTGCCAGGGTGCTGTCTGCCCTGGTGTAGCCTCTGGTACCTGTGCACATGTTCTCTGTGAGCTGGAACAGCTCTGGCCCCTCCTGTGCCATCCTTACAAGGAGCAGGTCTACGCTTCAACTGAGCATTTGCAACAGTCCAGGTGGGTGGGCTAGCAGTGGTGCCTGTTCACCTGACCACAAGGCCACATCCTACCACCAGCAAGCACTGCTGAAGGTGGAGTGGGGCAAGGCGATCTGAGCCCTGATGTACACTGGGCCCAGCCAGCCCCTGAGAGCCCTAGGGCCACATGCCTCAGTGCCAGTGGGCCCACCCCACTGAGGATCTGGACTGCAGCATGCTGGGTGGGCACCCAGAAGCTGCTGTGGAGGCCCATGCCACATCACCATGCAGGGGGCTGCGCCTTCCCTGCTCAAAGTGTTCCACTGTCCAACGTGAGCAGATGCCAGGCATTCCAGGGATCTGAGGAAGGATGAGCCACCAGTCTAGACTTCCAGCTGCCCTGCAAATTGCCGAAGGAAAAGCAGCGTGCACCCTCAAAGAGATTGTCCCGGGCAAGACTCAGGGGAGCCACCTGTGCCGAGAGGCCTCCCCAGGGTCTCCAATATGGCCCTCAGAGGGCAACTGCTGTGGCCACGGCAGGACAGAGTCAGGAAGGATAGCCAGGTGTCCACACACAAGTCACGTTCCATCGTAAGGGATGTGACCCAGAGACTGCTCTGGCCCCACCTAAGATAACTCCAGCTGACCAGTGTGTCCCTCTGCACAGCATCCAGGCTGGAGGGAGCCACTCCCACACCTGCAGCCATCAGAAGGGTCTCAGGCTCTTGTCATCTTCTGCTCAGACGCCCTGAGATCCCACCCATCCTTCCAGGTGCAGACTGGCACCCATCTGCCTTCCCCTGAACCATGACATCTCCCCCACATCCTTTCCCAAAGGGAGAGAGAACAGCAGGTCACCGCCAGCCTTCTGTTCCCCTTTAAAGGAGCTTTGGGAATCCCCCTCCCAGTGGCTTCTGCTACATCATGTGGCCAGATTTGTCCTGCCAATTCCCAGCAAGGCCTGCTGGGAAGGGTAGGTCTTCAGCTAAGCTAATTGCCATTGCCCTCTCAGTAAGGCCAGAGTACTATTAGGCAGAGAAGAGAGTGGTAGAAAACCTAGAGGCATTGCTGCCAGGTCCACATACACAGACACATGTGCACATGAGCACACACATGCATGCACACACACACACACACACACAGCATCTGGCACCAATACAATGGCCCAGAACAAGATTCTGACAAACCCACAATGGTGCCTCTGATCTTAGAATGAACCTGTTGCTCTCAATCAATTTCAAAATATCAAACTTCAAAATTGCATGGCTAATGTCAGTAAGGGAGAAGGACCAGGCAACCCACTCCCAAAAACCAATCTGCCATTGAAAACCCTATGAACAGCAGAGAAACACTGACAATAGTGTTTCTCTTGTATGCAGGGTTGCTATGAGTCGGATACTGACTCGAGGATACCTAACAACAATGTCAGTAAGTCCTTGTGTCAGACAGACTTTTTGTTGCCATGACAAAATCTCTGAAAAACGGACTTAAAAAGAGGAAGGACACGTACTGGCTCACACTTTCAGAGGTTCCAGGTCACAGTCCCTGGTTCCATGGGTTCTGGGCCTGTGGTGAGGCAGAAGTCATGGGTGGGGGGAGTGTGTGGCAGAGGCTGCTCACCTCCTGGAGCTCAGGAAGCAGAGAGAGAGGAAGGAAGGGAACCAGGTAACCTTCACAGTCACCCCCCACACACACCCAGTGACCTGCTTCCTCCAGCTGGGTTCCATTCCTAGAGTTTCCACCACTTCCCAAAATAGCACCACCAGCTGAGGACCAAGTGTTCAACATGGGAGCCTGTGGGGAAGAGGTCACATCCAAACCAGGTTAGTCTTCAGAGAGTCAAGAGCAGCCCTCAAAGTCAATGAGAAAGGTAAGTGTCCAGTAGAATTGTGGTTAGGTGAGACAAAGTCAGCAAAGATACCTAACAGGAAGGAGGTGACGTTTCTCTGTGGTCGTTTCTAAAGCTCTGCTGTCTTTCAGAGGATGGCGCACAGAGTGAAAGAGCAGCAGGCCTTAGAGGGAGCAGAGCTGGGTTCAAAGTTCACTTCTGCCACTTCCTAACCCAGGAGCCCCATCACAATCTGTTTCTGCGTAAAATGTGGAAAGCTGAGCCAGGTGTCATGGGCACATCTGTCATCCCAGCACTCAAAGGCTGAGGCAGGAAGATCAAGAGTTAGAGGTCAGAGGCAGCTTGCACAACTTAGCAAACCCTGTCTCTGGATAAAAAATAAAAAGTAAAAAAGGGGCTGGGGGTGTAGCTCAGTGGTAGGGCCCTTGCTTAGCATGTGTGAGGCCATAGGTTCAATCTGCAATACTGAGAAGGGAAAAAATGATGTCTTGTGTAGCAGGAGGTGGTGGCCCACACCTGTAACCCCAGCACTTGAGAGGCTGAGGCAGGAGGATGTAGAGTTTTAGGTCAGCCTGAGATATACAGAGATACTCTCTCCAAAAAAAACTTTTAAAAAAATGAGACAAAAAAACAAAAGAATAAGAAGAGAAAGCGTGGAGAGCCTATAAGGATGGGGGCTTTGTATCTAGAGCAAAGGCACAACTGATGAAGGTAGTATTTGCTAATAACCTCGGCCCATTCTGTCCTCTATCCTTGATTGACTGGATGAATTAGTTTAATCAGTTGTGGGAAACTGGGAAAGTATTACAGCCCAGCACTTTACCCCACAGTGAGGTGAAGGGATGCTGGGAAAGCGGAGTATTTTCAGAGGTTGAGATGCAGACTTCTCAACCACAGTTCTACCTGTGTGATTTCTGGGGAAGCGGAGGTGATTATTTCTCAAGGTGAGAATGGCAATGTGTCATTTTCCAGGGACGCCTTCAGAGAGAGTCTTGAAGAGGAATTCCACTCTGCCTTCCTGCCGCCCTGCAGACAGGCTGGCCTGGTTCCATGAGCTTTCAGAGCCTCCACGCGGGCCGCTGGTCAGGAAGGGCTGAGCTTGAACTCCCAGGGCCTTGTCTGGAGCGAGAGGCCCAAGCAGCCATCAGAGCCACTTCCTGGCCAGGTCACTGAGCCAAATCGCAGGAAGGAGAGGGAGGTGAAAACAAAATGAAACTTGCTCTGTCATTTGTGCAGCAGTGCTGGCACCCTCTTAGTTTGCTTAGCAGGTTGTGCTAAGGACGTCCTGCCTGAGAACAGGACTTGCAGCTCTCTACCACAGGATGGACACCTTCAAAATCACTCTCATGGAGAGAAAATACAGAAAAATATTGTGAAAGCTGATCTACTCTTCACTTTGAAAAAGTGAAAAAGAGGAGGAGGCAGGAAGAGGAGAAGGTAGAGGAGGAGAAGGGGAGGAAAAGGAGGAAGAGGAAGGGGAAGGAGGAGAGGAGAGAAGGAGGAGGGGGAAGTGAGGAAGGAGGGGAGGAGGGGAAAGAGAGGGAGGAAGGAGAAGGAGAATGAGGAGGGAGGAGGGAGGAGAGAGGAGGGAAAGGAGGGACAGAGGAGAGAGGGAGGAGGGAGACGACGAGGAGGAGGAGGAGGAGGAAGAGGAGAAAAGCTGGGGGTGGTTTTCGACAGGGATTCCTAGCCTGTAGGAGTACAGAATGTCCCCCACTTCCCAACTTTCCCTCCCTCACAGGGTCCCTGGGGCTGAACTGATCTCCTCTCCCACGTAACTAATGCTTTCCTTGCTTCTCAGGGAGTCCTTGCTTCTCAAAGATTGGCAAACCCTGCCATAGGGCCATGGACAGCAAACCCTTCTCGTGCTGCTGTCACACACAGGGACAAAGGACACTGCAGAGAGATCCATTTATTTTTATAGTATCACTTCCTTACTCCCCCAAATGATAACTGCTTGGATTACTTATCATTTGATTGGAGGGGAGCAAAACCTCAAATCTAATTTGGCTTTCGCTGTTTGCACCACTATTTATTTATCTTGCATTCATTCCTGAGCTTGGGAAATTAGACAGGAAGAACCCGACCATTCATTCCACTTTGTGTCTAGGTTTAGCACACTGCTTCTCAGTGCAGTGCTGCTCCGGGTCACTTGCATTATTGAACTCTGAAGGCTCCTTTCCCCTCTATGATGCCTTTAAAACACAGAGGAGGCCAAGTCCCTGCACAAAACATGCAGGAAGTTGCCCCTTGAACCCATCTGAGCCCCTTGGCCAACCAAGCAGGTCTCTGGACATGGAGGCAGGCAGACTGACAGAAGGCCCTGATCTGACAAGGCTGCAGGGAGGAGGGCCATCTGTGTGGTCCAAACGCCACACACTCATTCACCCTCATAACAAGCAGTGGGCAGGAAGAAGGTAGGAATGCCAACCTGCACACAGGGTGGAAAAGATCAAGATAGATGGAGTGGAGAAAGTGCAGTAATCCGCCCCTTAGCCAAAGCTTTGCTTTCTTCAGGTCAAGTTACCAGCCGTTAATCACAGCCTAAAAATAGTAAATGGAAAATTCCAGACATAAACAATGTATAAGTTTTAAATTGTGCACCATTCTAAGTAGCATAATGAAATCTCTTGCCATCTGACTCTGTCACCCCTCCAGGAGGGAAATTGTCCCTTTGTCCAGCGTATCCAAATTGTATACACTACCTGCCTGTTAGCCACTCAGCAACCTTCTCAGTTATGAGGTTGACTGCTGCCATATCACAATGCATGTGCTCAAGTAGCTCTCATTTTGCTTAATAATAGTTCCAAAGGACCAGAGTAGTGGTGCTGGCAACTCAAATATGCCAAAGAGAAGCCATCAGTGCTTCCTTTAAGAGAATAATTAAAAGTCTATTAAAGGTATGAATATATGGGAAAATTGTAGTACAGTAGTATGCATAGTTCCAGGTGTCCACTCGGGATCTTGGGACTGACCCCTGAGGACAGGGGCACAGCTATATTGCCAGAGCTGGCAATACAGCCCCATTGGAAGTCTGAGAGGTGGTGCAGGAGGCTCGTGGTGACATGGTGTCCTCCCATGCCATCCCAGGGTGGACATCTGCATCCACCCCTGCTCTGACTGTGTCTCTCAGCACAGTCTTGGTCCAACACAAAGGCTTGTGCATGAAGTCCCCCCCCCACACACACACTCTACATGCCCCAAAATGCACCCATACTAATCCCCGACTGTATTAGCTATTTTTTCTGTTTACCTGAGTAAACAACTTAAAAGAGAAATGATTTCTTTTGGCTCACAGTTTCAGAAGTTTCAGCCCATCATGGAGGGCAGGGCATGATGGAGCAGAGCAATTCATTCATGGAAGCCAGGAACCAGAGACAGAAGATGGACCAGGAGCCAGCTAGAACCCTCAAAGTCACTTTCCCCATAACCTCCTTCCTCTAGCTAGCCTCCCCTACAAAGTTTCCACCACCTCCCAAAATAGAGCCCCTAGCTGGGGACCAAAGTTTCAGCACATAGGCCGTGGAGGACGTTTCATGTTCAAACTTTAACACCAGACCACATCTGCAGCTCGACTTCTTGGAGCATGTATTTGACGGCATCATAGAGTCAGGTCTCTCCTTCCCTTTTTATCTCCAATTTACCCTTCCTACAAAACACAGAGGCAGGGATTTAGCTCAGTTGATAGAGTGCCACTCTGCAGTCTCTACGGTCCCAAGTTCGATTCCCAGCACCACAAAAATGGGAGAAGGATGCGGCAATCCACTCCAGAGGCAATCCTGAAACAATTAGCCATTGAAAACCCTATAAGGGTTGCTATGAGTCGGATGCAACTTGATGTCACCTAACAACAACAACAACAACAACATCACATTGTTTAGGCTGGGATTTAGCTCAGTTGGTAGAGTGATGTTCTGCAGTCTCTGGGGTCCTGGGTTCGATTCTCAGAACTGCAAAAATGGGAGAAGGACATGGCAATCCACTCCCAAGGCAATCCCAAAACAATCAACCATTGAAAACCCTGTAAGGGTTGCTGTGAGTCAGATACAACTCGATGGCACCTAACAACAACAACAACAAAACCCAAGGTATGGGTTCCTCTAACCATGTCTGAACTTTTCTAGTTCTTTCCATGCCCACAGCTGTCTGAGTGGTTCAGAGCTTCACCCACTCATGCCTAGAAGGCAGCCCGGGCGGTAGAGATGACTTCAACCATTGCTCATCCTTTATTCTCTTGCACTCTTCACCTGAATGCTGAAGTCTTTGAAGCCAGTAAGTCATATGAACTACACAGTGGTGCAGATCCATGCTTTGCTGGGTTGTGCAGGATAATGCAGCATTTGCAAAACTCCTTCTTAGGGCAATGGTAGCCCTCTTCCTCCTCAGCAGAACAGCCCCTGGTTAAACCAGTTCCCCCCGCCAGCCGGCCACAGGGGACACTACTTCTGTGGGCCCAGGTTCTTCCCCAGTAACAAAGCCCATGGTTTCTTCCTACCCAGCACTGACGATCTCACAGGGACCCACTGCTAGTAGAATACACACAGGTAAGGACCCACTACCCACTGTGTGCAGGCTTCATACACCCCAAAACCCAAACCTGGCTTCTCTCAAATCAGTGCTCCTCACCACCCAAACCACCTACAATGGACCCCTTATCCAAGGTGCAGCCCTGCATAAGGAGACTCTCCTCCCAGTTATACTGCTCCCTCCCTAGATACAGCAATTACAATGACTGCCAGTGTCCCCACTTTATAGGTGGGAACACAAAGACACAGGGCAATTTTCCCAAGGTCTTGAGACAAGAAGGTGGCAGAACCAGGATCTGGCCCTCAGGTGGCCTTGGTCTGAGCCAGTAGGCTGTCTGCATAGGCCAGGCTGCTCCCAGAGGTCAGCATTTAATTCTCCTTCCTAGCTTTCAGGAGAAGCTCCCTGAAGGAGGAAGTAACCTAGATTTCTCAGGTGAGCCCTGCAGTACAAGGCAGCAATCCCAGCAGATAGAAAGAGGTAATATTTCTTTCCTTTTTTTATTGGAAATTTTTAATGTACACCTTAATGTGATTCATTCTGACATTCTTTTCATTGTGACATTTCCCTGTATGCATTTTGTTGTACATTATTCATATAGGTTCCCCCTTACCCACTTGTGCGCTTCCTCCCCCTGTCTCACCCCCCCATCAAAGACTTCTCTACCATTTACTTGTCTTTTTACGGTAATATTTTTCTATATATCCTTGGGTTCCAGTTCTAAGATAGAAACTTTTTCTGTAGTGAACTTTCTTTTTACTTTCTCAGAACTATTACATGCATTTTCTAGACCATCTATAATAATACCATTCTTAGCTTTTTTTTTCTTTTATTATGATCCCACCTTTGTATAGGATTTTTTCCTTCTTATAATTTTGATTCAGCTCCCACATATGAGCGAGAACATGTGGTGTTTCTTTTTCTGAGCTTGTGTTCGTTCACTTAAAATAATTTTCTCTAATTCCATCCATTTTGCTGCTAATGGCATTGTTTCTTTTTTTTTTTTTTTGATTGCTGAGTAGTATTCCATTGTGTATATGTACCATAGTTTTTTTATCCATTCTTCTATTGAAGGGCACTTTGGTTGATTCCATATCCTTACTATTGTGAAAAGTGCTGCATTGAACATGGAGATGCAGATGTCTCTGTGGTATGCTGACACATCTCCCTTTGGGTAAATTCCCAATAGTGTTATAGCTGGGTCAGACAGTAGATCTATTTTTAGTTTTTTAGGATACCTCCATAGATTTCCACAGTGGTTGGAGCAATTTACAGCTCCACCAACAACATAAGAGTGTTCCCTTTTCTCCACAGCCTTGCCAGCATTTGTTGTTATTTGTTTTATTGATCTTGGCCATTCTTACTGGTATAAGGAAAGAGGTAATATTTCTTAGGTCTCACCAGATGCTAGATATGGGCATATATGATTATCAAGTCATTCACAGAGAGTGAAGCGAGGCCTTTTATATCCTTATCCATACAGTGGCCATTTGAACATCAGATGTCACAATGAAGTAAGCTAGCAGTGGGTGAGGGCTTCCCAAAATAAAGCTTGGGTTTTCTGGAGGGAGGTGCCAGGTCCTTTGTGTGTGACATGCTTCCTCTAAGTAGGACCAGGCCCTCATTTCATATGCCACTTGTGGTGAAGTTGGTATTCTCCCAATTTTTGCAAAACAAGCTTTTGAGAGTGTGTTTTAAAGCATAGTGAAGTCAGGGGGTGGGTATTATTGAGGGTACACGTGTCTTATATAATGCTTTCTCACTGATGGGCTGCTAGGACAATCCAACACTCCAGCTAGTGGCTTGTATAGAGATTCTGCAAGAGAGCAGAATCATTCAGAGCAGAGAGGCAGTGCTTACCTGGGGAAGAGCAGGGTGCAAGGCCTGCCTGCAGTAAGCCCTGTCTGCACCATCTCCATCTATAATGCAACACAGTAAACTTGACATTGATAATGACAGCCTGGAACAGAAGGAAATTGATGAATTATGTCCAGGAAACTTTGTATAAAAAGGCAGGAAATTGAATAGTATATTTCAAAAAGACTGTCACTGAAGAAGTGTTCAAATTTAAATGATACCATGGAAAAGGTTAAAATCTCCCCCAACCAACAAAATCATTTACCTAGAAGAATTCATCCATCATCATTCTGAATAACTGGCATTTATACAGCAACACCTCCCTCATCTCCACAATGAAGAAAAGTTCTGGAAATATTTAACTGTGCTATTTCTTTGCACCTCAAAACCAGCTCATCAGTGTTCAGATTTTTCAAAGTGATCTGAGTTTAGGCTCCCACATAGGCTAGCACCAATGTGTAATACCTGTTCACCATGGGCTTGGCCCAAGCTACACATTTTGTGAGAATTATATCAGTGGGGTGGGTATTGGTATTGCGCCTATGTAATTAATGAAACCGAGGTTTGTAGGAGTTAATCAGATAACCTAAGCCTAAACAAGAGCAATGTTAGGACCCAACGCTACAGCCCTCAAGCCCCTAGAACCCAAGCATTCAACTGCTACATGAAGCAAAAGAAAGGAGGCCAAAGCAGAGAGGTGAGATAACCCACATACACGCTGGTACTCATGAGAAGGACAAGGTGGCTGCCATTCTGCTGCTGGAGTTTCTAGAGAAGCATGGAGAGGCCTGTGTGGAGCATGGGGCTGGGAACATGGCAACAAAACCCTAGTTCTGGTATCAGGCATATAAATGAATTTATACCCAACACAGAAGTTACAGTACAGGTATAGATAAGGTTTATTAAAAGATAGTACACTTTAGCCAGGTGCAATGGCACATGCCTGTAATCCCAGCAGCTCATGAGGCAGAGGCAGGAGGATCACAAGTTCAAGACCAGTGGCAGTCTGCGTAACTTAGTGAGACCCTATCTCAAAAAGTAAAAAAAAAAAAAAAAAAAAAAAGGGCTGGGGGTGCAGCTCAGTGGTCCAAGCACTTGCAAACCATGCAAGTGCAAGGCCCTGGGTTCTACCCCTAGTACCGCAAAAAAAAAAAAAAAAAAGTACACTTTTTAGAAATAATTACAGAAAAGACTGAAGCACCTGCAGAAGATTATGTAAGCCTGGAAAGGAACTTGAAATAAACTGAATTTCCTGGGTGAAGGATGCTTCTATTTCCCAGGGAAAGGGAAAGTCAGAGAGAACAGAGTTAAGCAGGCTTCTAGAGCAAAAGTACCTTAGACAGAGAAGACGGCAGGCTGAGAGAAGGGAGAGGCATGCATTTGGTTGCTAGAGAAAGAAGAAAAGAACAAAGGGGAAGAAGTGGAGAGGAAGGAAGGAAAGAAGGAAAGGAAAAGAGGTGAGCGCATGTTCCCTCTAGTTTTACTCAAACTAAGGTATGTCCCTTGTGACATCAGCCCTGGGTGCCCAAAAGTCTTTGTTGTGTAAATGGATCAGTGGCTTAGATTAGCATGTGGGATCCATTAGAAAATGTCCTTCCAGACTTCCCCTTTAAGATGGCAGGTTAAAGGCAGCCTCCTCCATGTGACCTGGTACAACAAAAGAGTTATAATAGGAAAGAATGGACAATTCTCCAAAGAAAGAAAGTCTAGGGAAGCACAGAAACCACAGAGGAGATTGTGAGATGGCCCCAGGTTGCAGAACAGAGCTGAGCAGCGAGAAGGACTGATCAGGACACATCTCCAGCGATGGCTTCCTGTGGGGAAGGGGAAACAGACCCCTCATACAAAGAGGTGAGCCAAGCAGCCCTGGCCATCAGACTGGCAATCCCACAGGATAAGCCCATAGCTCTTGAAGCCCTTGAGCTCTTTCAGGGATTGGTGAGACAGTGGCTCTTCCTGACGAGGACGTTCAACGTTGGAGAACTGACTCTCTTTCCCAGGCTCCATGTCTCAAAGGGCTGTAACCCAGCCCATCTTGAGAGGGAACCTATACACAGGGGGCCTGAAAATAAGAATTATCTGTGGAGGAGAGTCTGCGGGTGACCTGCCACAGCCCCAGCATGCCACACAGCTGCAGCAGGCAGCTGCAATGAGGTGGGGGATGGGATGCTGATGCACGGAGAGCCAATAAGAGGCTTGGGAAAGTTGCTCAGAAGCAAGGCCTATCTACCTAGAGAGAGGAGATGATTCCATCTCACCAGGGGAACTACAGAGACTGTCAACTCTGAGCCATGGTCAGACAAAAAGACTCCATCCTTAACTGACCACCACCTCCACCTAACAGACTCCAATATAAGACGCCACAGAAAGAAGCACTTCCAGCACCTTTTATCCTTCTTTTTTTTTTTCTCTTTCCTTTTTCTTTCTTCCTGATGTGCTGGGGATTGAACCCAGAGCTTTAAATGGGGGTATATGCTAGGCTACTGTATAGTACTCCCAGCCCTTTTTCTTATTGTTGCTTAGAGATGCGATCACATTGAACTGTGCAAGCTGCCTCTGGCCTGGGGCTCAGGATCCTCCTGCCTTAGCTCACAGAGAGGCGGAGGTTGCAGAGGACCAAGTTGCTGCCCAGCTTTTCTTTCTTTCTTTCTTCCTTCCTTTTTTTCTTTCTTTCTCTCTCTCTTTCTTCCTTTCTTTCTTTTTTCTTTGTCTCTTTCTTTTTTGATATTTGTCTCTCTTTTCATTGTTAATTTTCATTTTCTCATTTCCTTTTCCTCTGATGTAGTTTTTTCATTATTAGTTCTCTTTATTTTTTATCTATATATCTCTCACTTTCTATTTACTAGACTTTCAATCTTTTCCTCCATGTGTCTTGTCAGCTTGTTGTGCTGTAGGGACTGTGTGTTGCTGTGATACTGAACGTTATGCCACAGGTATCTCAGGTATCAACAAGGCCACCCATGGTGGGCAGGTTTCAGCTGAGTTTCCAGACTAACATAGACTAGGGAGAAGGACCCAGCAGCCCACCCCCAAAACAATTAGCCATTGAAAATCCTATGACTAGCGGAGAAGTACTGCCAATATAGTGCCGGAAAATGAGCTCCCCAGGCTGGAAGTCATTCAAGAAACCACTGGCGGAGAGTTGCCTCCTCAAAGTAGACTTTACCTTAATGAGGGAATGGAGTAAATTTCCAGAGACCTCCTTTTGCTGATGTGGCATGACTCAAAACGACAAGAAATACAGTGGCTTCAACAAAGGGCTCAAACATAAAAGGATCACGTGTATCACAGTGTTGGATAGTGTTATGTTCTGCTATACTTAAGGTTGCTATGAATCAGCTCCAACTCAAGGACACCTAACAACAACAACAACAGAATCCACCTGAAAACCCTTACAGCTGATAAACACTTTCAGCAAAGTAGCCTATTGCAAAATCAGCATACATAAATCAGTAGCTTTTCTGCACACCAGTAATGACAAAGTGGAGCACAAAACCAGGAAAACAATCTCATTCACAATAGCTTCAAAACAAAATACCTGGGAATAAACCTAACCAAGGAGGTAAAAGATCTCTACAATTAAAACTTTAAAATACTAAAAAGAAAAATAAATTGAAGAAGACACCAAAGGTGGGTTGGAAGAATTAATGGGTTAAAAGAATTAATATTAAGAAAATGGCTATATTACCAAGAGCAATCTACAGATTTAATGCAATCCCCCAACAAAATCCCAGGGATTTAACTCACAGAAAAACAGAAAAATATCCTTAAATTCAATATGGAAACACAAAGGACTCTGAATCCCTAAAGTGATCCTGAGCAGAAAGAACAATGTCTGATTTCAAATTATAATTCAAAACTATAGTAACAAAAACTGCATGGTGCTGACACAAAAACAAACATCTAAACCAATGGAACAGAATAGAAGATCCAGAAATAAACCTATGCAGCTACAGCCACTTGATATTTGACAAAGGTGCCAAACATAAGTTGGAGAAAAGACCGCCACTTCAATAAATGGTGCTGGGAGAACTGGATATCCTCCCACAGAAATCTGGAACCAGATCCCTTTCCCTCACCTTGTACAAAAATCAGTTCAAAATGGATCAAAGGCCTTAATGTAAAACCTGAAACTCTGAAACTGCTAGAGGAAAACATAGGGAAAATGCTTCAAAGCATAGGCATAGGCAAGGACTTTATGAATAGGACCCCAATAACTCAGGAAACGATAGCAAGAATTGACAAATGGAATTGCAATAAATTAAAAAGCTTTTGCAAAGCAAAGGACACAATCATCTGAGTGAGGAGACAACCTACAGAAATGGGAGAAAAATTTTGCCAGCTATACATCAGACAGGACACTAATGTTTAGATTATATAAAGAACTCACAAAACTGAACACCAAAAAAGCCAAGTATCTGATCAAAAAATGGACAAAAGAACTGAACAGAGACTTCTCAAAAGAAGATATACAAATGGCCAAAATTCATATGAAAAAATGTTCAACATCCTTAGTCATCAGGGAAATGCAAATCAAAACTACACTGAGATTCCATCTCACGCCAGTCAGAATGGCTAGCATCAACAAAACAAACAACAAATGCTGGCTAGGTTGCAGGGGAGAAAAGAATCCTATTAAACTGCTGGTGGGAATGCAGGTTGGTACAGCCACTATCAAAATCAGTACGGAAGTTGCTCAAAACACTAAAACAAGAACTACCATATGACCTGGTTGTTCCACTCCTGGGTACATATCTGAAGGAATATAAGTCAATATATCGCAGAGACATTTGATCATCTATATTCTTTGCGGCATTATTCACAACAGCCAAGATATGGAATCAACAGAGGAGTGCATAAGGAAATTGTGGTATATATACACAATGGAGTTTTACTCAGCCATAAGGAAAGTCAAAATCATGGCATTTGCTGGAAAATGGCTGTAACTAGAGATCATCATTTCAAAGGAAATAAGCCAGACCCAGAAAGATAAACATCACATATTTTCTTTCATTTGTGGATTAGAGCATTTTTTATCAGCATATATTCAGTATTAAAACATATAGGTCATGAAACTAGAAGGGGCCTATGTAGGGAAAGATAACAGACTAAAGAAAAGGACAAGGGGGCAAGAAGAAAGGGTAATGAGAGAAAGGAAAGAAAGTATCACATATTTTGCCCTTAAGGCAAAATCGGGGTATATATAAAGAGGTAGATATACACACAAACAAGACATTCAAGCAGAAGGGGGACCATTGGTGGGGAAGGAGAAAATAGGGGAAGGGGGTCATGAAAGGGTAATCGGGGAAGTGAAAATTGGGTGATGTACAATGAAATGCATGTATGGAAATGTCATAATGACACCCATTAATTTGTACACTAAAAAATTAGTAATAAAATCAGATTGCCATGGGAAAAACAAAAGGGAAAGAAAGTGTCCTTCCAGTGTCCTCAGAGACACACATGGCTTCATCATGGCCAAATGGCAGTAGTCAACTTTAGTTCCCTTTTCCTCCACATTGCCTGCTAATGCCTAAACTAACCTGCCTATCAATGCTACATCCCAAGCAACATTTTTCTCAGCTGACATTTAGACATTTGCTTAAGGCAATGTTCACAGCCACCATTGTAGCCCGAGTCTGATCCCAGCAACAGCTTTGGGTGCCCCTCAGCAAAGGTCAGCATTTTGCAGAGTTGGGGACTCCTCTCATTTTGTCCTAAAATCAGAACATAGAGAGCAAGGGGAGGGAAAAAGCCATAATCTTGTTTATTTCACCACAGGTCTCCTGTTCAGTTGGGGACAAAAGCCATGAATGCTCCACCAGGAAATGTTTAGGCAGTATTTCCATGGGAGGCCCATCTGGCAGACAGTCTCACACCAGGGCTAAAGGCTGAAGTTCACTTTTAACCAAGAGCTTTGGTATGTAGGTTGAGTGTCTCTCTGGGGTCTCTTAAAAGTGGCTTGACAACCCATGGTGGGCTCCTGCAAACTCTGAGCAGTACCTATCCCAGACATGGAGGCCATCCCATGGGCAGGGGTTACCCAAGAGGGCAGAGCACACAGAAGTCATGGAATCTTTGCACACCCTGCCATCTGGAACTGCCCTGTGGACATGCAGTTGTCAGCCATAGAGACTGGCACGTAGAGGAATTTAAGCTTGGGCTCTCAGCTACTTCAAGTTTTTGTTTGTTGCTGGAAAAGAGGATGAAAATGAAAGGGAAATGGAAGAGGAGCATTGAATGTCTTCTGTACTATTCTCCTCACCATGGGAAAATCATTATTTCCCTGCTAAGTGAATGAAGATCCTGCCGGAAAGTCCCTGGGAGGCATCAAGGGAGCTCTCAGGACCCTTGGACCCCAGACCTGGCTGTGGGTCTTTCGGACCCCTCAACCTCTCTACCTGTCCCGGGCCACCTGCCTCCTCACCCTTCATTTCTAGCCTCTGATCCAAGTAGAGACAAGTTGAGCTGCTGGCATTTGAGTCTCAAGATGCTGGAGTCCAACAGAGGAGAAAGGAAGGGCAAGGCTGCAGGACACTGAGTTCTTGTCCCTGGGCAGGGCAGGTGGCAGCAACAGCAGGGAGATAAAGTCATGTCTGAGGCTCCACACCAGGGCGACTAGCATTGAGTTGCTCACAAAGCAGCCAGGGTGGCTTCAAATCACCATGTGGCTTTGACAGGCAAGACAGAAATGAGACAAGCACACAGGCCTCCAAAACTTCTGGAGCCACTCTGTTCCCTGCCCCAGTCAACCTGGAGGGAGGCCTTGCTTCTTCTGGGGTCAGTAGTATTTCATGGCTGGGGCTGCGCTGGGATGTGGACAGTTTCAGGCATATCTTCCTGGGCCAGACCTTTGTAAGGCCAGACAACTCACAGCAACTGAACCTCAGAGCTGCTCCATTCTAGGGCTTCAGAGATGCACCAGCCTCCAAAGAAATGGCTGAGGGCTATCTTAGCACACAGGATGTCATCACTCCTCACAAAAGATGTCTATTATTTATTCCACAATCTAACAGTAAACTGTCTACCAGCAAAAGAGTTTTAAGCTGGCACAGCAAATTTTCAACAAACCTATTAATAGAAGAGGAAACAAGCTTGTTCTTTGATATCCCAGAAAGAAAACCAGGAACACTGAGTAGAAGGTTCTGATGTTTATAATTTTTAGCTGTATAAAAAGAGAATGTTACATCTTGGCAGACTGAGCACTTCTCTTCTCCAGAAATGCTTAACCAGAAGCTGACTTGCACTGTTAAGAAGATCAGTGCATGAATCCACTGGGCTCCCTCGCCCTCCGTGGGGAATGCCTCTCACCCTTGCCCTTCCCCCATAAGGAGCAGGGAGACGCAGACACAGTGACAGTTCCAGCCTCCAGAGACTGAGCAGAGGACAAGCTGGTGGGGGAATTCTAAATTCTACGGCTGGGCAGTTGGCAGTGTCTTGCTATCTGATGTTCTTCCCAATGAAAACTTCAAGTCCCTGACTCCACGTTTCCTTCTGTCCTCTGTTAGCCTGAGAGTCAGTTGGAGCTTTGCTGGTCAAAGCGACCCGGAGTGTCCAAGACTGTCACTAGACATCAACTAGAGTCACGCCTCCAAAAATCTACATCAGATTTTTCTTTTTTCTTTTCTTCCCCCCCTTTTTTTTTTCCTTTTGCAGTAACTAGAGATTGAACCCAGGACCTTGCACATGCTAGACAGTGCTCTGCCATTGAGCAGCATGCCATTCCCTTCTCTATTTTTTATTTTGAGACAGGGTCTTTCCAAGTTGCACAGGCTGCCTCTAGCCTCAAATCTGCCATCCTCCTGCCTCTGTTTCCCTAGTGCTGGGATCACAGGTGAATTCCATGGCACCTGGCACCGTATCAGATTGATTTGGATCCTAGCTCTGTGCTCTGTGCATAGTCAATGCCATCATTAAGATTTCAGAGACTCCACAAAGGTTGGTGGCTTATACTCTTATGTCCTCTGACTCCAGTGAGTATGAGCTACTTAGTGTTCAGCTCACTGTAGGACTCAGTCCTTGTTCATAATTATTGTCCACCATGAGGAAAAAAAAGATATGCACAGGTTAAAAGAGGAAGTCATGTCACATGAGGACCACCACCCTAAAGCTGCACCCTGGATGGCCACATCGACCCCAGCTGGGAGTCCACTGTGTGCACAAGTGCTCTGCTCCATCCTACACACCCCACCTGGCCATCTCTGGCAGTCCTGCCTTTCCCAAGGCAAAGCAGTTCCATGACCTCTGGTTACTTTCCCTCAATAACTATTCCCAGACTTAACATTTATCTTGTTCGACTCTGGGCAGGCCCTGCTCTCCATCCCCATGTGGGGCTGGCCTTCTAGGGGAGATAGGCAGCAAGCAAGTAGATGACTAGTCAGGTGGCCAGGAGGCAGAGGGAGCCAAACAGAACAGGGGTGCCACAGGCACCTTCACCTCACTGTAACAAAATACCTGAGTTAGGCCACTTACAAGGAAGGAGAGGTTGATTTGGGTTCACAACTCTGGATGCTCACAGCCGAGATCAGGCAGCCCCCACTGTGTTGGGCCTCTGGTAGGGCATTGCACCCCTGCAGGAGTGTACATCAGAGCCAGCTGTCATTTACAGGCCAAAGAGCAGAGACAACCTGAGAGAGACCGAGATCCTGTGAGCCCTTCAAGGTGCACACCCAATGGCCTGAGGACCTCCTGAATGTCCACAGCACCTCCCAATATCACCACGATGGGACCGAATCTCTGACACTTGGATTCAGAGGGCCACTTCTCACATTCACTTCCCATGCATCTGTCAGCTTGTATGCTGTGGGGACTTACATGTTGCTATGATGCTGAAAGCTGTGCCACCAGTATCTCAGATACCAGCAGGACCACCCATGGTGAACAGTTTTCAGTGGAGCTTCCAAACTAAGACTAGGGAGAAGGACCTGCTAACCCACTTCCGAAATAATTAGCCATTAAAAACCCTATGAATAGCAAAGAAGCACTGTCAAACATAGTGCTAGAGAAATGAGCCCCCCAGGCTGGAAGCCACTCAATAAACTAGTAGGGAAGAGGTGCCTCCTTAATGCAGAGTCGACTTTAATGACTGGAATGGAGTAAAGCCCCTGGGACCTCCTTTTGCTGATGTGGCATGACTCAAAATGAGAAGAAATATAGTGTCTGCAACAATAGGCTCAAACATAAAAAGATTGTGTGCATGGCACAATGTTGGGTAGTGTTTGTTTCAGATGTATATAAGGTTGCCATGAGTAGAATCCCCCAACACGTCTGTCAGTATATCCCACCTGAGTTCAGAGACCACCTCAAAAATAGGTTTAATGCAAATGATAGGAGACCAGAAGAGTTGTGGCATAACATAAAAGATATCATTCAAGAAGGAAGCAAAAAGTTCTTAAAAAGACAAGAAAAAAAGAAAAGACCAAATCACATGTCAAAAGAGACAGTACAACTTGCCCTTGAACGTTGAGCAGATAAAGTAAAAAGAAGACATGATGAAGTTAAGGAACTAAATGGAAGATTTCAGAAGGCAGCTCGAGAAGACAAAAACAAATATTATAATGACATGCGCAAGGAGCTGGAGGCAGAAAACCAAAAGGGAAGAACATGCTCTGTGTTTCTCAAATTTAAGGAAGTGAAGAAAAAATTCAAGCTTCGAGTGGCAGTAGTGAAAGATTCTATAAGGAAAATATTAAATGATGCAGGAAACATCAAAAGAAGATGGGAAGAATACACAGAGTCATTATACAAGAAAGAATTGGTAGATGACCAACCATTCCAAGAGGCTGCATATGAAGAGGAACCAATGGTGTTGAAGGACGAAGTGGAAGCTGCCTTGAAAGAACTGGAGAAACACAAGGCTCCAGGAATTGATGGGATACCAATAGAGATGTTTCAACAAACAGGTGCAGCACTGGAGGTGTTAACATGTTTATGCCAACAGATTTGGAAAACAGCTACTTGGCCAACTGACTGGAAGAGATCCGTACTTGTGCCTATTCCCAAAAAAGGGGATCCAACTGAATGTGTAAACTATCGGACAATATCATTAATATCGCACACCAGAAAAATTCTACTAAAGATCATTCAGAAGTAACTGCAGCAGTATATAGACAGGGAATTACCGGAAAATCAAGTGGGATTCAGAAGAGGGCGGGGAACCAGGGACATCATTGCTGATGTCAGGTGGATATTGGCTGAAAGCAGAGAATATCAAAAAGATGTCTATCTATGTTTTATTGACTATGCAAAGGCATTTGATTGTGTGGATCATAACAAATGATGGATAACACTTCAGAAAATGGGAATAACAGAACACCTAATTGTGCTCATGAGAAATCTGTACATGAACCAGGAGGCAGTTGTTCAAATAGAACAAGGAAACACTGAGTGGTTTAAAGTTGAGAAAGGTGTGCGTCAGGGCTGTATACTTTCACCCTATCTCTTCAATTTATACACTGAGCAAATAATCTGAGAAACTGGACTTTATGAGGAAGAACGTGACATCAAGATTGGAGGAAGACTCATTAACAACCTGCGTTATGCAGATGACACAACTCTGCTTGCTGAAAGTGAAGAGGATTTAAAACATTTACTGATGAAGATCAAAGGTCATAGCCTTCAAAATGGGTTATGACTAAACATCAACAAAACAAAAATCCTTACGTCTGGGTCAGCACGCAACTTCACAATAAATGGAAAAAAGATTGAGGTTGTCCAAGATTCTGCTTTGCTTGGCTCTATAATCAACACCCGTGGAAGCAGCAGTCAAGAAATCAAAAGATGCATTGCTCTAGGAAAAGCTGTGGCAAAAGATCTCTTTAGAGTATTGAAAAGCAAAGATGTCACATTGAAGACAAAGGTGCGTCTGACTCATGCCATGGTATTTTCAGTCGCATCATATGGTTGTGAAAGCTGGACATTGAGCAAGGGAGACAGAAAAAGAATTGATGCTTTTGAATTGTGGTGCTGGAGACGTCTATTGAATATACCATGGACTGCCAAAAGAACCAACAAATCTGTCCTAGAAGAAGTGCAACCAGCGTGCTCCTTGGAAGCAAGAATGGCCAGACTGTGTCTTACATATTTCGGACATGTAGTCAGGAGAGATCAATCCCTGGAGAAGGACATCATGTTTGGGAGAGTGGCAAGTCAACGCAAAAGAGGAAAACCCTCCACCAGATGGATTGATACAGTGTCTGCAACAATGGACTTAAACATAAATAAGATCGTTCGCCTGGCACAGAATCGGCAAGTGGTTCGATCTGCTGTACATAGGGTTGCTATGAGTCGGAGGACGGCACCTAACAACAACAACAACAAGTAGGATCTGTTGTGAGGGCACCAACCACCACACCACCACTCACATTCACACTGCAGCAAGAGGTACAAGGATGGCCAGGGCTAGGAGTAACTGTTTTAACTATGGTGGTCCAGGAGGCTCCTCAGACAAGGAGACTTTAGACCTGGAGAGTGTAGTTATCTGGAGGAAGAACATTGCAGAGGGGAATAGCATGCACAGAACAGTGAGGCAGGACCAGAATCCTGGGCCAGGCCAGCGTGGATGCACAGGGAGGGAACAAGGGTGCTACAGGAGGCCAGGTCAAAGGAGGAGGGGCCAGGCCAGACTGCAGAACAGACAGGCCCTGCACAGTGCAGCCAAGCAAGATGCAACTCAGGGGCCTCCGTGGTCCTCAGGGTGTAACCTGGGACTGAGGGCAGGCCGGGAGAGGGGGGCTGAGAGCAGAAGCTGCCTTCTGGATGTCTCAGGGGTAAAGGAAACTGACAGGGATGAATGCAGCACTGAGTTGTCCCCGTGTGCCCTTGGTACTGGGCACCAAAAACCCTATCGCCCTCCCCACCCCCCAAGTCAGAGGACTGCTCTCTGCACCGAGGGTCCCCTAGGGGTGGAGGTGTCACTCTGCGCAGCAACTCTAGGGCTGGACCACGTGTGTGGCTCTGCTCTTTTCTCATCCTCCCTGATCCCTTGGCAGGAAGACACCAGACAACGAAAGGGCCTTTCCTGGCATTCTGAGCACCAGCAAGCTGCTGGCAATGAACCTAGCTTTGGGGACAGACCTAGGAACAGGCTCCCACCGGGCCACCCAGGCCAGCAGGCAGTGCACCGGTGGGCGCAGCCAGGGAAAGAACCGCTTCCCAGCCTCACCTTCAGAATGCAAACAGGCTGGAATCCATTTCCGGTCCAGGGCCGAGCCAGAGCTGGTGTGATGTTGGAACCAAACAATCCTGCAGTTCCAGGAGAAGAGCTGGGAGGCTGCAGCCTGGTGCTGCAGGAATAACACCAATGGGCACCCGACTCCCCCACTTACCGCACCCCATGTGGTGACACCAAGAGACACCTCTATGGGATGGCAACCTGAACCCCGATGTGCTGCTGGAACAAGATGGAAATCAGGCAGCAGGAATGAGAGTCCTTGAAAAACTGTCATTACTCTCAAGCGGCAAGAAGCCAAAAAGAAAAAGAAAAAAAGAAAGAAAAAAAAGAAGAAAAAGAAGAAGAAGAAGAAGAAGAAGAAGAAGAAGAAGAAGAAGAAGAAGAAGGAGACCTCCTCAGTTCCCATTGTGTGCCTCTTTCCCTAGCCTGTGCTTTGCAGGAGCAAAGATATTCTGTAAAACCAACTCGGCGTAGTAAAAAGATCACGCTCTGAAGAGATCTTATTTTGAGTGTGCACTCTCTTTGTTCCCAAATCATTTTGAGGTCAGGCTCTCGGTGAAGTGGGCACAACCCACATACACTGACTGCTCCCTAGTGAGGACCTGCAGGTGTAAGCTGGCCTTCCCCATTGCTAACAGAAGAAGAAAACAAATGATTGAAGCCAAGGAACCTGCACATAGCCTGGGAACCCAGGAGGAAAGCTGTCCTGCAGGAGTCCCATCCAAACTGCTCCTGGACCCTGATCTCTATTGGGCGTCTTTGTCATGAACAGTACCCACTTCTCTGTCTCCCACAAGAAAGTCCTCTTTGCCAACATGGAGTTGCAGAATTCTGCTGGGAGTGTGCCCAGTGGACACTGAACAGAAACTGCTGGACTTTTCCCTTCAGTCCTACAGACTTGTCATGCTTTCTGCGAGGACTGGAGGGCCCCAAGGCAGTGGAGGGCATTCTTGGGATGCCAAGACTTGGGAAACCCATGTGGTCTCCTGCCTCCTTCCTCCGCTTCTCAGTTTCACCTGCATCTCACACAAAACCAGAAATGTTGCAAGCAGACACAGAGCCTGAGACTGAAGCAATACTTCCCCCTCCCCCTTTCCCTACTTGGAGCAGATTTGGGAGGAATCTTAAGTATCATTGTAGAATTCACAAAATCCCAAACCCACTGAGACAGTAGATGAGGGAAACTGCTCCACATCCTACGGAGAGGAAATGAGCGGGAGTGGGGGTGGAGCTATGTGCGTGGTATGAAACCTGTTTTGATTTCTGATGCTGAACATCTGCCACATTTTGGGGGAGCCAGCTCCAGCTTGGGCAGACAGGGCGGAGCACTCGTGTGCACACTGGAGCTGTGGCCCTGGGCAGCTGTGGGAACGCAGACAGGAAGCAGGGGACCCTGGAAGAGAGTAGGAGTGTATCCTGTGGGGATAGATGAAAAATAACGGCTAGGCTGTGGGAACCTCTTCCGCACAAACACGTGAGCTCAGGAATTTCCTGAACCAAAGATCTGACTCCAGTTATTTGTTGTATCTGTTTATTTGTTTTCCAGGAGCTTTTTGCATAATTTGGACAAAGGGAAAGGAGATACAAAGCCAAAACATGTATGAGGTTCCTTTTGAAACATTTGCGTGTGGTGATGGGCCAAGAGGCCTGAGTCTGTCACTCATTAGAATGTTTCCAGCAGGTGGGCAGGACAGGAGGCCCTTAAGAGGAAGCCAGGTGTGTCTGACAGAACTCTCTCCCTGGGCAGACAGACAGATGGCAGAGGAGCCATCATCAAACATATTAGGCAGCCACTCCCTTCTACCCAGCCAGCGAAGAGGAGTTCTTTCCGAGTCACACAACCAGGAAGCCATTTGTCATTACCACAGGCCTCCACACAGTCTGCATTCCTCTGCATGTCCAGGAAAGCTCGACATTTAGACCAGGACTATCACTCATCCATCTGGCAGTGCATGTTTGAATTGTAAGTGATGGAGGACATAATGGGTAAAATTATGTTTCCAGTGGTGTTTGGGAGCACTTTCCCTTTTCCTTGACTCTTTTAAGATAATTATTGAATGGATTTTTCGGAGCTCCTCTTTTAGCATCTGCCGTGTCAGGTCTGGAGAATGGGCCACAGCCACCAGGCAGATCTGGGCCTGGTCCTCCCCTGCACCTGCTCCTTCCAGCGGTTCCAAGGGTTTAAACATCAGGCAGCACCGACTTCCTCCTGTGAGGGGAAAGCTGAGCTCAGAAGGCTAGTCCTCCACCCTCTCACTTTCTGATCAGCTCTCCTCTCCCGAACCCTCTTGGTGGAGGGTCTGCCTTCCTACATGCACTCCCTGAGCAGACATCAAAAATCGAGTGTGCCTTCTTAGGATGGGAGGCGCTCCTCAGCTTTTCCTCTAGGAGATCCTCTACCCTGATTATGTCCCAAGGTCCAAGGTTCAAGATCAGCCTCCTGAAAGGCCACAGCTGCATTTCTGGTCCACGGCTGCACTGTCTCACCAACGTGAGCTGCATTTCTCTTCCATCTAGGCATTGCATATATGTTTATTTTTCCTTAAAGAAATCACCCCTTTATTGTGATCCTCTCTTGAACTCTTCCCTTTACTTCCTTCCTCCTTATGAGCCTTGTTCCCTGGGAGGACATGGCAGGGCTCTGGCTGGGAGCGAGGGGTGGGAAGGAGGAGCAGGACTTCACCCCACTGGCTGAGCAGACGTCCCACAGTGTCTCTGGGAGCACCGCGCTCCTGCGTGTTTACAAATTCTCCTTCCGCTGTGGATCATCCTGGACACAGTCCACCCGGCAGGTCTCCCTCCAGCTGGGGTTTCACCCAGGGAAGGTGAACGCCCACCTGCACCGCAGGGAAGGAAGCAGGGACGGCTCCCAGGAATCCCACGAAGTGTTAAAAAGACGCCAGGACTCGGTGCGGAGCGTCCCTCGGCGGTCTTCTGATTTCCCAACGCTGAAGGAAGTGCCCTGAAGGTATTAATAGACTGCAGATGGTGGAGAAGGCGACTCCGAATTCTGCTGAACAAATGACCCGGTTGGGAGGTCGTTTCCAGGCCCCGGGGACATTCCGCAGAGCGCCCAGCTGATTGTCTTATATTGAAACAACATGTCCGAGACACATTCCAGCCAGAAGAAAGCGGAACGGGGCCACTCTGACCAAATATAAATCATGAGGCAAAGGGCAACGGCGCTCCCCCGGCGCCGCCCTCGCCTCCCGGCTCCCCTCCGCCCTTGCCCCGGCCCCCAAGGCAAACAGCGCGTGGAGGAGGCCGAGGCGGAGGCCGAGGCGGAGGCTGCCAAGCCAAGCGTCGCCGGCGCCAGCCGGGCCCACGCACGGTGGCCCGCGGGCAGCCCACAGCCTTGCTTGCCGCGGCCCGGGTTTATGCTTCACTGCAATTTGTTTCTGATCTTCAGTCACGTCCTCCCTGCGCGGGCGTCCCCTAGAGAGCTTAGACTTTGACCTTATGACAATTGACATGGGGTGGGGGGGGCAGGAAAAAGATAAGAAACTCTCCCGGTGGAAGGTGGTGGCTGGCGGAGGGAACCTTGTACCAGAGTGAATGCGTTACTTGTGAAATTATTGCCCATCCAATAAAAAGAATGGAGTGTCTGTCAAGAGACAGGTTGCCAACCCAAGAAGAATGTCGTCTTTCAAAGGCTGCCAGCCCTTGATCGTCGGGGCCGTGTTTGGGGCAGGGCACCAATTAGCCAGCAGACAGGAGACCTTCCTCAGCAGTCCTTGGATGGCGACCCACGGAGCCGCTGCCCAGGGCCTTTCATAGTTCGGTTTGGTTATGAAAATGTGGGCGAGCCCACCGTGTCCTCTGCTGGGGAGGCCCTGGCCAGGCCCAGCCCGCCACCCACCCCGCGGGGCCAACCCAGAAGCTGCGGTCCGCTTCCCGGGCCACCGGGGCTGCTACGGGTGACTGGAGGACACCGGGAGCAGAGAGGGGCATCTGTTCTCCTAGCTCAGCAAGGCGAGGCATGGTGAGGCAAGAGGACGCAGGCCACAGCGGGTGCCACCCTGCAGGGTGATGCCAAAGCCCCCTCAGGCCCCCAGCTCCCTGCTGGGCAAAGGCAATCTGCTCCTCTTCCCCCACCCAGCCACAAGGACTCAGGAGCAAATGCCCTCTGCAACTCTCAGTGACACTCGGTGGGAGCCAACTGGGAAACAACAAGAACCACCAAACCAAGGCCAGACTCTGGCCCTCCTGCAGGGGACAGGCCAAGGAAAGTGACCCCAGATGGGACAAGTGCTTAATTCAAACCTCCAGATCTGAAAAGGAGGGCAGGGGCTAGTGGCTGTGTGCCCTAGTGGAGGATGGGCAGGATGGATGTACATGTGGCTTGCTGCCAGGACAGGCTTGTCCATGGAGACTTGCCAGAGGAGGGTCCAGAAGGTGGTGGGCTGGCCACTGTTAATCCCCCAACCCAGGCAGAAAGTGGCTCCAAGCAGGAGCCACAAAGGTCTCACCCACAGGGGCGTGGGGCAGGGGTAGCCAGGGAGGCTGGGCTTCAAAAGAAATTCTGAGTTGAAAAGAATGTCATTGGTGTTTTCCTCTGAGAATTTATCAGACAGTAAGATTATTACTGTCTTAAGCAGCTAAATGTTTGGGCTTCCTGAGAAAATAAAACATTCCTTTGATAGAGACTGCTTAGTGCCTCCCATAGGGCTCCTGCTTTGAGGTCCAGGGTGGGGCTCCACAGGTGCCCCGCCCCCCTGGGGGGGGCAGGGGGGAGGCATCTGCAATCTTGGCATAAAGCAGAAGGGGCTTGTGAGTTACCCAGGTGAGGAAACCATGAAAACTCTTTCACGCAAGGGCAACAGCATGTGCAACCATCCAGAGCAGACCTGGGAATCATAGTCCAGAGCCAGCACGGACAGCTCCAGGGACACAGCTGTTCTAAAGAAGCTCCTAGCAGGCAGACTACAGTGGCCAGACCATTGAACCATGCTAAACCTTTTTTCATCAAAATTTTTATTGTGGTAAAATATGCATCACATAAAATATGCCATCCTAACCATTTTTAAGTATTCAGTACATTCTCATCATTATGCAACCACCACCACCATCCATCCCTGGAACACTTTTCATCTGTCCACACTGAGTAGTGACTCCTCCTTCCTCTCTCCCTCAGCCCCTGACAACCCCGTCTCTGCTCTGTCTCTCTGAATTTGAGAATTTTAAGTCCCTCCTAGAAGTGGACTCACAGTATTTGTCTTTTCATGTCTGGCTTCTTTCACTTAGCATATTATCAAGGTTTATCCGGTTGCAGCATGTATCAAAATTCCCTTCTCCTCAAGGGCCAAATACTTCATGTATGTGTGTACCACATATTCCTTATCAGTACCACATCATCCTTATCAGATGAACACTTAGGGTATGTCCACCTCTTGGCTATTGCAAATAAGGCTGCCGTGCACGTGGGTGGACAGATACCTCTTCAGGACCCTGCTTCTTCTCCTTTGGCTAGACACACAGAAGCAAGACAGCCACATCATATGGTAATTCTTTTTGAACTTTTTTAAGGAACTGCCATGCTGTTTGCCACAGCCACTGTGCCATTTTACATTCACACCAATAGCTCAGAAAGGAACCAATTTCTCCGTATATTCACCAGCATGTGTAAGGATTGGATTTCTTAAGGGAAAAGTCTTGAAAGACTTTTCTAAACACCCGCTGAGAGGGCAAAGTTAATCCCAGTCCCCAGTTCTTGGCGTATCGGCATGAGTCTGTACAAGGCCTTCTTTGCTACAGTTTTTAAATTCCGTGCAATACCCCCACTCCCTTTCCCTTCAAAAGCACCATCTTCAAACCTCACTTCTTTGTATTTGAGTGTGTTCTTACAGTGTATTTAATAGTTGCATGAACACGTGTTCTTGACTTGTGTAAATGATTGTGTGGTTTGTTGTTGTTAGGTGCCATTGAGTCGTGTCCAACTCTTAATGACCCTTATAGGGCTTTCAAATGGCTGATTGTTTCAGGATTGCCTCGGTAGTGGACTACCACATCCTTCTCCCATTTTTGCGGATCTGGGAATTGAACCCAGGACCTCAGAAACAGCAGAACAGCGCTCTACTGACTTGGGTAAATTCTAGCCCCGATTGTGTGGTTTACCTCATCGCATTTCCCATTTTCAACCAGGAGGCAGCCCTCCCTATTCACCAGTTTCAATCCATGGACTCAACCAACTTTGGGTTAAAACTATTCAGGGAAAACCTGTCTATGCAAAACATATACAGATTTGCTTTTCTTTTCCCCCAAAAATTATTCCCCCCAAAAATACAGTATAACAACTATTGACACAGCACTTACCAGGCTTTTACTAACACTACTTACATAGCATTGTATTCGGTATCCAAACTAATCTAGAGATCATTTAAAGTGCAAGGGAATATGTGTGGGGGTTACATGCAGATATGACACAATGGGATAGATGGGACTTGAGCATCCATGACGGACCCGTGGGCGTCTTGGAACAGACCTTCCTCTGATGCCAAGACATGACAATCAATGTTTTTAAGATTGTCTCTCACCAGGCAGGGGCTGGGATTTAGCTCAGTTGGTAGAGCACTGCTCCGCAGTCTCTGAGGTACCAGATTCAATTCCCAGCACCGTAAAAAAATGGGAGGACCTGGCAATGAACTCCTGTGGCAATCCCGAAGAAACAATCAGCCGTTGAAAACCCTATGAGGGTGGCAACTCAACAGCATCTAGCAACAACAACAACAACAACAACAACAATCACCAGGCACACACTGAGACCCTGGCTTCCAGACAGCACACATTTTCCACACATTTTACATGTACTTCATCCGCCTACACAGGTCTCGGAGACCAGCACCCTATCTGCCCCAACTCTGTGGCCTGTGCACACTCTGCGGTGGATACCTTCATGCCCATCACCTCAAGGAGCTACCCAAGGGGTTCCACAGAGCCCTTGTCTGGGTCCCAGGAAGCAGCTACTCTGTCTGCACATCAGCTGGCACTGCCAGAGAAAGCCTGCTGGAAAGTGCAGACTGAAATAGTTTAGAATTTAGGATTTGGCTTCTAAAAAGTGGAGCCATCAATGGATTTTTAGCAAGTTCTGTAAACAAGGTATGTTGTGACAGGTATTAAATATACAAGGTATCTTTCACATTCTAAATAATGCTTGGGCCAGGCCTTTTCTTGTCACTCTGCTAGGCAGGCAAATGCTGATAACTATGATTTAACTACAAAAGGTCAATACTCAGATGAAATCCTCTGCCCGGCACATCCACTCACACTTGGCAACTCCTGCAACTTTTTAAACCATATGTCCAGAGCAATTTTCTAATAAGAAACAATGGAGGAAGCAAGGATTATGGGACTTGAGCCATGCCAGGGTGCCATTTCCATTTCAGTCTGTGTTATTTTCACTTGTACTCACATAATTGAGTATGCACCCAAACTGTAGGGTGAGTGAGAACTTGATCAAGGATGAAGGGTAGACTTGGCGGAAAGGGTTCAGGGCCTTCTGGTATGGGGTAAAGTCTCTGGAGGCAGATACTGGGCTTGGAGCTGCTGTAAAGTGGGAAGTCAGAAAGCAGCTGAGCCTGGGCTGGGGCTGCCTCTGCACAAAGCACTACATCATCACAGGGGTCCTCGAAGTGCAGAGGACATAGCCACACAAGGGAGACACCAGGCCCCAGACAGGGATCTGCCTGTGGTGTAGGATTAGGAAAACTAAACTATGTATGAACTATGTATTAGAAGCCTTGGCTCTCCGAGTCTCCGTTTCTTTGTCTCTAACAGGATGATCGAGATCTTTTCTATTTCTCTTGCCATGCTAAGGCTCCGCTATTCCTTGTGCCAGGTGCTACTCCCGATGTGAGAAACCTTGGCAGTAAGCAAGCCAGCCCAAGCTTCCACCATTGGAAAGCCTGCCTGCTCCGCTACAGTAACCCAGGCATCAGCTGAGGACTCTCTGTGCCTCTGGATCTTTGGTGAGATAACCCAGTGTCCTACCTCTGTCTTATGCCTGTGGAAGGAATCCAGGGGTGCCCAGGACTCTCTGACTTTCTGCAAACAGGCCTAGGAACTCACTTTCAAGGTCATCCTACGCCCTGCTTCCTGCCTGCCCTGAATCTTACTCCGTATATGTTACATTTGCACACAAAAGTGCACATACACACAACCAAGACTCAAGGGCTCAGAGAGGGCTAAGGAGCTACAGAGGGACTTTCCAAGTGGGAGGCCAGCTTGGAACCCCTTCTTGGGTTGCCATATTGCTATATTCCTTAGGCCATGAGCCACACGCTCAGTCCTCCCTTTCAAGTCCCACTGTTCTCTCCTCTCTGTTCTGCAAGCCCTGTGGAGGTGACATGGCCACCCCATTGATCCAGGAAGGAGTCCCCCGTGCCTGTGGGGCTGGCTCACATTGCCTTGAGCAAGTGGATTCCACAGAGTTTGCCTGGCTGGGTTGAGATGTGCTGGGGCCCATCACCCCTTCCTTTCTCTGTAGTTATTCCTTTTGGAGTGAGAATGTCTCTCCAAGTCCTGTCCCACATCTTGGAAGTGCATACCTTGTCTGATTTCACAGTTAGAGAGGACTTTGCCTCAAGGTGGATCCTACCCCAATCTTAACTTGTACCTGATTTGGATGATATTGAGCTGAGAATTTGGGCTTAAAGCTGACACTGAAATGAGTTAAAACCTTTGGCGTTGTGAGGATAGAAAGAAGGCATTTTACATATGGAAGGACCTGAATTTGGTGGGTGAGCCAGGGTTGGAATGTTATGGACTAAATGTTTGTATCCCCCAAAATTAGTATGTTGAAGTCATGTCCCTAATGTGATGGTCTCAGGAGATGGGGCCTTTGAGAGATGAGTAGGACACAAGGGTGCAGCCCCCATGAATGGGATTAGTGCCCTGATGAAGAGGTTGGATGGTGCCTGCTTCTTCCATCTGACATGAGGACACATAAAAGGTGTCATCTCTGAGGAAGAACAGGCCCTCACCAAAAACAGAATCTGCTGGCACTTTGATCTTGAACCTCCCAGCCTCCGGAATTGTGAGAAATAAACTCTTGTTATAATTATCCAGTCTATGTTTCATTACAGCAGCCCAGAAGGCTAAAGTATCCCCTTTTTGGGGTTTTCTTTTTTTGTTTGTTTTTGTCATTGCTGTTTGTTTGTTTTACTCTGTTTTGTTTTTATTTTCTGAGACAGAGTCTTACTATGTAGCCCAGGCTGGCCCCAAACTGGTGATCCCCCTGCCTTAGCCTGTACTTCAGAAATAACACATCCATTCAGTCACACAAGCCAGGCAACTCCAAACATCTTTTTCCCACGAACTATGGAGAAACCTTCTGCAGAGACCGGAGTTCTGCCGGGCACACTTGGAGAAACACATGTTTTAATAAGACAACTATCTGGGATTCTCACACCATGCAGAAGACAGGAGAGCATGCACCAATGTGCTGCAGTCAGCATCACCTGTCCACCCTGGGCACTGAGGGGAGGGTGAGCATGGAGGAAAGGAGCACTGCCTTCCTTCCTATAAAATGCCTCCAGCTCCTGAAGGACACCATTGCCCCATCCTATCAGCACAACTAATTTAAACAGAGAGAAAATCAACTTCATTATCTGGTCAAAGAAATTTATTCAAAAAAGAAGTGACAGAGATAGTCCTCTTAAGTGGTTGTTGAATTTTGGAAAAGGACCTTACCTACCCATGTGTGCGTTGGATATGAGAACGCCCCTCACTGGCTCTTGGCAATGCCCCGAAGCCCCTCCTCCCCCCTCTCTGCTCATGGACAGGAATCGGTCCAGCAACATCCCTCCAGGTGCAGCAGGTACCTTGCCTGTCTTTTGTTGCTTCTTAAGTGATGGAGTTACTGCATGGACATGGCATGGTCTGCTCCTTGATCCAGTGTGGCCTCTCATTCATCCTCATACCACCCCACCACCTGGCACAGGGTTTAAAGACTGCTCACTGAGTAAAAATGAAAGCCTTTTGATTCTGATCTTATGGACTTCTAGCCAACTGGTATATCTGGAGCACCTACAATGCACCAAGCACCATGCTGGATCTGATCCTGGATCTCACCATGTACCGGGCAACATAGGCAGAGGTACAATGGTTCACAGTGCCCTATGAGGAAGGCTTCATCATCATCGTTAGTGATGACAATTTTCTGGAAAACTGGCAGAAGTCTCACAGAGGAGCCCCCCATAGGGTGGGATGACCACACTGAACAAGCATTTCATAGGGCCACCAAGGGGGACAGGGCTTCAGGCAGGAGGTAGCATTTTAGGGGAGGCTGTGGAGGGTCTGGAAGGCCATCATGGGGTGTCCAGACTCATTCTATGGGTAGTGGAAGCCATGGAATGTACTTAAGCAAAGTAACAGGATTAGATCTATGTGGAGGGCAAAACAGTCTGGACAGCTTACAAGAGAGAAATCCTCTGCTCTGTCTGAAGAGGTGCTGGAACAAGCCTGCCCTCGTCCTAAAGGCATTTTCTTGAGTGCCCTGGTAGCACTTCCTGAAGTACAGTGTGGTCCAGGTTGGTTAGGATCCACTTGCCCAGGAGAGGAAAAGCCGCTGTCCCCTCCGAGGCCCTGCCACCTGTACCCTCCAGGAGATGCGTCTCACTGAGGAACGGAAGCCACTGCCTGTGCCAGCCCTCTAGGGACAGGGCAGCTCCGACAGCAAGGCTGCAGGGCCCGATGGCGCCTGGGCAATAGGAGGGCTCCTGTGCCATGCGGTGCTGTCCTGCTGTGGTGGCCAGGACGGCCACCCAACAGGATGCCGGACAATACTGGGAAGGAAAAGGAGGGAATCCTCGACCTTGGGCCAGAGCCTGGCCACAGCCCCTGAGCCCTAGGTGTCTCAATAGGTCTCAAGACCAAAAAAAATCTTGAAAGCTGACAAAGCACAAGTGGAAACAAAAGATTCTCACTGGTCGGAAACAGGACAGAATGGAGAGACATTTGTTTTTCTTGGGGAGATAAAATAATCAGCAACCCAGTGAACTTGGGTCAGGGGAGCATGACCTCTGCCCCAGGGGTGAGGCAGACAGAAAGGGACATGGGGGCAGGTAGAAAGGACTGCATTGGGCCAGAAGTCCGACACCCAGGAGGGCTCTTTCTGCACCTAGGGCTCCTGCGCATGCATAAACCAATCAGCTCCACCAGGAGGAACAGCCTAGAGGCCAGGCTGCTGGCTTCTTTGTGCAAACTTGGTAGGAACAAGAAGTTCTTTCCCCCAACTCCCCCCTTCCCACCAGGCAAGTGACCTCTTCCCCAGGCAGGTCCCCACCAGGCCAGGGTGGAGCCACCTCTGAGGTGAAAACTCCCCACAAGGGGACCCTCAGGGAGAAGAGCAGCAGTTCTCAGTGGATCAGAGCCTTTCCTGATCCAAGCAACCAGTGGCCACGTGGCCACAATGTTTGAAACCAATCAGCTTTGAGCCTGTAAGGTTTTCTATAGGCTTCAGAGTCCGTGTTTATAGGAAATCATTGTTACTAGCAGTAACTCATAAATGTTTCCTTTCTTTCATTTTCTCTTCCTTTCTGTCAAGTAAGAAGCTGAAAACCCATAAACTCAAACAGACCTTTGTTGGGAGAAGCTACCAGGGCTGTGTCTAGCAAAGGAAAGAGCAGCCCCCCAGGAGAGGAAGGGGTGAGGCTTTTATGGGCTCTAGGGGTGATTGACGGTCACATTGGGATAGGTAGGATGTGGGTGCATGGAGTGTTCTGATAGGTTGGAAGAGGGAAAAGGAAGTAGTCATCAGTTGCCAGATGGGGCAAATTTCAAATCAAGTTTTGGTGAGCTTTTTTTGGCAGGCTTTTTGAGGATTCAGGGATAGTGGGTAGAAGAAGGCACCATTATTAGGAGGCACCATTTTGTAACAGGTCCTGCCTAACACTTTCTTTTCTTTTCTTTGTTTTGCTTTTCTTTTCTAATTGTGTTGGAGTCTCATTATGTAGCCCAGGCTGGCCTTGAACTTCAGTCTCAATCTCCCAGGAGTTGAGGAGCCAGACCTGTAGCATGGTGCCCAGCTCTCATGAATGCTTCTGGAGTGGATTTACCAATGGCCTGGAGGGTTTGGGAACACAATTTTGAGAAGACCCTGTGCCCCCACCCCCCACCCTCACACACATACCTGGTTCTGTCTAGGTTTTTTCAGGAGGGAAGCAGCCTCCTTGTCACGTCCTTTTTCAAACATTGTGGTTCTTCCCACATGATCCTCTCCTGAGATAGCCAGAGGGCTTTCCCAGGAGGGAGATCCTTGAAAACTGGACACTACATTATTTGCTTCCTGGGCAGATTTCGTTCTCCAAATGCAAAGCCACCTATACCAGTCAGCTTTCCAACATTGTAAGAAAATACTAGGCACAGGCTACTTAAGAAGTCAAAAGAGATTTAACTCACATTTCTGGAAGTACCAGTCCAGGATCGTGTAGCTCCACAGGATTGGGCCTCTGGCGCGGGCAACATGTCATGGTAGGACCATGTGTCAGAGGGAGGGGTCACACTGAAGCCAAGAAGCAGAGAAACTGTGGGGCACGTGCCTCCCAGTCTGGCCTGGAGGTTTGGATGGGCGGCACCGCTGCAAACACAGATACTAAACACAATTCAGGGACCCTTGGGTGAGAGGCGCAGACTCTTGCAGCCCTTGGGACACTGGCAGAAATGGGAGAAAGGAAAAGCCTCTGGCACTTTTACCTTCCAGGGGCAAACGTGTGTTGGTGATCTCGGTGGTCACCAGGAGATAGTTCTTGCTTTGTTGGTGATCAGGCGGAGAGTGGGTTCTTTCCTTGTTGATGGTCGAGGCGTGGAGAGCGTTCTTTTGTCACCAAAGGTCCGGCGAGAGAGTGGGAAAGCTGTTTCCTCATCAGTGGTCTGGGTGAGAATGGGGTCTTTCCTTATTGGTGGTCAAAGATCCAGGCCAAAAGGGTAGAGCTGTTTCCTTGCCGATGGTCCAGGCAAGAAGAAAGGTGAAAAGAGATTGAGCTGCCGCAGTGCAGCTACTTATATGGCTCGCCCACGGAATGGCCTGAGCCAATCAGCTTTGATTCCAATTGTCCAATCAGGTACGGGGGACTTGTGAAGGGTTTTGTACAAATGTGCAACCAAGTTACTTTCATTTTCCCTAGATTTCTAATTTACAAACCAGATATTCAAAAGCCAGTTTTCCCAGTTTGGGGGTTTTTGCCAATTTCCTCCCAATTTCTCCCTACAAGAAATAGGAATTGGCCAGTACCAAACAACTCTTTTGAGGGCAGCCCCCAAAGACCTAAGGACTCCCACTGGCTCTACTTCTAAAAGGTCTTCAGCCCCTCCCAACAGTTGGCCCTGGGATCAATTCCTCCCATGTGGTCCTTTTGGGGACACTTGTCCAAATCTTAATACTATCATCATTCCACAGAGAAGATCTATCTATAAAATCCACTGCTTTGACCATGAAGCCCAGTAGAGAATGCATCGTGTGTCCTGTCTTATCAGAGTGGACTTACACAATTGTCACATAGATAAGTGATTCAGAGGTTCAAAACAGAAATCCAAGCCAGTTCTAGCAAAAGACACAGGTATCTTGACAAAGGGTCATTTAAGGCTCTTGGTGACAGGTCATTATGATGGTACAAGAGCTGCAAAGCTGGTCGACCCTAGCTAACCATGCATGCACCCAGGCAGTTTTCTAAAATAATACAGAGCAGCTCTACTGAGACATAATTCAGATACCATACAATTAACCCATTTAAAGTGCAAATCCAATGACTTTTAGTATAGACATATAATTGTGAAATTACCATCACAGTCAACTTTAGAATAGCTCATCATCCCAAAAGAAAACCTGTACCATTAGTTGTTGTTGTCATTAGGTGACATCAAATTGGTGAACAACTCATAGCAGCTCTATGTACAACAGACAAAACTCTACTGTTGTGCTTCTCTGCTGTTTATAGGGTTTTCAATGGCTGATTGTTGTTTGGGAGTGGGTTGCCAGGTCCTTTCCCCAAGTCTAGAGCACCTGGTGTTCCCAGGCTATCTCCTATCCAAGTATTAATGAAGCCCAACCCTGCTTAGCTTCCAAGGCCTGACAGAATCAGACACCACAGTGGTATGGCTGCTGTTGTTGTTGTTAGGTGCTGTCGAGTCAGTATCTGACTCATAGCGACCCTCACAGGGTTTTCAATGGCTGGCTGTTTCGGGATTGCCTTGGCTGCAGGCTGTACCATTAGTAGTTGCTTCTTATTTGCAACCAACCATCCCAGGTCTAGGCAACCATTAATCTACTTTCTGTCTCTACAGATATCAGGCAAACTTTTAATATGCTTGAGGCTCAGTTTACCCATACATGAAAGGAAGGGAACTGGGATTTGTGGGTGTTAGCAAAGCCCTCTGAAGCCTCTACTCCTTTAAACATACTCAAGACCTGTAATCATGTCATAACAGCCTTTTCACATGACCTTGCTAAAGCAGGACATGATGCTGGCCCTGGCTTGGGTTCTGTGTTTCTTGCCTTGGGTTCCTTTAGTTGTGAGAGTGTAAGAATTGCTTAGGAAAACAAGGAGCATGCCACACCCATTTTCCCAGGCACTTGCATGCTCCTCTTTTTTGGAGAGAGGAGCCCTGGCCATCCTCGGGAACCTGGATATGGATCACAGAGCCTGAAAACAGGTATCTTACTGAGGCCCCAGTGTAGACAGTACTGGTCACATTCCACAGAGAAGTGGGAGGCTTGGTAGAGACAGCAGTGCAACTGTTTGGGGACTCTTGGTCCTCATCCACTTCATACTAAGAGAAGGCACACATTGGATGCAGTGGACAGAGATGTCAGTAAATTAGTTATTGGAAAGTGAATGTGTGATTTGTTGGCATCTAGTACATTCACTTCTATCTAGTTGCAAAACATTTCCATCACTCCAAAGTAAATCCCTTACCCATTAAACAGTTTCTCCCCATTTCCCCTCCTTACCATCCTCTGGAAACCACTAATCTGAGTTCTGTCTCTATGGATTTATCAATTCTGCATATTTCACATGAATGGGATTATGATATATATGTGATTTATTATTTCCAGTTTCTTTCCCTTAGCACATTTTCAAGGTTAACCCATATTGTAACTTTTGCCAGTATTCATTCCTTTTTATGTCTGAATAATATTCCATTATGTAGGTATGCTATAATTTGTTTATCCATTCTTCTGTTGATAGTCATTTGGATTTTTTCCACTATTTCACTTATGTGAATAATGCTGCTCTGGACATGAATATATAGGTACTTTATAACGTACCAGCTTTTGACTCTTTGGAGTATATCCTTAGAAATGGAACTGGGGAGTCTTATTCTAATTCTGGTTAAAGTTTTTATGAACCACATTTTTCATCACAGGAGTTGAACCATATTATATCCCTATTGGTAATGCACAAGGGTTCCAATTTTTTTACATCTTTGTCAACACTTTTATGTTCCAATTTTCTTTATTATTGCCACTCAAATGAGTGTGAAATTATACCTCAGTATAGTTTTGATTTGCACTTCTCTAATGACTAATGATGTTGAGCATATTTTCATGTGTTTTTGGCCATTTGTATATTTCCTTGGTAGACATTCTTTGCCCATTTTTTAAATTGGGTTGATTCCCTTTTTGTTGCTGAATTATAAGAATTCTTATATATTCTAGATTTTAGACTCTTACCAGAAATATGAATTCCAAGTAGTTTCTCTGTTCTGTAGGTTGTCTTTTTACCTTCCTGGTAATATGCTTTGATGCACTTTTTAAAAAAATTATAAAGTCTAATTTATCTATCTTTTGTTGCTCTTGCTTTTCATGTCATATCTCAGAATCCATTGTCAAATCCATAATCATAAATATGTATTTGTATATATTCTTTGAAAAATGGTAGGGGTTTTAGATTCAGGTCATTGATTTGTTCCAAGTTAATTTTTGCATGTGAAGTGAGGCAGGGGTCCATCTTTATTTTCTTACATGTGATGAACCAATTGACACTTTACTATGTATATCAGAAAGACTATTTTGAAGGTGTTGGCACCCTTGTCAAAAATCGGTTTACCACAAAAGATTTGTTTCTGGACTTTGAATTCTAATCTGTTGGTCAATGTATCTGTTCTTATGCCAGTACCACATGGTTTCAGTTACTGTCATTTGTAGTAAGTATGAAATGAGGAATACCAGCCCTCCAACTCTGTTCTTTTTCAAGATTGTTTTGGCTAGTTGGGGCCCATTACAATGCCATATGTGTTTGAGAATCAACTTTCCCCTTTCTTCAAAAGGATCATTAAAATTTTAATAGAAATTACACGGAATCTACAATTTTCTTTGGGTGGAATTGACATCTTAACAATGCTGTCATCCCATCTGTACGTATAATGTCTTCCTTTTATTTGTATCTTCTTTAATTTCCTTCAGCAGTGTTTTATAGTTTTCCGTGTACAAGCCTTTCACCTACTTGCTTATATTTATCCCAAGGTATTTTATTCTTTTGGATGTTGTAAATGAAATTTTTATATTTTACTTTTTGTATTGTTCATTGATGGTATATAAACTCACAACTGATCTGTGTGTGTTAATTTTCCACCCTGCAACTTTGTCGAATTCATTTGTTAGCTCTAATAGGCTGCTTGTGGATTCTTTGGGATATTCCATACATGGGATCATGCATTCTGCAAATAGAGATCACACACTCAATGTGGACACCTTATTTTTCTTGCCTGATTGCTGAGGCCAGAATTTCTAATACCTTGATGAATAACAGTGGTGAAAGTGGGTATTCTTGTCTTGTTCTTGATCTTCAGGGGCGGGGAAAGTTTTCAGTCATTCACCATTAAGTGTTATGTCAGCTGTGGGTGTTTGATAAATGACCTTTGTGTCCCTGAGGAAATTCCCTTCTATTGCTGGTTTGGTGAGAATTTTTATCATGAAAGGTGTTGGGTTGTGTCAAGTGCATTTTGCATCAACTGTGAAGGTGTTGTGGTGTTAGCCCCTTTTTTTCTAATTATGTGTGTATCACATTGATTTATTTCATTATGATGAACCACTCTCACGTTCCTGGTATAAATCCCAGTTGGTCATGGTGCATAATCCTTTCAGTATGCTGTTGGATTCATATTGCTAGTATTTAGTTGAGGATTTTTTTTTTTTTTTTTTTTTTTTTTTTTTTTTTTTTTTTTTTTTTTTTTTTTTTTTTTTTTTTTTTTTTTTTTTTTTTTTTTTTTTTTTTTTTTTTTTTTTTTTTTTTTTTTTTTTTTTTTTTTT